>OY741968.1:11227500-11827500 GCA_963555595.1 Tethea ocularis | reverse complement strand
GAGTAGACCGGTTAACTCAATCCACAATCCATACCTGAGACGTTAGGTCAGGCCGAACTGCTTCCATCTGCTCCGCGCGATTCCCAATTCCATTTGTAATCCCAAAATTGTCACCCCCTACTCTAACGTCTCAGGTAATGGCACTAATTTAACTTAGTTTTAATAGCATGCTGTATTTGCATTTAATTGTATTTGCACTATGATAATGCTTAGATTGATTATGATCTTTACTATAAGATATTGTGTAATGTACGTTGATAAATCGAATAAATAAATAAATGGCGCTGTTAAGGATACTTCAAGTGTCCCTCAAGGATCACACTTGGGCCCCATTGTATTATTAGTATTTATAAATGACTTAGTAGCAGAGTCTGGCAAGGTCAGAATATCCGCGCTAACCTTGTTGGTCATCGATTCATAAATACATATTATTATACAGCAACATAACAGTGACGATAGTCCGAAAATGGTATGAAGACGTCTACTTATTAAGGCGATGCTATACGTGAAATTATGATTCTAAAATGCGTTTTTCTCTGTACTCTTTGTTCCAACAGATATGGAAAAAAAATATGTGAACCTAGAGAATATGCGACGGGGAATAGTTTTTAAAAAAATTTGAATTTTTCTTTAGTAACGTCAGAAAAAAATCGTAAATATGGCCCTTCTTAAAACTAAGAATGCATTCTTCTCTTATTTGGGCCATCCAAATAACTTGAAAATTATTAACATGCATTCTGAAATCCATTTGAAAGGAAATAGGTTTCTTACTTTTTTCAAAAAAGGCTTAGTTTCTTTCAGTTTAGTAAGGGACGGAGATACACAGATAGCCTCCTCTTAAGAGATACAACAACATTATCTTCAAAATTAATTGAGGTCACAGGGGACCGGCGGGCGGGGAGCTTTTTCCGCCAACGCGTTAGCTTGGCCATACAAAGAGGGAACGCTGCCAGTCTTCTGGGAACCTTGCCGTTGATTGGCAGCAGCGGCCGCCTCGAGGAATTTTTTTATATATAGTTTGTATATTTGTTGTAAATAATTGTAAATATTGTATATTTATAACAACAATTTTGATTTAATTAAGTATGTAGCCCCAGTTCTTGTTGACCCTCTGCTCCTGAAATGTATACCTTATAATATAAAAACATAATAGGGTAGCGTGTAAGGTCACTGACCGGCATCTCGGTTGCTCTGCATGTCGTCGTGCTGCGAGTCCGACAGCGCGTCGAGGTCGTTGTACCCGTTGTGTTCCGCCTCAGCGTCGTTCTCGGCGTTGTTCAGCAACATCAGCAGCTCCTTGCCAGTCGCCAGCGCGGCCTGCCGTGCCGTATTACATACACTTTAATATTTTTTTTTTTTTTATACTACTAAGGTAGCAAGCAAGCATACGGCCCACCTGATGGTAAGTGGTTACCGTCGCCTATTGCCATTTGCAATACCAGAGATATTGCCAATGTGTTGCTGACCTGTTACAATGCCGAGTAGGCAAACTGGCTCTCAAGTGCAATTGCCGGAACACACCGGTAGGTGCTTGGCGACAAATTTTCAACTTGAGGGTGGTAGCCAGCCAGGCGGGTACTACAAAGTACCCTACCACCGTGCTATGGTTTCCTCACGATGTTTTCCTTCACCGAAAGCTCAAGCTCATTGTAGGATTCGAACCCACGACCTTCGTCGCGGCATCCGACGTCACTACCACTGAGCTATCATCGCCTTACATCTATTTAGTCTGCAATGTATTACCATCTGATAGTATGTGGCTACCGTCGCCTATAGACATTAGCTACACCAGAGAAATCGCTAATTTGTTGATGATTTGTACCAAAGCTTAGAGGCCCATTGGCTATCGGTATTAAATTAGCTGGTACTGTAAGTAAGCAGATGTGCTAATATATGCGTACGTATGTACGTTTATTTATACAACTTTAAATTTTATTTATACGTGTCGTCCCACGAATCAACTTCAATACCTACATCAATACTCGGGGGCAATCAATCGTAGATGACTTAAGTCATCTTTTAGTCTCGCGGTCGCTTATTGACCATTTGTGAAACCATACTAGCGACACCTACAGCGCGACAAGGATGTTTTGGCAAGTATGACATGGGTAGGAGGGCGCACCTTAACTTTTAATCTAATAATATGCCGAAAGTAATAAGATGTGGTGTCAGAGAGATAGCCTTAAATAACAATCAAAAATGACACAACATACAACAACGATAAATGGACAGAGCGACTCTTAAAGTGTCTCGTCACAAGATAGCGGCGTTAGTTTCGATTTTGGCCACGTGCTAAAACATCCTTGTCGCACTGTAGGTGTCGCTATTGTGGTTTCACAAATGCTCACTAAGCGACAGAATCTCGGCGAGACTAAAATATGGTTTAAGTCGTCTCCTACGATTGCCCCTGAGTATTGAAGGTAGGTGTAGGGTTGTTTATTGTTACAGAACATCAACGAATATGCGATTCCTGTGGTCTGCAGCCGGAGCCTAGGTGCAGTGGGTGCAGTGGGTGCAGTGGGTGCAGTAGAGTAGAGTAGAGTAGAGTAGGTACGGACCTCGCCGGTGTCCCAGGTGACCTGCAGCGCGGCGAGCGCGACGAGCGGCCACTCGGCGGTGGGGTAGTGGTGGCGCGCGAGGCGAGCCGCCCGCAGCGCGCGCGCGCCCCGCGAGCCGGCGCACGCGCGCGACCACAGCGCCGTGGCCAGCCGCAGCCCGCCGCCGCACTCGCTGCGCGCCCCCAGGCACCACCGCGTTGCGTCCTACACGCACACGCACACACACACACACATACACACATATACCACTCGCGCAATTATAAATACCGACACCGCTATTTAGTTCTCGCTCGCACAATATCGCTGTCTTTACTCACACCTATAGATATGGACCGCAAAAAAATGTACGCTACTCATTTCGCGTGCAGTGTTGCCGTTTTGGCATTATTATCATTATCTTATAAAATATTTTATAATCTATTCTAACGTAAATAACATTTAAAACTAGTATAATTACTATTCTAATAAAATAACGTAATTCCTATAGAAAAAATATATCGTGTACCTTTATTATGAACACAATTTTAACAAATTTTGCGGTCCGATACCTATTCTAACGTTAAAAACCCAAGAATGTCACTGCTAAATATAGACCTTCCCATAATTTTCCACAAAGAATGATTTTACGCCGCTTGCATCCAGCAGAAACTCTTGCCAGGTAGACAAGCCAGTTGGCGCAGTTGGTTAAGACACCACCTATAAAGCCGCTGGTCATGGGTTCGATTCCCATCCAGAACAAACATTTGTGTGCATGAACATGTCTGTTTGTCCTGCGTCTGGGTGTAATTATCTATATAAGTATGTATTTACAAAAAAAAAAGTTGTATATGTAGTGTATCAGTTATCTGGTTTCCATAGTACAAGCTCTGCTTAGTTTGGGATCACATAACCGTGTGTGAAGAATGTCCGATATTTATTAAAAAAAAATCCCAATAGAAGGTTTAATTTAAAAATAATCCTAAACAGAAAACATTAAGATACATCTATTTTAGATTCGGAGCCACGACTCCTACGCTACAACCTTCGACCTGTCTTAATCTGAAAAGCAGAAATACTACAGCTACATCTCTACTGGAATACTTACCATGGCTTCGTTGAGCATTCCTATGTGCATGTACTGCGTGGCGAGGTAGTAGAAGGCGAGGTGGTCGTTATCGTCCAGTTGCGTAGAACGAACTAAATGCTTCAGGGACGTATCGTTTGCCGCTTCTTTTTCTATTCGGCAGTTTGTTTTCTGTTCCATAATATAACTTTTAAATTAAAAAAAGGAGGTTCTCAATTCGTATGTTTTTTTGTTTAGTGTATGTCGGTGTGTTGCGATCTGCACTTGAGAACCAGTTAGCTTCTAGGCTTTGTGTGTTTGCCTTCTTCGGTTACCACTGACTATGGTAAGATTGTGGTCAGACACGTGCCTATACGGAATTTAAAAAAAACATCTCCAAAATCTAACCATACAAAAGATTCCATATTAAAAAAACCACCTCACAATAAGGTATGTAGGTAAATTAACTATCAGCTTTTACTGTAGTCAATTTGATAGATATTAAATAAAAAAAACAGGATTATTTCAGAACTGCAAAATTCTTCATAACAATTTTATTGACAACCATAAATAATGACCCCTGCACCTCGCTTTAATACTTTGGAAATACCTAGCCGTTAGTGTTATTATCAACTTTATAACATCTACCATAATGTTGATATTTCTTTGGCAAGAAAACACTACCCACCTGTGCTTTCATTTGGTATCCAATGCCGGCGTAGAGACAGCACCGCGCCAACATTGGCCCATCTTTCTCCTCTTCTATCGCCAACGCTTCTTCTGCTAATACTATACCTTCTTCAATCTAAGAAAATACATTAAATACCATTAATTTTATTTAATGGGTGTAATTTACATCATCGATCGTATCAAAAGTTCACCCTAGAAAAATATTAAATACAGGTGATTTTGTAAAACGTCTAAATTTTCAGGGATTATTGTACTCATAATCATGAACAACTTTTACTGTGGGAGCAATTTAGAAACCACGAAAAAATTTCAAGTATTTATATATTTTAGCCAAATTAGATTAGTTAGATGTTTGTATGAAAAGTTTTTTAAGTATAGGATTTTTTTTTCCGAAAGGGAGAGCAATTGCCAGCGGCCTAGTGTAGGATCTACGAAAATAATCCCTTTAAGCCACCATCACCGCGTGGGCTCGCACGCCCGCGTCCCACGCTACACTGGCTGCACAGTTATTGTACTCACCCATCCCATGTGGTAGCAAGTGTTAGCGGCGAGCAGCCGGAGCGGCGCGTCCCCGCGAGTGAGCGGCAACGCGCGCTTCATCACCGCGTGGGCTCGCACGCCCGCGTTCCACGCTACACTGGCTGCACAGTTATTGTACTCACCCATCCCATGTGGTAGCAAGTGTTAGCGGCGAGCAGCCGGAGCGGCGCGTCCCCGCGAGTGAGCGGCAACGCGCGCTTCATCACCGCGTGGGCTCGCACGCCCGCGTTCCACGCTACACTGGCTGCACAGTTATTGTACTCACCCATCCCATGTGGTAGCAAGTGTTAGCGGCGAGCAGCCGGAGCGGCGCGTCCCCGCGAGTGAGCGGCAACGCGCGCTTCATCACCGCGTGGGCTCGCACGCCCGCGTTCCACGCTACACTGGCTGCACAGTTATTGTACTCACCCATCCCATGTGGTAGCAAGTGTTAGCGGCGAGCAGCCGGAGCGGCGCGTCCCCGCGAGTGAGCGGCAACGCGCGCTTCATCACCGCGTGGGCTCGCACGCCCGCGTTCCACGCTACACTGGCTGCACAGTTATTGTACTCACCCATCCCATGTGGTAGCAAGTGTTAGCGGCGAGCAGCCGGAGCGGCGCGTCCCCGCGAGTGAGCGGCAACGCGCGCTTCATCACCGCGTGGGCTCGCACGCCCGCGTTCCACGCTACACTGGCTGCACAGTTATTGTACTCACCCATCCCATGTGGTAGCAAGTGTTAGCGGCGAGCAGCCGGAGCGGCGCGTCCCCGCGAGTGAGCGGCAACGCGCGCTTCATCACCGCGTGGGCTCGCACGCCCGCGTTCCACGCTACACTGCCTGCACAGTTATTTATATTTAGTTATATGAATTTAAAAACATAACGCAATGCACGTCCACTTAGAATTATACAGGGTGAATTTTTTAAGTGGGCGTGGATGACCAAATCCTAAAGTATTAAGAATAGCGAAAAATGCTGAAAGGAGTCTCGGGGCCGATTTTGATAAAAACTAAAACTGTATTTGGATTTTCAAAAAAATTATTTGCCTTTCCGGGAATCGAACTCAATGAATTTGAAAAAAAAAAACACAGCCTGTATTATACGGTAGTTGACTGACACATCAAATCAGCTGCTTTTTAATAAATGTCAAAACGATAGTTTATAAGGAATTTTGTATGAAATATTACATTATGACGTCATAGTTTCACAGCATCAAATCATCTACTCTTAGTGGTTCCACCGGTAATTAAAAATCATAAAAAGCATTAAATGTACAACATATTTGATATTTCCACGTGTTTTTAGATGTTTTATGCATTGATTAGTATTTGGTCATTTATTTTTGACAGTGTCAACTACCCTATTGCTCCATATCATAGTGTCGCTTATAATGGTCAATTTCTGTATATAAACAGTTTACAGTGTTCCGAGGAATTGTTTGACTTGATGACACGTCTATTTTTACCATCGCATCGCATCCATCCTCACACACTGGAACTTAAATGGCCTCGCACCGTGCGGTTCCCTCGGTGATGCTAGCGTCTATAGGCTACGGTAACCACTTAGGCCTACCGGAATACGTCCCAATATATGCTTTTTTGCTGCTTTAGTAGTATAAATTTTAGTATTTGCACTATGATAATGCTTAGATTTACTATAAGATATTGTGTAATATACTTTGGTAAACAGAATATTAAAAAAAACATACCTGGCGTTACGTGTGTGGGCGTGACGGAATGGCGATTGGTGGTAGTGGCGGTACCGTTGGTGGCGGTGGTGGTGGTGGTGGCGGTGGCGGTGGTGGCGAGCGCGGGCGAGTGCGCCACGGCCGCGGTGCCCAGCGCGCGCTGCCGCCACACGTGCGAGTGCCCGAACGAGAACTTCATCGCACGCTCTAAAGACTGAAACATTTCAGAAAAAAGTTGTTTTTTCTACTTCAATATTAGGTATTTACAATTATTTATACGAAAACATTAAATTAAACTAAAATATTAACTATAAACTAAAGAAGTATCATATATATACAAAATCAAAATATCCTAACTCTTTGTTATATGATCGTGTCGTGTCGTGTCGTGTCGTGTCGCGTGTCGTGTCGTGTCGTGTCGTGTCGTGTCGCGTGTCGTGTCGTGTCGTGTCGTGTCGTGTCGTGTCGTGTCGTGTCGTGTCGTGTCGTGTCGCGTGTCGTGTCGTGTCGTGTCGTGTCGTGTCGTGTCGTGTCATGTCGTGTCGTGTCGTGTCGTGTCGTGTCGTGTCGTGTCGTGTCGTGTCGTGTCGTGTCGTGTCGTGTCGTGTCGTGTCGTGTCGTGTATGGTATGGTAAAGAGTAGAGTAGGTACCTCCAAGACGAGCGCGAGTAGCCCCCAGCGCGTGGCGAGCAAGGCCAGCAGGTCGACGACGGCGACGGCGTTGTGCAGCGCGTGGGCGCGGGCCAGCTCGAACTCGCCGCTCTGCGACAGCACGGCGTCGCGCACCGCCATCGCCTCGCCCACCAGCACCAGCAGCATCACCTCCTCGTACTCGTTCTGCGGCACGAACTGCACACAAACACACCTTAACTTAACATAACATAACATAACATAACACTACTATCTATGCTACTACATAATACATCGTGTCAAATCAAATCAACACTCATTTATTCAGTTTAGGCCCTAATAAGGCACGAATTAACAGAAAGTTACTCAACAGATACAGTTTTACAATAGACTCTACCACCGATTCGGAACTGAGAAGCCTCCGGCAGGTAACTTAGCAGAGCTTCTTTATTTTTTCATACAGATCACGATAGTCCGTAAATAGAAAATCGAAAGTCCGATCGGACTCAAAGCCTTCTATTTTTGAGTAAGACACAAATTAGAAAATGTCAACAAATGCAATTCGCTCTAAGCAAATCAAAGTGTATCCGACAGTAGAGTAAATTGTCTTTTAAAGTTCATAGTGCCTTATCACGGCCTAAAGCAAAATTAAATGCAAAGAGAGCATCTAAAAGATCGGCGTCTTACATTGCTAATGAGACGTCCAGTGTGAACAACTGAACGATAAAAGTTTACTTCCTAAAGCTTCGGTAAGCAACCAGAATGCTCGACTCCTAGAAACCAGCATCGATCACCAATTTTGATCATGTGCTCAAACTTCGCTCTGGCAATTTGTTTGTCTTTTTGTTGGACTAAATCTTTTTCTATTTGATTTAACCCGACCGTTTGGAGTTAAAACTTTTGACCATCGAACTAGGTTTACCAGTCTATTTATTAGGCTTTGTGTGTTTACCATATTCGACCACATATGGTGTGGTGTGACCATGATGATTGCAGGTCGAAAACATATTTAAAGTCCAAAGTCTAAAAAGAAATCTAAATATAAACCCAGGCATAACTAAATAACAGTGAAAAGTTATCAATACAATAAAAAAGCGTGAGTTGGCCTGTCTCTGAAAAGTTAGGAAATGCTTCCGTGATTAGCCTCACAGTTGTAAGGCAATTAGCTTGCGAATTACATGAACTTCAGTCAACCGTTACAATGATTCATTACAATTAATTACAGTGTTTGCCAACTGGTAGCATTGTAAAACGTTGTGCATAATTTAAAAGGTAACTTAATGCAAAATTACGTTGGTTAATAGTATAACTCCTCCTGTGATTAAAACCACGCAACTGAACGCTTGTCACAGCGCTGGTGATTGTAATTAACACAAACAAATACCTTATACCCAGTCTTAATACGTTTGATACACCTAAAAGGCCTTTTTTTTGCTTTTAGGAGGATTTATGACGATATTTCTTAGCTTTAAAAAAACTATACTGATATCGAGTTAAATCGAGATATTATACTAATATAGATCGATATTTATATAGTTTGCATCCCTATGAAATATTGCTAGACGTAATTAATTTCTCGAATTTACAGCAGAGCATAATATGTATTTCTTTTCAATCAATTAACTAAGTGTCCCTCACGCTTTCACCCACATTTCTGGGATATAAAGTAGCCTATAACTGTCGGGGATAATGTGGCTTCTTATTCGTGAAAGATTTTTCGAACTCAAGTGGTAGATCCAGAGATCAGCGCGTCCAAACAAACAAGCATTATTATCACTATAGATTTCCAAATTTCACAATTCGCTTTTTTTTTTTTTTTTGAAAGGACTAAAGTTGGTAGCCTCTGATGGCTGCTCCAACCTTACCGGACAATAACAATTTGCTTATTAATCTGAATCTGCTGCCATTTTAGACCCCTATACCCCTAGGTCCTACAAATAAAAATAGTTTTTTTCTCATATACAGACGCCAGACTACACATTTTTGTTGCAAAATAGCTCCTATTACAACCACATAAGATGCCGCAGTGTTTACGTTGAATTGTCGTCGTCCGTACCTGATTAATAGCAGCATACTTCTTAGGTTTCCAAGGCCCCTCAGACACGTAGTCGTCCCGCCGCCTCGACAGCGTGCCCTGCGCGGGAGCTGCCGGCAACTTCTCCGGAGCTTTGTACACCTGACACATTGTTATACTTATTACACTCGCTCACTCACAGGGCAATTTAAACTCTATACTTGAATTGTATTAGCGTTGTTATTACAATGACAGCCCAAAATTGTTAGATGGAGTAAACTCATTAAGGGTCTAAATGCTTCCGATTTAGAAGTGTGTGTAGAATTAAAATACCATAAAAAATTGAAATTAAAATGGGCCAAGAAATACGGAACATATAAGCATTAGAAACTACTAATTAGACATCAACTAGACAAGAGATCCTATATGGACTGTGACGTCATAATTCACTACGGCCATATGCTAAATTCTGTTTATTTTTAAGACCCCATTCCTTGAAAAACGCTAAAACATGTGTTACGGTTTCCCAAAAATAACGGCATAAAACCCACATTTAATAACATCTCAAAGACATTTTAAAATCTAAACAGGTATATCAACAACTTCACCTAGCCATATTTGTGAAATATTTTTTCATTTTCTGAAAAAAAGCATAATAAATTATCTCAAAACCTAAAATTGACCTTTGCGGTTTTCCAAATTTACATTATTTCGAATGAATTTATTATAAATCTTTTTGTATAAAATAAAACTTAAAAGTATGAAACCCACCTTCACCGTCTCAGTTTTTTTTACAAACTAACACCATAACAATAATCTACGTTTAAATATTCATGAAATTCGTCCGCCATTTTTCATAGTAATTTGTATGACGGAACGCCACCGTTTTTATTTGAAATTGATTTGAATTATTTCGAATGCGTGTATCAAACATTTTCAGTACCTTTTTCGAATCAAAGGTGAGCGCACGCCAGTTTGAAGCCGACGATGAATTTTGTTTTTTGCATAAGTTGGGTCGCGACTGCTCAATAAGACATTATGATTGACAACTGTCAATATTATTACTACCTACATAACTGTAATATTTCAAAATTATTGAAAGTCATAAAAATTTCAACAACACTAAAAATATTAATTCGTCTTCAGTGTCGCTCAATTAGTTCCTTCCTTTATTTTCTCAAAAAGTTTGCAATTACAGACGAATTTTCTACAGGCTTATTATATATTATATACAGGATGATTTTGAAATGGTATTTTTGCCCGAATTCTAAGGATAGTGTACATCATTATCAGTAATCCTACAAAATTTCAGGTGCCTGAGCACTACCATTACGATCGCAATCAGAATAGTACTAACAGGGCAAAATAGCTACCTATATATTATACTCACTCTAGTAATTTAATTGATACTCAGTTAGACTCATATTGCAGTGTATGTATTGTAGTATTATCTCTTAGCCGTGTCACAGAATACTTAATAGTACCGTGTGTGAAGAATGTCCCAGGATATTTATTATTATTATCTTTTTCAATATATTATTATATCAATTTTCAATTTCTCCTACTAGTAGGTTACATTTTATCGGTTTTGGCCAAACGAAAAAATGGGTGGTGAAGCGTAAGAATATTTGTGAGTGAAGTGTGATTGTATATTTGTGTGATCTTATTGATCTATTGATAAGAATTTGCGGACTATTCTGCATGTATTCAAAATAACGGCTTTTTGTAATTTATTATTACTCTAAAATATTTTTTTCATGATCTGTATAAGGTATACATCAATGCCATTTCGGCTTACTATACCACTTAAAAATCAGCCTGTATAATTCGTCAAATCATGATATAGATTAGGTTAGGAATGTAATGATTTGGCGAATTATACGATTGGCCACCGACTAGTTCAGACAATGGGATTCATTTCAAAGATTAAGTAAAGTTTAATAAACATAAAAATAGTGTTGTAAAAAAAAACATCTTTCCATATAACATTAACTATTTACCAGAAATGGATCTTTATATATAATTGTAAAAAGCGAACATGTTTATTTTAGGATTTGTAGTGTTTTGAAGTCGTCTCTATTCGTTGTTAAATGTTTCTTTGTCTTAATTGTTTTCTCGCTGGTCGAGGTGAAAAGTTGCATGTTTCACACGAGAGCATTTTTTTTATATCTCGTGCCTTTAAATCACTCACTGTGGTTAGTAGTTAAAATTAGAATCACTTTCTACGCTCGTGATTCAATTCTAGACTACTTACTTCGTTAGTTCATGATTTGAAAACCGCACTAGTAGCGAAATATAACTTTGCTTGCGTTATTTTTGTAAGAAGTAGTAAAAAATAGAATCACGGGCATAGCGAGTGATTCTAATATAGACTACTGAGCACAGTGAGTGATTTAAAGCCACGAGAAAACAAAATATATCGTGTGAAACACATTTTTTCAATTCTACCAGCGAGAAAAACATTAAGTCAATATTTGTAACTTGTTCTCTTAACGCTTTTGGAGTTAGTCAACTATCTTCATTGCGGTCCAGCACTTATTTTTTTAATATATCACAGATATAGTTCAAACAACCTAATGCTGAAAAAAAATTATATCCGGTTTTTTTTTAGATTTTGTTGTGCTTATGTGTTAAATCGCTAGGCTAAAATTATTTTCTGATCAAACCATCGTCGATTTTAATTTATACTAGATAGTGCTGGTGCTCCAAAAGACGGTGTTCGTTCGAATCACTTTTCCTCACGCTCGCAGCAAAATCGCTTTTTTTGTTTTTACACGTCAAAAAAAAAGCTTTTTTCGTGCCAGAGAGGTGAAAATGTTTTTTACACTTTCAAAAATATAAGGGATGATACGCTACCGCGAGATGCCTAGAACGGTACATTCTTCATTGACCGATACTAAATAAAACATCATATAAATTGTTACTAGCTTTGCGGGATACGAGTTAGTAGGATAGTTCAGTTAGCTCTCCTACTATAACCAAAATATAAAATAATTATATGTAAGATCTGGTACCTACTGGTTACCGTGGTTATCTAAATAACATGTAGTACGCGGACAGTGGCAATCCACCCATTTCTCTATTAAAATGATGACGCAAATGTGTGAGTAAAATATGTCAATGTGTCTAGTCTATGATAAATTCCCACGCTTGGAGACTAGCCTCTTAAGAAATATAAATAAATCTTTGATGGCTTATATCTTGGTATTTTTTTTAATACATAGTCATATATTAATAAAGGATTTAAAAAAAAAACTTTTTGGGGCGAAATTCATAATTTTTGGGACATGTGCACCTACCTGTCCAGTAACTCCCCTCATCAGCACCTCAGCGAGTTGCCTGGTCAGAGTAAGTCGGAGCGCCTGCGTCGATACTGATTCAACCGCCGTCAGCATCTCCCGGTACCTTGTAACAAACAATAGTTCGCCAATGTTGGACCAATCAAGGCCAATGCTTTAAATCTTCATCATCATATTTAGCACGGACTAAGGCTGATAGCTCAGTGGTAATGACATCGAATGACGTGGCGAAAGTGACTGGTTCGAATCCTACAATGAGCTTGAGCTTTCGGTGAAGGAAACCATAGCACGGTGGTAGGGTACTTTGTAGTACCAATCTGGTTAGCTACCACCCTCAAGTTGATAATCTATCGCCAAGCACCTACCGCTGCGTTCTGACCGCTGGTGCAAATGAGAGCCAGTTCCTTTCTAGGATTTGTGTGCTTACCACCTTCAGCCATTTCATCATTGACCGTGGTGAGATTGTGGCCATTCACAGACCTTCACAAAGTAAAAAAAAAAAAAAAATGTGTACCAAAACACCAGTTTGTAACTATAATTGTTGTTATCAGTCACCAAAACGTTGTAAGCATCGCAGTTGAGTTTACCTGTCGATAGCATTATGCAGCCTCCCGGCGCGTATGTGCAGTATGGGCACGCGCTGCAGCGCTGTCTCCAGCGTGGGCCCGGCGCGCGCCGCGCTCGAGCGCTGCAGGTACAGCAGCGTCAGCGACGACGCCAGCTCGAAGCTGCGGATCTGACAATCACCACCAAACCAAACAATACAATACTAACTGTTACTGTTCACGCATTCTTGCTCATTATTCAAATTCAAATTCAAAAGTGTCTTTATTAAATGAACTCATTGCAAGTATTTTTAATCGTCAAATTTGTAAAAATAAAAAATATGTATATAAAAATAAACTATAGAAAATAAAATAAAATATTAAAATTAACAATATGACAATAATAATAACAAAAATTATAATAACAATAAATAGCATGTGAAGCGAACAACTCATTGAAATGCGTTCTTGTCCTCTATAAAATCAAAAACTTTATAGTACCCTTTTTTGTACAACTTATCTTTGATTAGCTTTTTAAATTTTAACACGGACAATTCTTGAATTTCTTTGGGTACTTTGTTAATGAAGCGTATACATTGCCCCTTAAAATAATCCCTAACTTTGCTCAAACGAGTTACAGGTATAGCAAGTTTATCCTTATTTCTAGTGTTTAAACTATGTGTCGCTATTTTTGGGAAAGTTTTTTCGAACATAAATTAAGTTTTCATATATGTACTGTGACGACACTGTCATTATATTTATAGTTTTAAATTTATTTCGTAGGGAGTCTCTGGGACTTAAATTATATATAGCGCAAATATTTTAATTGAAGGTAGTTATTAACTACGATAACATGACGCGTTCCTCTAAATTACTGTTTCAATGTGTGTAGCCATGTGACTACACACATTGAAATTGAAGGATGTCCTTACGAAGGAGATTGTATGTAGTTTTAAGTATTCGTCCAGTAGCGGGCCGTCTTCAGTGGTGCCAATTCTGTTATTTACGAACTACTTAAATAAATTTAATCTCACTATATCTCTTTCTAATAGTAAATATAAGAAAGAGATGCAAGATATTTTAGTCCTGTCAGTTTAGTCCGATCACACATTTCAACGTGAATTTAAGCGCGATCTTTATTGGTCACGACTATTTACCCTCACATTACGACGGTATGGATTAAACTGACAGCATTAAAAATGTTCTATCTTTTTTCAATAAGGTTAAAATGAACGAGAGGTGACTTGTCTAATATTAGTTAAGTTAGTTAACAACAGAATCGGCACCAGTATCTGTTTTTTTTTTTTTTTTTGTACATGTAATGGTTTTTATGATTTTTAATTACCAGTAGAACCACTAAGAGTAGATCATTTGATGCTGTGAAACTATGACGTCATAGTGTAGTATTTCATACAAAACTCCATATAAACTATCGTTTTGACATTTATTAAAAAGTAGCTGATTTAATATGTCAGTCAACTACCCTATTATGTTGCAACTACTTTTTTATAACTACCCTCTATTATCATTGTGAGGTCGCCATCAGTTCTTTGGAAGGCAGATAGACTTTGAAACTGTATGAGAACACTCGTGCGTTTACCGTGAATACAGAGACAATTGAAGTGTTCACTTCTTGGACACGTATTTAATTAGAGAATTGTTCACTGTGTGAAATTGTGCATAAACTAACATTTAGAACAAAATATTGATTCACAAAGAACGAGATCTACTGACTCGCGACTGTACGGCGCGGCGCGCGGGCGTTGAAAGTGAAAGAGGTTAGTGTTTACTTAGTGTAAACTAAGATTAATAGAAATGTAAATTTCTATTGAGCAAAGTTCTTATAATCCGCAGAGTCGCGGGTTCGTATCCTGCAATGAGCTTGAGCTTTCGGTAAAGGAAAACATCGTGAGGAAACCATGGCACGGTGGTAGGGTATTTTGTAGAAGCCGCCTCTCACCCTCAAGTTGAAAATCTGTCGCCAAACACCTACTGGTGTGTTCCACAGCACTTGAGAGCCAGTTCAACACTTTTAAACGAACGTATAAGGCTCTTTCTTTGTCAAATTTTGTCTAGCTATGGAACACTAAAGAGTATCGTGGACCAGTCCAATGCGGACATACCTAAGTAGCTCAATCTAATAGATATAGCATATTGAATCCATACAATAAAGAGCGGCCTTTAAAACGTGTTTACACGCGTAGGACGAGATAAGACGTTCATGACCTGATTTCTAGGATTTTAACTAAATCTTCTGTAATCCTACTAAAATGTGTGGTTATGCATACCGATTTGGCTGAAAGGCACGTACACAAAGCGTCAAAAATAGACTTTCACTTCAATACCAATTAATATACTTGACATTTTATTGACAGTTTGTATAAAAACTGTAATATTTCGGATTATGACACTGTACAAAAGTGATCAGTTACATTTGATGACCAGTAGCGAGGGTAAGCCGTCCAAAAAACACCTGTAATTTTATAATTACAGTGTATTTTAAGCATGGTATAGGTGGCTTTGAAATGATGAAAATTACTAAAAGGTAAGCCGATGGGAATCGGCTTGTATGGACCCTTCGCCACTGCTGGACATATAGTTCACTTTGGATTAATCTAAATGCTTGTTCTAACAGTATTTCCATACATAGCCTAGTAACTATGTTCTATGTAGGCTTTACAAAAACCGCCTCAGTAGTAAAGCGAAATTCCATACATCAAAGTAATAAATCACATCATAAAAGTAAAAACAACAATACGCCGCCGCCTCTTATCTGAAGTTTGATATTTATTATGTACATTTGATATTTTGCCAATTCTCATAAGACACAAACAACAATATAAGGCATAATTACCATTTCAGATTCTCTCTCGGCTTGTTTATATCTACTGGTAGAGCCCGGTATCGCGTTCTGCTCGAGACAAAATCCTTTGATCGCGTATGACTCGGCTACTATACGGAGACTGCGTCTGTTGACAAAAGTATTTACTTTGAAGTTAATTTTTATAAAGTAAAAACCGAGCATTAGGTACCTACTTATTGAATGGAAAGAGATTCTGGAAAGATAACATTCAACAATATATCCATGAGAAAGAAAAACGTATTTCCTTCGCTGTGTGAAGCAACGCGAATATGGTCTTAGGAGACCATCTGTAATTTTTTTTTCAAAATCTGTAAATGCCGATAGCAATAACTCAAGACATAAGGGTGGCTTGAACCCTTAAGGTAGCCCGCCCTTACTGACCCGTCTCGAATTTCCAACCTGTAGGTATAGTCCCTCGAAAAAATCCCTAATTCTCACTTGTTTGTTTAATCTACTATTATTAATCTACAATTTAGTACACATATACATTACTTGTACAGTACAGTACTGGTTAATGGACTGTTCAAACATAACATTTAACGAATAAGCCTAACGAGCAAGGATTGCCGATGAGTTTAAAACATCGATAAACTAATTATCTATCTCAAGTGTCATTCTCATAGTTGTGACAGTTTTGTCAAAAAAAACTAGGTATATATGTATCAATGCTTGTTTCGGTCAAATTCATAGCATCATCGAACTAAACTATTGAATTAAAATTAATAGATGAACCTAATCACAAAGTAATAATATTATTTTTAGTTGTGACATTCTTAAACATTATCTGGCACTTGTATTTGAAATAAGGCTACATAGGTGTGTGAATTAATTACTTCAGACAGAGCATGAAGTAAATTAACTGTATTACACAACCTTGCCATTCCTTGCACGCTTGATTGGAATGCCATCGCATTCCTAAACAGGATATCTTGTGGCCCAAAAAATATTGCGGCTTTACAGAGAGAACTTCAATAATACGTTATGTTATCACCTTTCTAGAAATCTTTATAAGCTACAATTAAATAAAAACTACACTTGATATTGCAATTCAAATCTCGAGACCGATAAATAAATAGGGCAATTCGTATTGAGCCTTTCTTTAACTTCGACCCGTCTAACCATGTATTTCAGGTCAATTCAAATCAAATCAAAACTCATTTATTCAGTTTAGGCCCTAATAAGGCACTTATGAATGTCAAAAGTTACAGTTTTACAATAGACTCTACTACCGGTTCGGAATACACTTGCTTATTAATTAGATAACTCTCTCAGATTCAAAGTTGAAGTCAATAACAAATTCAATTTTCAATCTCAGAGAGTTACACAATCGACTAGCTGCAACAACTAGCTACAAGTATCATCAATAACAAAAATGATTAGATACTCAAAAGCTTAAATCATAATTAGTTATTGGCTAACAGGAAAGATAATGTGTTATGGACATGAGTCATTGAAGCAGCAAGCGGTGATTCACCACACAAACACTTTGAACCTACCTACAAAGGTATCTAAACCATGTCTGTGAGCTGCATTCATTTAATGGTTTTTTTTTTTTGGGTTTTGTACTTTTTAAACAGCTTTAAAGGTGTAAAATTTACTCAGTATCAAATTATATTATTATTATTCTAATAATTTTCTGTGATATTTCTAATATTATATATACAAAAGCAACTGTAGTCATTGTCACCTCCTTAGAACTTCTCTGAACCAAATGCAATTAAATTTGACATGTGGATAGTCTTTGGGAAGGAAAGGTGCATTATGCTAAGAGGTGCATATGCTACTTTTTATCCCAGGAATATGGGTATCCATATGCTATCTAATAGCATATAGTAGGTATATTTCTATCTGTATTTTTTATTATTATGAAAAGAGTTGAAGTTTACAGTTAGTCTGTAAGTAGTATTTACTTATTCATTAAAAGTGTTTTCAGTACATCAGACAACACATAAATTAATTTTATCAAATATCCATGAATTTCAATTTATTAACTGTGAACAATTTACAACATTCTACCAGTGAGTGACAGCTCTATTGTATAAACCTGACAAAGTAAGTAATTACGTAATATTTACCTTGAAACTATAATTACAAACAGTTTTTACATTTAAATTAAGAATAATATTTTTAATTTGTTGAATCAATCAACCATACAGCTCCTGAATTGAGTTATTAAGAATTGAGTTAAACATTTTAATTAAAAAAAAAACATAATTTGACTTAGTTTACATATTCAATTATTATTGAGAAAAATAAAATAAAACATATAAAATAGTACAAAAGAATAGGTTATCCTGTGATCATGTCTAGGGAATATTTTTGTATTATATTTCAAGCTAGTTTTATACATAATACAGTTTTTTTAGCTTGAGTTTTTATCCTACTAAATATTTATAAATTTATTTTAATAAAATGTTATATCATTAAGTAGGTACTTGCTAATTGTTAAAAAGTAATGACTTACACAGGTAATTCCTTCTCCGTCAAAGTATTTAGCTCGGCCAACTTGTAGTGTTTTAGTGCATCATCATATGAGCCACATGCATAGTTGAGCTTGCCCAGCAGTAGGTGAGCATCTAAAGCTACTCCTGCTCTCTTCCCAGCCTCGTCCGTGGCCAGGGTCAGGTAGCCTCGTGCCTCCGAGAGCTCCCGCTGTGCTCTCTCTATGTTTTCTTTGTTAGGTGGCCATTCATCAAGGTGGGCTTCAAGTTTGCCTTCCCCGATGAGGAAGTGTGCCAAGCTTTCTGTGCGGAATAAATTAATAACAACTTATATAACTTTTTAAAGGATGAGTTTTTTCTGAAAAATGTAAACAAACTGTTTGTCAAGGAATTAAAGGGTTTTTTGTGTGGCATACAATCTAGACTGTAACCAAGTTCCACATATTGTCTAATTTGTGTATCTTGGCTTGGTAGCCATAAAACATAATGAATTATTTTATGTGTTCTCCAATAAAAAGAGGTGTTTCTGCCAGTCCATATAAATCATTAATTACCAAACAGCAAATAAATACTGTTTAAAACGTTAAGAAACAATTTTCATTTACAAATAAAAACAGTATAACCAACACATTCATAAAATCAGAACATTTTACCCTTCATGTCCTAAGGGCTTAACGATTTCCAGTGACCTTGCTCAAGCATTAGGTATCTAGATGTACAAGTGTGTACGTATAAGTCGGTAGTACGTGGTGACATAACTAACCATGCTGGGGTGACCTGGCCTTGAGCTGGAGGGCTAAGTCCACTGCCTTCTTCCAGTTAGACTCCTCACGACTCTTTTCGATCTCTGTCTCGTAACCTCGCACAGCATTTTTATTCCTCGATGTCATTGTAACACGGGAACACTAACACTTCTTTGTCACACCATCGATTTTAGAAAACACTTCACTCAAACATTGCAAAATCCCTTCGAAATGGCAATAGGATTCCCAGGATTTCCATTGATCATTGAAGGCCAAATTTGACAGATGACAACATAGCGAACACCGCGAACACTACCTATTCAATTACGAATACAGCTATGAAAATATCCAGTTGGGTTGGCAAATTTCGTAAAACCTGCAGAAAAAGTTCTTTTTTAAAATTTATTTTAGTAAATTGTTAATAAAAATAATTATATCGTTTAGTAATATTTTTTTTTAGCACCAATCACAGATCACAATAAACTACCAAACTAGTGGCACCAATCTTTGTACATGCATATCATATTACATTTGTGAAGATAGTTAGCGTAACGTGAGTTGTTTATTATGATTTACTTACTTGTATTTTTATCCTTACTATTTCTTTTAATATTGCATATGTATTTATTTACATGGCATCAAATAAATAATAATTAAAACTGAAAAAATATAGAATATGAAGTGAAAATACTATCTCAATCAGTCTTTGTAAACAAACATTCTAAAGCGCGCAACTTGCGTGCGCAATATTTACTACACATTACACAAATAACTAAAAGATGGCGTTACTAGTTTTTAAATAAGTTTAAACTGAAATTGAATAATTGAAGGCGACGATGATGATGGTAAGTAGGCTTAGATGAAGAATTTTGTAGGCGTATAGTAATTTAATCCAAGTTTTGTTTCCACCTTTGATGAGATTTTGTGTGTATAATTTATTTTGTATTATTTATTATACCTATATGTTATTTTGTATATTAGTAGGTACCTATGTGTTGTTATGTTTTATTTTAGGTAGATGCGTAGTGAAGTACTATGTGCAGTACCGGCGTTAGGGTAGGGCGCGGTAGGGCGATCGCCCAGGGCGCCAGATGTAAAGGGGCGCCAGGCCCACCTTTAGTTCCGGTCGCTCATGAGCGAGTCCTGCTATCTCGAGTCTAAATAAATAAATAAATTCTCAAGTCGAAAGATAAAATGGCTACAATGGCTTAAAATCCCTTTTGTTGGCGGGAGAAGGGGGGGGAGGGTTATCACATCTCGCCCAGGGTGCTGCAAATTATACCGGACCGGTAAGTAAACTTTCCCACGCTTCCATAATTAATAATAAAATATTTTTACCATAATAGTTAATTATGTACACACCGCCACAGATCAAGCTACACATTTTTGTTGCAAAATAGCGCCTATTACAACCGCATAAGGTGCCGCAGTGTGTAGCTTCATCTGTGGCCGTGTGTACCCACCTAATGAAATTATGATGAACGAATCTGCTATTCTGTCGATGGTTCTGTTCATATTTATACTTAATACCTACCTATTTTTAGATTCATCAAAATCATTTATTGACTAAATTTTGATTTACGCTATTAGAATTAGGTCGACGTAATACAACATCAATTCAAATTTCGTATAGGTACAGCGTTCTAGAATCCACTATTCGTGTTCAGTAAACATTTACATAAAAATATTTGCGACATGCGCCAACGCGTGATCATAGCTATCGACATCAAGAACACTGCAGCATATTTGTAGACTTGTTTATGGCTACACTACACTATTGTTTACTTACCTGTATTCAAAAATAGGTTATACCATCAATGAAACAAGGCCAAGAATGCAATGACTCTAGTATCTTAACATCCTGCTTGACGTCTTTATACGTGCTTTATTAATTTACGAGGTCCCTCGTAATCATCTTAAAATTTTGGTATTACCTCGATTGTAATTAGTCATGGGAATCAAAAAAGATAGACAATGGTGCCGATTCTGTTGTTTACGAACTAAATAAATTTAATCTTCTGTATCTCTTTCTTATAGTAAATATAAGAAAGGGATGCAAGATATTTTAGACCTGTCAGTTTAGTCCGATCACATATTTCAACGTGAATTTAAGCGCGATCTTTATTGGTCACGACTATTTACCCGTACATTACGACGGCATGGATTAAACTGACAGCATTAAAAATGTATTATCTTTTTTCAATAAGGTTAACATGAAAGAGAGGTGACTTGTCTAATATTAGTTAAGTTCGTGAACAACATAATCGGTACAATACCAAAATTTTAAGATGATTACGAGGGACATCGGAATCGGAGATAGACAATCGCCATGCAGACTCTCCCATCCGTTCGTACATACCTACTCCCGACATAAAACTCAGCAAAGAATTTATTTTTTAACCGACTTCAAAAAAGGAGGAGGTACTCAATTCATTATGTTTTTTTGTGTTTGTTCATAACATTTTTATTTATTAACCGATTTATTTTTACGTTTGGTATACTATAGCTCCAAGGTGGACCCATTTTAATTTTATTGTCTTTGAATGAGGTTTTACTCATTTGTTAAAAGTTACTTAATTATTATTTTTATTAATAGCATTTCACTCCAATATACCTATTCTTATTTAATTTTTTTCCACAAACCCCCAACACGGTTTGAAATATTTTCAAACATAATGGTTAATGTATCAATTTTCTTCATAATTCTAATGTAAAACCCAATTTACCAGGTCAGAGCATAAGGTACCTACAGTTGGTACAGTTCAGGCAATTAACAAAACGTTCGCCTTTGGAACATCAAACAAGTTGACATGGTTACGGCGTAATATCCGTAAATAATATCATAAACACGCCAACCGCCGTTAAACGAATATAAAATGTTATTGCTGCTTGATTGACATTTATAACTTGGCCTAACCGTTGCCTAGGACGTGGCTGTTCGGCTCTCTTAGATTAAAAACATGGGAAGATACGGTACCATTACTACGAGAGGGGTCTACCGCCATTGACCTTCTGTTCAAATATACAGAGACCTCATGTCAATCAGCGCTCAAGACAGACTCATTCGCATGTCAGCTGAAAGACGTCCACTGCTAGTCATAGGTCTCCCCTAAGGATGTCCCCGAATGGCCGGTCTTGCGCTACCGTTGGTCCATCTTGTAGGACAGACTTGGCGCAAACAACAGGGATGGAAAATTAAGAGGGAAACAGTTAACTACACTAGCTGATGCACTTATTTGTTAGTGCACGTGCGGTCTTGCTACTTTAAATAAAATGGCTGTCATCAGAATGCCTACTAGTTTATTGAATCCTTTTTTTATAACTCGGTAACAATTATTAGGTAGTCTTAGTGTTGTTACCTATGCCTTTTTACTTGGTACCGTATCTTGTAATAATAATCTAAGACTTACATATATGAGGTGCTAGTTCCCACAGTCACGTGACCAGCTACCGTATGGACTAGGGACAGAATTCTAATATGCCTATTCATTTCACGTTACTAAGATAATCCCAACCTGCCCGTTAAGTAAAGGTAGAAGAATAATGTTTATTATACTTTGAATAAGTTCATACCTTCTCTGGCATCTAACTACTTTTTATAACTTCTACGAAACGAAGACAAATGGTGAACGATAATTTTGATGTAACGGCTGTAAAATTAGGCAGTAAATAAATTGAAGCCTATACTGGTTGGGATATACCTAGATTGATTTATGTATGTACATATGAATGTAGATTATTTTAATACGCCTCTCTTCTTTTTTTTAAATTCTCCAAGATTTGGTGTATAAATGTTAAATTTTGATTTTAATCTTCCACCATGATTTTATATACACTTGTCCATAATCTGTCTCATGTTAGAAATCACATCGATCCGTTTCTTAATTGCTGCGTGAAAGTAGGACAAACATACATACACACTTACATATTTAATAATATTAGTAAGTTTCACGAGAGTTTGAAGTACATGTACCTAAATGTAGAATTTTGTTTTGATTCTTACTTCTCCTTCTCTTTTGTTTTCAATTCTCTAGAATTTGACGAATGCAGATCAATACCTCGTTTGTATTAAACTAGCTTTCCGCCCCGCTGTTTCTCCCGCGATCCCATATTTCACTCACATAGGTATTGAGTTTTCAAAATTAATTTCTTAGTGAATGCTTACGTTTTAATATTATATGTATGTCAAATTTCAACCCGATTCCTCCAGTGGTTGGCCAAATTGTCACTTGGCCAGGGGGATGCAGATGCAAGTGCCGAGAGAAGCTACTACAACCATGTATTCTTGTCTTCAACGTTAGCGTGGATCAATCACGTTTTCCTTATATATAATTAGATCCCGAGCCAACAGAGGTAGGAAAATGCTTTCATATTTCACCAAAAACGTTGCACACTTTCGACCATTACCGAAACGGTCAAAATTAGCAGCCCTTCGAGCCGGCGGTGTTAGGCAGCGACGTCGCAGCCTCGTACCACGGCAGCTATAAGATTAAATGACAGTCAGCAGGTAAGCTTCGGATTATCGCGGGGTGACACTGCGTCCAAGGACATCTCAACCTTGCTTCCAGCGATTAGAGATGCTTCAGTGGATAATCGGTTTCTTACGGATCATTACATTGTACTAAGGACATTGATATTGTCTTTGACATATGACGAAGTAAGTTACTCGCACACGGAGGGTTCTGTACCTTCGTATATTATTTTATTTTTATCATTTTTTGTTATAGCGGCAACAGAAATACACATTCTGTTAAAATTCGGTTTATGAGATACATCCGTTGGCGCACAAAAAATATCTAACTATAGTTTTTTTAGTACATAGTTATCGAACGAGCATCTAATTCTAACAGACATTATTAATATAATCTCAAAGCAAACGTTTTACAAATATAACGATTTGGCTCCGCTATTAGTAAATGCAGCAGGGTGCGTTGTGCAGCCCGCAGGGGGGTATGATGACGCACCTGTGCAGGCGGGGGGCAGCCGAAGCGCAGTGCGGGTCAATGTCAGGCCACGTTCCCACCCCTGGGGGTACCCGGGTTGCCCGGGAGCTGCACGATCTGGAGGGTAGAAGGGTGTGGGTGCAAGAGGGTTATCCCCCGCCCGCCGGCGAAATTGGTTTACCTTTATAGACATCAGCAAATGTGATGGGATTTGAATGTTCCGTTTTCAATTTGCTCCCGGTGATGTAACGCTGTGGCCTTGATGAGGGTCAGTTTGAGGCCTGATTTTTGTTAAGTTTTTTTTTTTCGAAATTGTTACAACACGTAATAATAACTCCTACAGTATCGGTATAGTATGTAATGCCTTCTGTGCCTACCGAACCCTTTTTAAAAATGTATGTAATAGGTACTTATACCAAGAGAATATAATGTTTGAGGAAGATATTTGTTATGTTAGATATTATTTCAGTCGTGTTCTACAGTAATTGAAGATGTAATTAAAAAAATACAATAGGAAATAAAAATAACGTAGAATCATTATTTTTGACAGCTTTGTATCGTAGTTAGGAAGTAGGTTTTAGGTATATTTTGGCTTTAAGTCATCTGTTAGATTAGCGGGTAAGGACCAAGATAAGTAGCAGTTCTTTCACTGTACATATCATTAACGCGAGTCGTAAGAAATATATGTATCAAGACTTTATCACCCTCGCAAATAGTACCGACATAATACGCGTAAGATATTCGCGCTGTAGGCAGTACCGGCGTTAGGGTAGGGCGCGGTAGGGCTATCGCCCAGGGCGCCAGATGTAAAGTCGCCAGGCCCACCTTTATTTCCGGTCGCTCATGAGCGAGTCCTGCTATCTCGAGTCTAAATAAATAAATAAATTCTCAAGTCTAAAGATAAAATGGCTATAATGGCTTAAAATCCCTTTTGTTGGCGGGAGAAGGGCGAGGGGGTTATCACACTCGCCCAGGGTGCTGGTAGAGCTAATCCCGGCACTGGCTGTAGGTAGTAGGTACGGTACTCGGTATGGAATTATTGATCCGCTCCTAAGCTAGGAGCCTGTCCTTGGCTGCAACATGCATCGAGTACACGAAACATAGACAAGTGAAGGGTGGCACGCGACCCCGCTTAGCTTATGCGGCAAATATGATAACTAGCTTATACTACGTTGTAACCAGTCCTCGAATAATCGTAGAGGTAGGTATTATTATTAACTATACGGATTTATTTATCATTCAGCTTCAGTACTGTTTACGCCGTTTAGTATATTTACTATATTGGACGCTAGGGAACGCATAAAGGGACATGTATGTATTAATTAAGTAACGACGAGTCTTCCCGAAGCGGTTCCGGAAAATCACGACCTTTTCCGATCATCTCATTCATATTCAAACATTCTTCCATGTATGTCATTCATAAAAATCATAATTGTTTTCGCATTCGCTCGATCCGCATCTTTTTCACCGCATTAAATATTTTCTCATCATCTATTATAAATCTTATTATAAGACCTTTAAGAAAGTCAATCCGCACCGCAACGCCGCATCGCAAAAGCAAAGGGACAGAAGCTGCTTAATTGGTAAGTACATTGAGCCTTATTTGCCCCCTTGCGTCCTCGTAGGCAACCGCATCACCAAGTACAATGCAGTTCTTTTTAGGGTTCCGTACCCAAAGGGTAAAACGGGACTCTATATTACTAAGACTCCGCTGTCTGTCTGTCCGTCTGTCACCAGGGTGTATCTCATGAACCGCTATAAAAACTAATACTAAAAAACAGAATAAACAAAATATTACTCATTGTGTACCTATCTGACAACATAGCTCCGGAACGGATGACCCGATTTTCATAAAGTTACTTTTGTGTGATAGGTGTCTTAATCGAGAGTGTTCTTAGTTAGGTATGTTTCAAGGAAATCCGCAGCCGTTTTAGGATCATCAGCTCTTTTCTAGTGTGTCTTTAATTCAGATAGTAGTCTATTATTGTAGAAATTGTAACTGTCGACATTCATAAGTGCCTTAATAAATGAGTTTTGAGTTTGGGCATCGGCTGCGAGAGTGGTAACATCATTAATATTGACCGCTCGAGCTCGCCCCGGGCTCCCAGCTCCGGCAGTAGGACACGTCCTTGGCCTCCTGGGCTCAGCTGCACCAACGATACATTGTAAACTTCATACTTACTAAAGGTGGCTGTTGGTACACTATTAATTTTAGCTTTCAGCAGAACTAGGTATGTAGGTACTTTATAAATGATGATAAAAAAACATAATCCATCTATCATTTAGACGGGCCAGTTGGCGCAGTTGGTTAAGACACCACCTATCGCGCCGCAGGTCGTGGGTTTGATTCCCATCCAGGACAAACATTTGTGTGCATGAACATGTCTGTTTGTTCTGAGTCTGGGTGTAATTATCTATATAAGTATGTATTTACAAAAAAAAAGTAGTATATGTAGTATATTAGTTATCTGGCTTCCATAATACAAGCTCTGCTTAGTTTCGGATCAGATAACCGTGTGTGAAGAATGTCCCAGGATATTATTATAATCTAAAAAAAATCACAAGATGATCTATCTTGTGATTTTTTTAACAAGTAACAAATTGTATCTTTAATAATATGGATTTCGAAATAAAATAAAAAGAGCCTGATATAAACGCTCATATGTCACAAAACAAGAAACAAACTCCTCGCCCGTACAATACAGACTTTATATAAATGTCTGGGTAACTTGAGTCCTAGAACTTTGTGCAGGTAGGTTTTATCGCTCCGGCAAAGTTCAAAAAGTCCGCATTGAAGTCTCGCGAAACAGTGAGAGATTGTATCTGGAAATGGCTGAAAAATTCTCGGCTCTCGCCGCTGGCTCCGACTTCCTACGAACATCGCCATCGTAAACTTATCAAAATATAGGTGTTTCTCGTAGCCACATAGCCCCCGGCGGTATACTGCCCGCCTTTGTGCGCCCCTCTATTTACTTCCCAAAACTTTTACTGCTAACAAATAACTGTTGTAGAATTACATGATTTCTTGTTGTACCCATTGTTTGTACCTAACAATGTGCTAGTGATGCGCAGTGACTGACTTGATCTTTTGACCCATTAATCTCTGTAAATAATGGAGGTTTGGAATGATTATAATGTTGAGATTAAATTTCGTATTAAAAGTATAGGTACTAAGCTACTCGAAATTTTAATATTTAACTTACTGACTTAGCTAGGTGTGAGGAAGAAAATAAAAGCTTTTTTATTTTTTAAGCTACTCGTATGTTAGGTATTTCAGGGGACAGGCGGGCGGGGAGCTTTTTCCGACAACGCGTTAGCTTGGCCATACAAAGAGGGAACGCTGCCAGCCTTCTGGAAACCTTGCCGTTGTTTGGCAGCAGCACACGCCTCGAGGATTTTTTTTATATATAGTTTGTATATTTGTTGTAAATAGAACTATTTAAACGAATTATTTAAAGTGTTAATGACTTTCACTTTTATGATATACCTAAATGTAATTATTGAGATGATTAGTTAAAATAAAATAGTACATAATAACTAGAATTTAATGTTCAGTTTCTATAAATATTTGTAATTTTATGCCATCAAAGATCGACTGAATCATCTAAAAAATAAACTTTTTTTATGTAGACTACATTCATGAAATAAGCGCTACATAATGTAAATCATTTTGCCTACCCATTTTCTTATGATAAGGCAACGATGCTTAATCTACTTAGTATTCTAGTAAAGCCCAACTAGATTCTCATCACTAATTTGTTTAACGAAATGTTTATAAAACACGAAAGTTTCGTTCGTGATTGATACAAGTCCGAGGACAAAAACGAATTAGAGTCACGGCAATGATTTATATACTACTGTCTCAGATGATCGATGCTTTGAATTTAGGGTATTTAATGCTGATATAATAGATCGTTTGTTATAGGATTGTACTGTTAACCAAAGTCAGATTAGGAGCAGCAGAAATATTGAATTGTTTTCCAAATGGACAGATTTATGAAGTGATTTCATTGACTAGCTGTTGCCAAACCGCGGGCCACTCGCGTTCTCGAGATAAAAAGTAGCCTATAACCTTCAGGGATAATGTAGCTTCCTGTTAGTGAAAGAATTTTTCAAATCGGACTAGTAACTCCGGAGATTAGCGCGTTCATACAGACAAACTCTTAAGCTTTATTATTAGTATAGATTTCCGCCTCTCAGTTTCGCTCGCGATCCTATAGGTATTTATGTAAATATAGGATTTTTCATGTCTTTAGGGCCAGCCGTTTAATTACCAAATTATTATTTAAGGTTAACCTTTCCCCATAAAACAATATCCTATACCTGAACGGTCGTAAGGTTCCCCTTCATTCAAAGAATCACATTTTAAAATATAATAGATTCTTTTAAATGCAAAGATTTACACGAATAATGGTGCCGATGCTGTTGTTTACGAACTAAATAAATTTAATCTCACTATATCTCTTTCTAATAGTAAATATATGAAAGGGATGCAAGATATTTTAGTCCTGTCAGTTTAATCCGATCACATATTTCAACGTGAATTTAAGCGCGATCTTTATTGGTCACGACTATTTACCCGTACATTACGACGGCATGGATTAAACTGACAGCATTAAAAATGTTCTATCTCTTTTCAATAAGGTTAACATGAAAGAGAGGTGACTTGTCTAATATTAGTTAAGTTCGTAAACAACAGAATCGGCACCAATATAGTATTAAATGTGATTTTAATGAAAGTGCCTTATAATTTAAACGTTTAGTATAAAATCGTAATCAAAATCTCTGGGTCGTTAAATACGACATAGAAAGAGCTATGAAAGCCAATTTATTTTCGTACAGCCTTTGCCATAAAACTAGAACAACAGTTTATTTACCATAAACAAATGAACTGTCCGCACTCATTACAGCCAATTAATTTACATCCTACAGTTGTTCTGCCAATATCCACCGCGCATGCGCCTTGTGGTTATTAGCTAGAGGCATTTACTTTTATGTGGTTTTTTTATGATATCCGCAACGACTTTCCGTTCAACACCACTTAATAAAATAATTGGTTTCATGTAAACGCTTTGTGTTCGAAGATGAAGAAGAAACCGTAACGAAAGCCGTGGGTTTAAATGAGCTTGAGTTTTTAGAAAAATCGTGAGAAAGGTATAGATCGATGATAGGATACTTTATAGAAACAGCTGGCTAGCTCCCACCTTCATATTGAAAATCTTTCGCTATGCATCTATCAGTGTGTTCCAGCAAATGCATTGGAAAGCCTTCAGCTTTTAAACTCAAAACGCATTTATTCTATTTAAGCTCTAGTAAGGCACTTATATATGAACGTCGATAGTTGCAATTATTACAATAGACTCTACCACCGGTTCCGAATACACTTAAACTGAGAAGACTCCGGCAGGCTTTATTAGCCATTATTTACTTACTAGATGTCCCCCTCGGTTTCACCCATGCTCCTAGGATAAAAAGTAGCCGTTAACACTCGGGGATAATTTTTTGAGTAGGTAGTTCAAGAGATTAGCCTTCAAACTATATATATAGATTATACATTAATTATAGAGGATGACCTCACACAATGAGGAATAACAAAAAAAAATCTAATTAGTCCGTCAGTTAGATTATCAAAAAATATTGGATACGTATTTTTTATTTTATCAAATCAATAAGAAATTACAAAGATAAGTCCCATCAAAGTGCAGGATTGGGGCTTGTGACGTCATCGTACAACTACTTTCTAGTACACTTTTTGCAGACCGGAAAATTTTAACGCACTGTATCTTCGTTATTTTATGTTTTCGGATCAAAATAAAAAATACGTATCTAATATTTTTTGATAATCTAACTGACGGACTAATTAGATTTTTTTGTTGTTATTCCTCATTCTTGTCAGTGCGTCAAGAATATTTTTTCGTAATAAATCTAAACTTGTTGTGGAAAGAGTTAGCTTAGTTTATTGCCGGCTTTTCTCAGTAAAAGCAACCTTGCGAACCGGTATCAGAGTCGAACTATCCATAAGTGCTTGCCTTAAGGTGTGAAGGTAGATTTAATAAAATAAATATTCATCAGAATTTTTTTGTTGTTGGTTTGTGGTTGGCTTGTTGGTTAATTACCATTAATATTAATATGGTTGACACTGCGGTCAGTGATAATAAAGGTATTATAACATGTATAATGGAAGGCTTTAAGTACCTACGTTAATATTTAATAAGGTGTTCAAATGGGTTTTCAGCAAACACTTTTATAAGCTCGTACTGGGGAGTGAAATCGTATTAAATGATCGTCTATATAACAGAAAGGGGAAACGGTAATAGAGCAATTTACTAAGTTGAAAATTGGACTTTGTTAACATCTAGGTGTATCTGGGATATAAAGTAGCCCGTTACTCAGCGATAATTATATATATTCGTTAAGGTGACGATATCCGAGAAGTGATGATTCTAGATTCTTTGGTTACGTACTAACGTTAGGTTGACGCCTGGTTGACGACGAGGCGTAAGGCGATACGGAAACGATCCCTTTCCGAGTAGATATGTGGGCTGAGAACTTGCAGCTCAGCTCGCCGGTGTCGGGCGCGTCGGATGTCGTACAGCCATCGTAGAGGTGAACAATTCAAGCCACCCTTTCCGCGATATTGCCGCCTTTGTCAGCACACCGACGCCGCCGCCGACGCCGTACCGCACAATTTATGTTATCCGCTTTTATTACATCCTCTTTGTGAAGTTTCTAAAATTTATCATCTCAGAAAACTAAGTAAAGTATTCAAATTTGAAATGGTGGCTGGTTTTAATGGCAACATAATTGTTATATTTTAGAGTTAACAATGGCTATTTAGCCAATATTGCGAGGGTTGATGTTGCTCAATAATTATCAAAATACCTATGATTTCTGAAATATATGAGTCCTGCGAGAGCCAGAGTCATATGAAAATAAACCATATGGTATTGCAATAAGGTTTATCTGAATCTACTTATTGTTAAGATGGACTTGCGAAGAGTTATGGCTTATTTTCGTATAGCTCTGGCTACTGTCGCAAGACTCATGTTATATTTTACAAATTTTAACAATGTAGATATTTCAAGTAAAATCCTACTAATACCTGTGGACTGTTTCTGAGCCTAGTAACTTAAAAAAATATAATGCGTATCCTAGAAGGGCTGAATGGAAGAAGAGTTACATTGCGCCGACACCAAATAATTGGGAACAAGGCATTAAGATTTCAAAGAATATATCGGAAAATAATATATACAATTATAATAGAGTACCTATAGCATTGAGTGTAGTATAAAAGGCTCGAGAAACGCCAAGTCATGTTCATAATTAAATTACTGTGGCAATTTACCTAGATTCTTTGTGCTATTTAAATTAACTGGGTTACACGACTGTGCGGGTTACTCGGAATAGTTACAGTGTAGCTATTTAAAAAAAAAAATTGTTTCAGGTAATAGCAGGCAGCATTATATTATTTTATATGGAATACTAACAGCATAAATTTTAAGGACTAATAGATCTACTAAAAAGTATTACACTACACATACTTATACCACCTAAATAATATGTAGATATATGTTTAAAGTATGTACTAGTTATTGATTTAATCTGTTTAATTAATACTTAAATAAAAATATATTTACTAATATAATAATATACGTAGGTATGCTATTTTTAGAGAAATAATAAATTTGTAGTGTTTACGCAATAGTGCTCAAAACTCATCTAATCAGTTTAGGCCCTGATAAGGCACTTATGAACGTCAAAAAACTAAATCAATTTTTTATCACATCATCAAATCATCAATGAACGCACATGACCATACATTTATAAAACTATAATAAAATACAAATTCAAAGAATCCCAACACAAAAATCCTCAAGGTTAAAAAATCTTCAAACGGCTGAGTGGATTTTCTTGAAACAGCTAAATACACTCTCGATTAAGACACTTTTCAAACGAAAAAATCTTATGGGTTCATCCTTTCCGGAGCTATGATGCCCATAAACACAGATAACACCCCTCTTTTTCGTCGGGGGTTAAAATAGACAAGGCTTTCAGTACTTTATCTCAGGTAAAGGTTACGCACCGCGGTGGATTATCCCTAACTTAAACAGAAGGAAGTATATTAAGTATGTAAGCATTCTTAGAGTTTATGCTGAATAAATAAATTTGCCTTTGACCCTAGCTAAGCGGATCGGCTTTACTAAGTACACACGGGAGTCGGCTTTAGGATTCTTTGTAGATAACTATTTAAACTACCATCAAAGTTGAAAGCTATTGAATCACCATGTCAGCCGAAAGACGTCCACTGCTGGACAAAGGCCTCCCCCAAGGATCTCCACAATGGCCGGTCTTGCGCTACCCGCATCCAGCGGTTTCCCGCGACCCTCACAAGATCATCGGTCCACCTTGTAGGGGGTCTGCCCACGCTGCGTCTTCCGGTTCGTGATCGCCACTCGAGAACTCTTCTGCCCCAGCGGCCGTCGGTTCTTCGACGAATTACGAGCTATTGAATTAGTATATTTATTTCTGGGCAACAAGATTTAAAACTCAAAATGTTTTTTTTTATGTATTGGCCTGTGTTTGACCACTATCTTACTGATATGGTCAAAGATAGTAAGCACTGAAAGCCTAGAAGGCGATTGCTGCACTTGAACTTTTGGAACAGTGTAATTTTTATGTACCTACTAGCTGTTCCGCGCGGTTTCACTCGCGTTCCCGGGATAAAAGAAAATAAACCTTCTGAAATAATGTAGCTTCCTATTAATGAAAGAATTTTTCAAATCGGTTCAGTAGTTTCTGAGCCTATTCAATGCAAACAAACAAACAAACAAACAATCAAATCTTTCCTCTTTATAATATTAAGTATAGATATAGATTTACAAAAAACGTTGTCAGTTCTGGTTGCCATAGTCACTCTGTTTAGTTTGGGATCATTCAACCGTCTGTGAAGAATTTCCCAGTATATTATTTTAGTTTTTATACGTCTAAAGTGTTCCATAAATAAATATAAATAAGAAGTTTCACTTCAAAAAGAAAATCGTTCAGAATAAAGTATTTGAGAAAAAAAACATCGGTGCCATTCAGTAACAAAGAGCCACAGTCTTTCGCATTTATACTTATGTATAGGATAGTAGTTTAGACGCCATAACATACATTAGCAGGTAGACGTCGAGCGAGACGGCACGAGAGTGAGAAGGACAACAAGGGCAATAACTGCGAGAGTTGGAGCCGGCATTAAACATTCTAGGAGCATTAGAGAGCTATGTTTCATTATTAGCTAGCTCATTAGCGCCGTGGGTGACAAGCGAACTGCGCTGGTAACGTTTATATAGCTTTAGCGTTTTTTATTAAGCTGCAATGGAACTGAAGGCTGCTTTCCAGCGTTTTGTAACATGATTACAAAAGTATAATTATATATCCTGGGACATTCTTCACACACGGTTATCTGATCCCAAATTAAGCAGAGCTTGTACTATGGAAACCAGATAACTGATATACTACTGTTTTTTTGTAAATACATACTTATATAGATAATTACACCCAGATACAGAACAAACAGACATGTTCATGCACACAAATGTTATAAGCTTGTTAATTATAAATAGCCTCAGGTAAATGTGTTTGGAGTATATTTCTCTATTAATATAATAAATACAAAAAAAACACTCATTATCTATTTATTACATTTAGGGAGTATATATCTATATAAGTATGTATTTATTTATTCGCAGCAAAAAAAATACGAATATTCTATTCACATATGAAGGTTGCGAAATTAACCACAATGTTCACAAAAAATTGTAGAAAGTTTTTTATATCATCCGTAGCGAAATATAATGTTAAAAGCTTCACTATTGGTGACCTACCAGTAGTGGTGAAACCTCGGGCATTGACCTATTTTGTCATACATTCAGTAAGCATTATTCGGCTCCCTTATATACCTCTTATAACTCTATTCATATTAATCTGCGAGTCACGTATCAATGCGGAAATTCTGCTGGCGGCTTTTTTGCACACGATTTATATATTCTAGGTCTTCAATTTGGTGTTCTTTGCCAAATATATAAAGTTGAATATATAACGATCATACAATTTTTTATGACTCAACATTACAGCCACTTATGCTTTAGACAGTAGATAAAACTTTATTTATTTATTTACTTATCTACAAATAATAATAGGGTAGTTGACTGACATATCAAATCAGCTACTTTTTAAAATGTCAAAACGATAGTTTATATAGAATTTTGTATTAAATATTACACTATGACGTCATAGTTTCAAAGCATCAAATCATCTACTCTTAGTGGTTCCACTGGTAATTAAAAATCATAAAATGTACCACATATTTGATGTTTCCACGTGTTTTTAGATGTTTTATGCATTGGTACACATATACGACTATTTCTTGAAAATGTTACTAATATACCTTGGAGGAATATGTTGATGATTTATTTTGTTATTAATCAGTAAATATACTTCCATTCTTCTCGCAAATAACATGTTGATAATTTACGACCTATAACTGAGCTGCAATTAGCAAAAAACTTGATATAATTTGAATTTCGCGCTCCAACCGAACGTTCCCCCTTAACTCCTATGACTGATCTAAATACCTCACGGCACCATCCAAGTATGTATGTATGTATTGTAGTGTTTCTTTTACTATATAATAGGCCTATATTTAGTATGCACACCCAGCCTAAAATGCAGCTAGCTCTCGAGTGCAGCTGTCCAAACACACGGGTAGGTGGCTACCAGGCGGGTACCTTCTTTAAAGTACCTTAACACAGTGATATCACAATCTCAAGAAGTACTTCATCATCGATAATAGGCTAGATGACAGTGTCAAAAATAAATGACCAAACACTAACCAATGCATAAAACATCTGAAAACACGCGGAAACATCAAATATGTTGTACATTTAATGCTTTGTATGATTTTTAATTACCAGTAGAACCACTAAGAGTAGATCATTTGATGCTGTGAAACGATGACGTCATAGCTTAGTATTTCATACAATATTCCATGTAACCGATCGTTTTGACATTTATTAAAAAGTTGCTGATTTGATATGTCAATCATATATTATCGATAGTAAAATCTTTGAGTAAACAGTGGGTAAGTCTAGGCTTACAATATAATATCGGTTTCTTAACTAATATTTATTTATCAGGAAGTCTAACAAACTAAAACCGTGACGTCAATTAGTTCAACAAACAAGAATTCCATTTCGTGTTATCGCTCATAGAACAAAGAGAATTCATAGTAACTACATATTTGAGCTAACTGAAGAGGAAACTTGGTAATTTGTTTATTTTACATCTTGTAACTCGAGGAGCACACGCAAAGCCCTATATTAAGCAACTATATTTATATGTACAGTCGCTAAATTTGTTGTATATATTGTTTAGAAGTAAAACCTTTTTATTTCGTTTTGATTATTGTATTAAAAACCATAAATAAAAAAAAAATTCTTACCGATCCGCTTTCTCTGCGGTCGTATAAAACCTGTAAACTACTAGAATTCTCTCAATATATGGTTTTATTGGACAGATCCACACATAGACAGGCAGACAATAGGTCTCAATGGAACACTTGCCACACTATTGTTATCGCTAATATACGTCCAGCGTTGTTCACTATATTGAATCCGTAGCTCGCAACTATTCGTAGACATTTCGTAACCTAATATGCTACGTCGTAGTAATTCGTAGCCGTACAAAGCTACTTGTATAGCTTTGAGTCATTGAATTAGTACACAAGTGATGTACATTCCCGGGATAAATAGTAGAAGAATCCTTACTCTTATTAATGTGAAAGTGTGTTTGTTGGTTTTCCTTCACATTCACGCAATAACGAAGCTATGGATCGACATAATTTTTGGTATAGAGATACTTTTGTAAAACTTTCAAAACTTTTTTCCATAATAACCATGAGTATTTTATGAACACACACTATATTATAATTACGAACAAATATGGCCCAAAATTTAAATTCAAGTTAAAATTAAATTGCAAATTTATGGTTTAATCAACAGCACATCAAATTTTCAGCCCTTTCCACCCTCAGTAGCGTCCATAAATAACCTCAGAGCAGAGCTCCTGTCATTGAAATGCCAGCTGGATTTGAGCCCCGCCGGCTTACTCAGACCAAATCACTGTGAATCACAGCCCGACGGGCGCTTCAACCTATGTAAAAGGTTTACGGCATTGCCTACCGAAATAAAAAAGGCACATACACCAAGTCTGTTTGTTGACGCTCAAATAGAAGGCAAGAGAATATTTGTTTAGGGCAATTTGGGTCCCTGAAGGACTCGTATTGTCGCTTCAAGAAATAGAAACTTTCGCCAGTGGCAGGGTTAACACGAATATTTGCGTATACAAGAAGAAATTGGTTGTCCGATTGTGCTATGTATATTTTTGACACGTATTTTTTTTATTTTTACTATATTGAATAAACATACGGCCCACCTGATATTATAAATATTGAGATGTTTGTTATTCTTTGACGGATTTGAATGAAACTTGGCACATAGATTGATCATACTCTCGAATAACAGAGGCTACTTTTTATCTCGGGAAAATATAAGATTCCATGAAAACGCAGGTAAATCCGCGGGGCGGTAGCTAGTACTTCATATTTAGAACATGAGATAAAACTGACCTTTGTCCCATGACATAATGTCGCATGAGATAAAATATGGATTTTGGGAAATGTTACATACAAATTATACCAAATTTATATGATCTCTTTGATATTTACAAAGGCACATTCCTTTATTCTTTTCTATCTTTATATTTGATGTTTCGTATGGAATATTTAACTATTTGCGTAAAGCAATACGGTTGTTCAGAAAGGTCGTAAAAGGAGTTTTTTAAGGTTGACAACACACTTGGTATTGCAAATGTCCATACGTGACCCTACTGCCTACTTGTCAGCCTATTGACATTATGAATGCACATGAAGGGTTCCGTACCATCGTATATTACCTACAGAAATACACATTCTGTAATAAATTTCAACTGTCTATCTATTAAGGTTCATGAGATACCCGCTAACAGACGGACGGAGAGTGGAGGCTTAATAATAAGGTTGCCTTAGCACCTTTTGGGTGCGGAACCATAAAACGGATCTATGATATACGTTACGTGACTATACGTACTTGAATCCTCCTTAGTTATCAGGAGGATATCATGCCCCTGCAGAGGACACATGAAGGGAGTATCTTTATAACCTAGAAACATCCGAATCAATGCGATTTTTACATAAACGAGTTTTTTTATTATTTTAACTATTATGTCACTTTTTGCAACAGCGGTAATAAGAAGAATATCACTTGTATTAGTTGATTAAAATAAAGTTTAATGTATAAATGTGTGCAGTACCTAATTCTCGGCAATAGTGTATGCTTGTCTGGCTCTTATCCAGGTCTGGGTGGCGACGTCGTACCATTCACTGCACACTATATTTTTGTGTGTCTCTTTATTAGGTGGTATAAACATTTCTATACTTTATTTTTTAGTTTTTCGTTTAATTTCATTATATTTTGATTTTTATCACATTATATCCAAAAACAACCATATGGCCAGCTGGCACATGGAAGCACAGGGACAACAAGCACAGGGAACCTTCCACAAGAACAAAACTATCTTTTCGAAAACTGAATCTTTTCCTTTAAAAAAATTGTTTTCATACAAAACATTTTGACCTATCCAACATCCCACATTATAAGATAGACGAGAAAAAAAAACATCCCCACATTATGTGTCGCAAAGGTAGGAGTCTGAATCGCACACCGAGGGTTCTGTAATTTCCTATGTTACTTTAAATATCGTAGACTTTTTATAGGTTTTCCTGTAATCTATTGGTAAAGAAAGTTTCTGAATGGTCAATTTTTCACATATTTTCATAAATAACTTCAGAATTATTGGTCTTAAAAATACAAGCCCTTTCATTTGATATGTCGCACGTTGTAGTTTGCAAAACTACAAAACAAACAACAAACAACCCCCCAAAACATGGGGATGTTTGAAATTCATTTATTTACGTTTCACGTCCGTGGTTGAGTCACCAACTTTGAGTTGCGGAACCCTAAAAAGATGAACTAGATCACCCATTTCGTAATCGGCATATTATGTACAGTAACCCGAGATGGTTAATTGATCTAATGGATGTTTACTAACAGATCACCAAATCGTTTCCCGACACAATTTGGCTTGATTTCATTGACGATGGATAGGCTTAGTTTATACAATCTTAGTTTGATTTAAAAGTGATGATGTGAATTTTAATTGGTGGTAAGCGGTTACCGTAGCCCATTCTCGCGCAGGAACGCACACATTATTATTATTACATTAAAGTTATTAAGCTATGTTGTTATAGGCATACAAAGTTTACTAGGTCTCTAGTGCACTGAACACACATCGAAAACATATCCCTTACTTTACTAAGTACCGTACCCTATCTCAGTTCACGAGATTACCCTTTATGCTCGAGCTATTTTTTATGATCAATAAAAATAATGTAATCATGGATTGTTTGCGACATCGTAGAGATATTTTCCGTCACGAGCCCAGCATTTTATTAGCTAACTTTATATCCATCGATCTGACCGACCGGCCGTTTCAAATTACCGAGCCCACGGAATTTTATTAAAACCTCCCCTTATACACAGGAGGGATATTTTCACAGAAAAGGCTGTAAAAGAACTCAGATAAAAAAACATTGGAATGTTTTTTGTCTGTACCTTGGACTTTTGTTTGTAATTTTACTTATGTAATTTGGTAAGTTAGATGACGCTTGAGTGGAATATTTTTTATTTGCTACGACGTGACTACGTTCAAGTGCTACGAAAATCTCGTAGCATTGTATTGCTAAGATACGATATGTACCTTGCTTCAATATTTTTATGACGCGAATAACAAGAACTAATGTATTTCGCAAAAATTAGTTTCTATATATTGCGCGTATATTTTGAATTGATGCATGATGTCATTAGATTCGTCTTTATTGCGCGAGTTTTAATCGGTTTATTAAAATTATCAACAATCGAAATTACGGGTATTGTCATGAAAAAATATGTTTTCTAAAATTTTTTTCTCTCTTATTTCTGTTGAATTATAAACACTAGATAATACAATACAGTGAGATGAAATGTTATTGATTTATGTGTCGAGTATATCGGGTTACCGAAATAAAGGGTTTAAAAGGTGATTATAAAAATATGTACAATTTATATGTTTGAATGTAATTAGGAATGAGAAGTTCTAAAACAACAATCCTCATATTTTTTTTGTACACATAGTCGGGTTTTTAGTTTTCGCTAATATTTGTGATCTATACGCCAAGTTTCATTCAAATGCGTTCTTTATTATAGAATAACTTATAGAGCATCAAAGCCAGTAAACAATTTCACCTTAACCTTACATGAATGGCTCTCACCTCCGGCAATCGGCCCCTTGACCCGGATACCGCGGAGGCCCCTCGAGGGCCCTTAAATGCTGAGAGCTACTGCATAGATACTGACGTCATCGATTGCTATCTATCATTATTCTCTATGGTATCAGTAAACGGGTAAATTGGGACTGGTTTACTGGGGTCTGATATTTTCTTATTAAATATTTATCTTTTTCGCACAACTACCAAGAGATGCTTTTCGCGGGTTCGAATCCTACAGTGAGCTTGAGCTTTGGGTGAAGGAAAACATCGTGAGGAAACCATAACTCGGTGGTAGGGTATTTTGTAGTACCCGCCTGGCTGGCTCCCACTCTCAAGTTGAAAATCTGTAGCCAAGCACCTACCGGTGTGTTCCGACAGCTGCAATTGAAAGTCAGTTCCCTTCTAGGCTTTGTATGCTTACACATGATCACAGACCATGGTGAGATTGTGGTCAAACACAGGCCTATACATAGTAAAAAAAAGTATAAAAGTGGGTTGCACCATCCAACGTCAATACTGTCTTTTGCTAGCAAAACCGTTGCTCTGACAGACAATTTAACGATAACGTTGGATGGTGCAACCCACTTTTATACTTTTTTTTACTATGTATAGGCCTGTGTTTGACCACAATCTCACCATGGTCTGAAAAAGTAAGCCTTCCTGTAACCGTAAGTACCTATACATAAGTACTCGTAGTTTACTAAAATCGGAGTTGGAACCTCGTTTCAAGCAATGAGTTTATTTTAAATTACAAAGACGCAAGGGAAAGTATGGAGCATTATTAAAATCTCTTAAAACTTTTTCTTTTTATGCAAAGATTTGTTGCAAGAAAGAACCTTTATTATGTAAACGTAGGGAGGATGGATCCGACGGTTTTCCACATCTATAAAATTATATATATGTATGGTTATATACAGGTTGATTTAGCGAGGGTATAGTAAGCTGAAAGGATATTAAGGTTTATGTTATACAGGTCACGAAAAATATATTTTAGAGAACAAAATAGGAAAAAAATCAAAAATATGCCAGCTTGGCCACCCAAAGAGGAAACACTGGCAGCCTTCTGGGAACCTTGCCGTTGATCGGCAGCAGCACTCGAGGTTGTTTTATATGTAGTTTGTATATTTGTAGTAAATTATGAGTAAATATAAATTTAACATCTAGTTCAGTACCTACCTATTAGATTACTCAAGTACTAAAATAAAGCAGCTATCTCACATCAGCACTATGCTCCTGAGTGTGAGGAAATGCTTTTACCAGTTATGTACGCTAAACTTCTAATTGTCTTAACTCTGAAATCGCAAATATTAATTTCCAAAAAACGAAAGGTCTACTTCTGGCTTCGTTCAACTTGACAAACCCAGTACTTGTACGTAGTATATTATTTATTATATGCCAGTAGGTACCTATATTAAAAAAATATCTTCCCAATATAATGCAAATCTCGTTTATTCCGCGCTTTATACCCGCGTTTGCTATGAATACCAATTGAATCTAAACAGTGCATGCATTAGCCTCTCTTTGTAATAGCAAATGATACACGTAGGTTCAGAGATAACAGACAGTCTATACTCGGTTTTAAAGGACCAATTTTCTTTTGCAGATAAGCGGTCTATAATAATGTCGCCCTTTAAATGTTCCACTTCGTTGCTCGATGCTAACTTATATAGTAACTGTTAGAAATTTTGGGTTAAATAATATATATTTAATTCTTTGGAAAAAATGAGCAAGGTTTTTGGGTGAAAATAATGCTCACAGCACACATGCTATTGTGAAATGCTGCAATCGCTGAGGTTTTCCTATTCCTATTTTGTTGTTAATATTGTCCATAAAATACAGTTATTTGGCCCCAGGATCTGTGTTTCCTGACTATTTTCCAAAGTGACTGCAGCATGGGGTTCTCAAGAAGGGTGTGAATTCTTGCAGGGTCGGCAACGCGCGAGTGTATGCTTTTTTGCTGCTTTAGTGGTAAAAAAAAGAAAAGCTATAACCCAGATGTCTTCAAGGGCAGAGTGAATAGGCACATAACGGGAAAAGTGGCACCTATACCGACGGCTTCATCATATCTCCTGGAGCAAACACGTAGGCTTATTTTACATTACAAAAATTGCAGTCAATAAACAGGCTCATCCACAAACAAAACATAAAGCGCTTTTACAAGGAAACATTTTGTTTCACAATCATAATATCCTTATTTATTATCCGGATACGTAACTCCTAACAATAAAGTGCTTTTTGTCATGTTTGTGATGGCTGTCGAGCGTTGTTACGGTTGAAACGTTGTTTTATGTCCGGGTCGGGCGCGCTCGGGCGGGCTCGGGTGGGCTCGGGTGGGGGACTAACGTGCGAGGGTGATAAACCGCGTCATCACTGCGGTCCTAACTCACCAACTACATAAACTCGCTACCCAACTCGCCTCATGTGACAAATAGGTAAGGGCCATGGAGCTACACTGGAAAATGGACTCTGAATTCAAAAATCAGTTAACTTTATTCCATTTTTGGTTTGCCTAGATATGTTCATTGAAATCCCATATTCCTAATTATTATCGCTAAATAAATGTATTTAATCACGTTATATTTAAATTATAAAATTAATTTTGAAAGTTGATTTGAAATTACTACATAAATAAATATATTTGCTTGACTTGTATTTTGTAGTTAGGAACCATAAAATCTTGTTCAAGTAAAAATATTGTAGCCAACACTAGTACCAGCCCAAATAACAACACTCCTAAATTACATATCTTTCTTGAATAGGTAAAATTAATATAGGTACAACCTTCTTGGCAAGGTGTACAGTTAACCCTTTAACAGCCACAGGCGTGCTCCTTTCCTCCTCTATTCACGAATTATTAAAGAGGTTTTGCGACGCACAGAAAAATTCAAGTCGACTGCCAACCAATCTTATACAGCTCGTGCTTATATCTGACCTATTTTCATATTTTATTACTCAATGAAATATTTAAAATTTCAATATAAGGTTTTTAAATATTTCGAGTTACCCTTCAATATTTGTCAGGTATCTACATTCTACAGCAAAATTATGGATTGTGTGAAAGATAATACTGAGTAAGAAGTGAATAGCAGTAAGACGGGCTGAAAAAAGAGTAGGTACCTACATATTGCGCCGACTGCAAATTATTGGGAAGGCAAATAATGATGACAGCTAAACAGAATAGCAGCACACGGTGGTAAACGGTGACCGAGACCTATAGACTACATATTTTATTATATACTAGCTGTTCCCGGAACAAAAAGTAGCCTATAACCTTTGGGGATAATGTAGCTTCCTATTTGTGAATCATTTTTTCGAATCGGACCATTACCTCTGGAGATTAGCGCGTTCAAACAAACAAACTCTTCAGCTTTATTAGATTACATTCAGAAAAAATAGACATTCAGTTCATACACATTAATGTTTGTCCAATATGGGGATCGAACGCATGACCTGCGGAGGATTGGTGTTTTAACTAACCACGCCATCTGGCTCGATAACTCATTTCGTGAACACGATTCTTCGGAATAACATTTCTTATTTCTCAAGTGAATTCATAATGTCCAATTCGAGCATCAAAAGGGTCAGGATTTCGGGATAATAGCACGAGTTTAGTTTAACGGCACACTGCCAACTCGTCCCATAATCCCGGGATCACCCTGCACCGGGCGCCCATTCCCGGTGACGTGTCACTTTTACCCTAGACAAACGAAGCTTTCACACTGACCGCTACGTACCTATCATTTTAGAAACTCTCGCCTTTATGGCGTGCAATGAAATATATCACAACTTGCGGCCTCTCGGCTTCTCTCGGGTAGTTACGTTAACAACGGTGAAACAGGCTCTCACGGACTTTCACGATAACCTTTTATGGATATTGTCGTATATGTAAACATTACATATCTTATGAAAAGGTACATAACAACTTTTCAGTGAGAAATACTAATATCTGTATACTATTTACTTACATACGGGATGAATTCAGGAATACCTACAGATCATAAAAATAAAATAAAATCGTCAATTTAGTTTTAGTTTAACATTATAATACTTTTCAAAGTAAGTCTAACTGAGTACCTATTTGATTACTCGAGTACTAAAATAGCTTATGTGACATCACTGCGTTTCAGTGTATGACTAATGGCTTTTACATGATGAACTTCTAATTGGCTTCATAATGATAAGTGCCCGGATGACCGAGCTTTGCTCGTTGTTTTTTTGACGTTTTCTAAAATTGAAACCTAGCTAGATCGATTTATCTCTCCCGAAACCCTCTCCTACTAAATTTCATGAAAACTGTTGGAGCTGTTTCCAAGATTCAGATTATATCTATACAAGAATTGCTATGATAATTAGGCCTTTAAATTTTGTAAGATTATTGATAATGATAATATTTACAGTATGTACACAGTGTTCGTCCTAATATACGCAACCAAACTCACTTACATATATTTTTATTTCTGTAACGACGATTCGAACCAATGACTTTAATAATTTCATTCATAATCTATCAAACAAAATAGGTACACTAAAACATGTTATTCAGTACCAAGCTTCGCTATAAATACTATATATGTGTAGAATTTTTCGATAAGCAGCTCAGCAGATCCGCGGATTAAGGCGCAACCAACGCTGAAAGCCGAAAGCCGGGATCCGGAGCCGTGCAATATTAGCTAGACACTTATCACAGGAAGGGATTACGACGAGACCTATTTGGGATGAGGAAATGTTAAGTCTGCATATACATAGATAAGTGGTATATTATTTTGAAAGATAGGAGTGAAATTTATTTATAGGTAGTTAAATTATAGGTAGTTAGCTTATTTAACACCTACCTGCATATAACATTGCATTTAGATTGGTGGTACAAGCGTCAAGAGATAACAAAATTTTTTTTTTTTTTTTTAAAGAATAAAATAAAAGAACGTGAAAGTTGCAAACCTTATTTTGTTAAGCATAAAATTTTGACACTTACATCTATATATATAATGCAGGCAGGTAAATTTGTTAGGAAATACCCTCAATTCTTTATAAAGCAAGTTGACCAACCACGACGATTTAAAACAAGATACAAATACAACTTAGTGCTGCCTACCTCGAAACTAAAAATGCACAGCTCCGGTCCAAACGCAATGGCCGTAAAAATATATAACAAACTACCGAATGATATAAAATCAGAGGAAAAAGATTCCATATTCACTAACCGTTTATTAATTTTTTTAATCGAAAAATGCTTTTATAATTTGAATGAGTTTTTCTCACTAAAATAGATCGGCGCTCTCCTACCTATAGTACTGTTATAACTAAATAGTTTGCCATACACAACCAGGGTCATATGTTACTTACTAGCTTACTACTACGAACCTACTAACTCTAACACCTTTCACATAATTATGTATGTACATATGATACAATAAATTATTGAGTATTGAGTATTGAAAATCTCCTTCAATAAAGGAGCTATACTGAACCCTAAATCGGTTCATAAGCAAAAAATTTATGTAACAAACATACTCACTAACAAACTTTCGCATGTATAATATTAATTAAGGATACTTGAATAAAAGAAAATACAACCGAATTGAGAACCTCCTTTTTTAAGGAGGTTAATAAAATCAAGGAGATCTCCAGGTTTTTTTTGTTTGTATTTTTGATTAATAACCGATTAATTTAAATATACAAATAAATAAAAATAACAAACAAATTAAAAAATAAAACTTAAACTAAAAATAACATAGCATATTACCAGTCTAATTTCAACAAAAAAATATTCATAGACAATTTCGTCAAATGAAATTTATTGCAATTTAGTATGAAAACACTTTCAGTAGAACCGTTTTCAGGGTTCGTTAGTGTTCCGAGAGGGTGCTTTATCCCCGCAGGAGACGGATCGCAAGAATCCTTCATCTGCATACAAGATGAGCTCAGATGTAATGGAATTAGGAGCTTGACGAACCAAATCAACTTTACTGAGAATACATCAAATATTCTATCACAGTTTTGTTTTAAGTAAAAAATATCTATTTAATAAATTGTAACATCTAGCTGGGTAGTACTACTAGCTTCCACCACGCGGTTTCACTCGCGTTTCCGAAAGTATGTAGTAGTAGCCTATTCGTTATTCCAGGGTATGTTCTATATATGTGCCAAGTTTCATTCAAATCCTTTTAGTAGTTTTTACGTCAATCATTCATCTATACTCTCAAACTTTCGCATTTATCTGAATAGCTGTCACCCGCGGTTTCATCTACGTTCTCGGGATAAAAAAATAACTTTATAACCTTTGTAGATAATGTATTTTATTAAGCGAAATTATTATTATTTAATTTCAAGACACAGTAACAAAATACAAATCATATCAAACATAAAATAAAAACCTTTTTAAATTTGTACCCGTATTATAACTGTGTACAACACTTGTATGATTATGGATACTCACTGAGATTTATTTAGTAATAACACGTATATTTACATAGAAAACTAATTTAGCTAAAATAATATCAGCTTAAGTATATTTAGTTTCCAACTAATATTATATACCTCGTAAAATATTCTCTTACAAGATTTATACGTTAAAGAAAACTTCAAGTCATTTAGTAAATGAGAATATTCTCTAACATTAAGATACACATGTATAATGCACACACACACACACACATATATATATACGGTCCCTTAAGCCTCATAAATAACTGAGCGAAACTGCGAAACGAGGGCACTGAAACTACACAATATATTCGAGGCTAGGGAACCTGCCGAATAGCGATGCGAATTACTATTCTAGCACCAAGGTCGAACAATAACTGTCACTGAGAGATAAAGTACCTATAGGAAGTTGGGGCCACGATTTAAATATGCGTTTTCATTTATCAAATCAGTTTTATGTGCCTATTGGAAGGTGTGATTAGAGAATGAGATATAGGTATGTATGTACATAGATTCCTTAACAATAAATAAATAACAGATATTTCACCAATCATATTTTGAACATCAGTATCAACTAATACTACTAAACTTCCTTCAATGACAATAAAATTAATATGGAGCTATATAGAACCCAATGCAAAAAGAATCATTAAAATCAGTTCATAAACAAACAAGTTTTGCTTGAACAAACTTTAAAAATAAATAAAACGCACGTTATGTTGGCCGTATTGACATGAAGTCTTTCCTTGTCTCGATATGCGTGTCTCTTTTTGGCTCAGGTTTATGCAGCCGTCATAGTGTGCCGCAGTGCCGATAAATAATACTTCAATAATAGACTGTCTACGAGATCGTAGACTTGCTACGGTCGCTACAAAGCTGCTACGAATTTCTGCAATACTAAGACACACTTCCATTGCTCTATCACCATAGGTGCTTAAAAAATATGTTTCTAAGATGACGTGTCATCACCTGACATAAAAAGTTTGTGTTCAAACATCAATATAAAAAAAAACAGATGGAGATAAAAAAAAATCCACTTAAGCTTTTATATCCCATTTTATATACTCGTAAGAGTGCTTCTAATCTTCATAAAATACTATTTGATCTAGTAATGTAATCAACTAAACCTTTTTATTATCCATGAATTTGTTATTACATTTCTCAAGTAATGGAAAGAGCGTAATAATATTTATTTCAGCAACATTAAACATAATATCGCTCGTGTTTATTTTTCAGTGAACACTAGTTTTTCACTCTGCGGATTTACCTGGAATTTTTTATTTTATATTCCAAAAAACTTGAAGATGAGCCAACTGACAGACCATTATCTGGTCCCAAACTAAGCAGTGCTTGTACACACGACCACAGATCAAGCTACACACTGCGGCATCTTATGCGGTTGTTGTGAGCGACAGACTCTAATAGAATAATAAGATAGATTCTAATAAGAATATTGTAATAGATTCTAATAGGTATTGTTAGGATAAGTTATGATAAGCTATAATAAGTTACAGTAAGTTAGCATAATGAATAAACAATTTAGTATGGTAATAGTTTCATTTCCCTCATATGTGCCAATGGAAAGCAACGCATTACTTTAAGTATCATAGGTGCAATAAACAATTATCTGATACGTTGTTTTATTCAGACGCTTCCATTGGACACACAAGGAAGATTTGTTAATAGTAATATTATTGTAGCCAACCAGTCACTTATAAGGACGTGATTGGGTCATGTAAACAGCCTCTCTCATTGGGCGGTCAATTTTGCTGCGTAGAAAGGTCGAACCAATGGGAGGGGCTACATTAGATCGCACGATCTTATCAAGTTTAGTGTTTAGACAACTTATCAAGGAATAAAGCTAGAATCTAGATGTCTAATTATGTACACCAACTGTGCAAAATATAGGGTAATTGACTAGAACATAAGACATCTTTGTAATTATTAGCATTAAATTGTTATAACACCTTTTTGTAAGAAAAACTAATAAAGTCGAAAGGTGAAAGTGGGCTAGATATGACCTTGAATAATTATATAAAAATAATGTAAAATTGAGGCTCGCTACTAGTTTTGTCCAGTCGTCTCCAGTAGCAACCAGTCACACGTACGAAAATTTGTAATCGCGTTTGTGTTAGAATCGTCGTTCTTGCCCGCCGTAGCCTAATTACTGCAAGTACCTACCGCTGTTTCTTTGACACCCCGAGCTCTATCCTGTTGGCCGTTGGCTGAAAGGACTGTGGTCGATCCGAACCTATTGGTGAGGAGTACGCATTTTAAAGCGAGGCTCCGTGGATAGGTGTGCAGCACCCTCACGGCACATGACCGAATTGAAGTCTTATATGCTGTGTGCTGCACATTTTATGGTCCTTCGAGCCGGATCTGCCACAGTCTTGACCAGCGACCACCAGGAGTTGGAGTAGGGGTTCACGGACGGCGGTTTGGTGATTGTAGTGAATTAGAGAAAATCCGCGAAATGGTGCTAACGCGTTCGAAATCTGGTGAGACGGGTGTGGAGTCGCGCTCCAGGACCACGCTGACGTCGGGTAGTGAAGAGACGTCCTCTGGACAGTCGGCATCCGGGTCCCAGGGCACATCGGGAGTTTCGTCTGTCCCTATAGGGACTAACGAGCCCGTCACCCTCGGTAGTCATATGGACCCGGAACCGCCGCAGTCTCGACACGCTAAGGACAAGGTAGCCCCCGGGCCGCCCTCTGTCCCCCGAGATCCAGCTGGCAACCTGGGAGTGGCCACGGTACCACCCGAATCACTAGCGCCGCCGCCGGGAAATGCGTTACGTAGAACGCCCGTGCCGTCCGCCGCAGGCAAATCGCGTAAATCAAATAAACGTGACAAAGATCTAGCCCGAGCTCGTTTTGAGTTAGCCGCTGCTAAGCTAGCTATGCTCGAGGCCGCGAGTGACACGGAAGACGACAGTGTAAGTGATATAGTGTCAGTGCGTAGTAGAGTGGATGAGTGGGTGAGGGCATCCGACACGACATTGGTGGAGAGCGCTATGCCTCCGTATGAACCACCACCAGTATTACGCAGCATTCTGGCACAAGCGCCACACATCGAGGAAGCGACTCAGAAAGAGTTCGCCGCCGCGATCACAGGCCAAGCCGAGGAGGATCGACCAGTCAAAGTCACCTCCAACGCGCCAACGGCAGTAACCTTCACAGCTCCACCCATGTCCACAAGTCGTATGCCCTCGAAGAGCACGGCCGACATCACAGGAGCCCCCAAGGATCTGTCGGAGAAACCCCAGGAGAATGATAAGTACACTAAGTTTTCTCCCAGTAGGGACCCCCCAGTTAGGGAAATAGAGCCCCCATTTGATAATAGAAAAGTGGAACCCCAGGCGCGATCAGACATCGCCGAGCTCGCCGCTGCCATAGCGCAGATGGCGCGAGCCGGCAGTCCGTCGGGGAAACCACCCAAATACTTATCCGAATTACCTACCTTCGATGGTAGGTCATCTGAATGGTTGCAGTTCAAATCAATGTACATAGAAACGGCATCACACTTTACGACCTCCGAGAATAATGCCAGGCTGAGACGAGCCTTGAAAGGTCCAGCCAAGGAGGCCGTAGAATGCCTGTTTCTAGGTCCTTCAGACCCAGACAAAATAATGTCCCGTCTAGAAAATCGTTTTGGTAGACCTGAGGCATTGATAGTGGCTGAGATAGAAAAGTTAAAGCATATCGCGAAATTATCAGATAATCCACGCGATATCTGTACGTTCGCATCGAAAATAGCGAATGTAGTAGCCACTATAAATGCCCTAGGTCGCCCGCATTACTTATATAGTCCAGAGATTTGTGTAATAATAGAGGATAAATTGACACCTATCGTGCGTAGTAGATGGTACGATTACGAACTTACTACCTCGGAGTCAGAACCGGGTTTAATTAAATTAAGTCGCTTCCTTGATACCGAGGCAGATAGGAACGCTAGACACGCGAAACCTGAGAATGTTGTTTTATCGGAGCGCGCCGCGCCGCCCGTAGCCACTAAGCGTCCGCACCCTCGTAGTTACGCTACGGCGGGAGCGAGTGAGCACGCACGCTCGGGGAAGAGCGAGAAAGCGCGCGCTTCAACAGAGCAAGTTGAATCGCTATGTCCGGTGTGTCAGGGAAAGAATCACAAGATAACAGAATGTATAAAGTTCGTATCATCTACTATCAGCGATAGGTGGGAAATAGCTAAGAATAATAGATTATGTTTCCGTTGTCTGAAAAAACGTAGCTGGAAACATAAGTGCAGGGATATCGTGTGTGGCGTCGGTGAATGTGAAATGTACCATCACCGTCTATTACACTATGAACGTGTAGCAAATAATAATAGCCAAGCTACAGTAACAAACACCTGGGCGCCGCCACGACAATCCTGTGCATATTTGAAAATAGTACCCATATGTGTGTCCGGTCCCAAGGGAAGCTACGATACATACGCGCTTCTAGATGATGGTTCGACGGTCACCTTGTTAACCTCCGAAACGGCGCGAAAAATAGGCGCGGAGGGACCGGTGCAACCCTTTTATATCGAAGCGGTAGCCGGGGCGCGAGTGGACGTCGATACGTCCCAGCGTATAAAATTCCAAATTAGGGGTAGACACGCGGTGAACAATTATGATATCGTAGCTAGAACTATAGATACCTTAGATATTTCACCTCAAACTATAAATAGGGACATAATAAGGGACTGTAGTCATTTGGTAGAGATAAGCGACACGTTAATGTATGAACGCGGAGAACCTACCTTGTTATTAGGACAGGATAATTGGGAGATGTTGATAGCCTCCGAAGTCCGTAGGGGTAGTAAAAATGAGCCCGTCGCGTCACACACCCCTTTGGGCTGGGTGTTGCATGGCGTTCGCTCCACCCCGTACCCGTGTAGCGCCACCATTGATAGGGTGAGCCATGCAGTGCTACGCTGCCGGGACGGAGAAAGCGAGCGCCTAGATGAATTGTTAGAGCAACACTTCAGTCTAGAGAATTTAGGAGTAGAACCTAAACGACCGCGCGCCGACCCCGAAATTAGGGCTTTAGAGATTTTAGAGAGGACCACCCGAGAGCTTCCCGAAGGCGGCTATGAAGTAGGTTTGCTATGGGCTCGGGATAATATCGATATACCCAATAATTACGATGCTACGTTAAAACGCTTACAAGGGGTAGAAAAGAAATTGAATAAAAATAGTGAGTTACGCGTGTCATACAAAACACAAATAGATAGAATGTTAGAAGCTGGGTACGCTGAAGTGGCATCTAACCCCCCCACCGAGGGGAGGACTTGGTACCTACCCCATTTCGGGGTGACACACCCAGCCAAGCCGGGCAAATTACGTATCGTACACGATGCCGCGGCACAGACGAAGGGCGTATGTTTGAATGATTTGTTGTTGACCGGGCCCGACTTATTGAAATCACTCCCTGGAGTTTTGATGTCCTTCAGACAGAGACGGGTCGCGGTGACGGCAGACATCAAAGATATGTTCTTGAGAGTCAAAGTGCGTCCGGAGGATCGCGACGCGTTAAGATTTCTATGGCGGGAGCACGAAAGAGACGTACCGACGGAACTGAGAATGTCGTCCGTATTATTTGGAGCTACGTCGAGTCCCTGCACCGCCATATATGTTAAGAATCTCAACGCAGAACGACATAAGGACGAATATCCGGACGCACATAGGTCTATAGTACACAACCACTATATGGACGATTATCTTCAGAGTTTCGATTCAATTGAAGAGGCCAATCAAACCGCGAAACAGGTAGTGACGGTTCACGAACGCGCGAATTTCGAACTACAAAAATGGACCACGAACGAGCCGTCCGTCTTAGAGGGTATAGTAGAGGGCGTGATACCAACCGCGAACGTCCCGCTCAGTGATAGCAAAACAGAGAAAATCTTAGGTCTCATGTGGAACCCTACTAGGGACACTTTAGGTTATAATTTAAATTTCAACAAAGTAGACCGCCCGCTACTCACTGGGGAACGCATTCCCACCAAACGCGAATTATTACGTGCCGCCATGTCCCTATACGATCCGCTCGGTCTCGTATCGCCGGTTACAGTACAAGCCAAACACATATTACAGATCGCGTGGCGTCGCGGGGTCGGATGGGATGAAACTCTGCCCATAGATCTAGAGAAAGAATGGTGGGAATGGCTATCGTCCTTAAGATACCTAGGTAGTCTAGAAATACCACGTTGCTATCCGGGGTATGCCGACGCCGCGAACGTAGAATTGCATGTTTTCGTTGATGCCAGCGAAATGGCGTGCGCGGCGGCGGTATACTTTCGATCCGCGGATAATAGTGAATACAATATCGCCTTAGCCGCAGCTAAGAGCAAAGTCACGCCCGTGAAAACTATTTCTATTCCGCGGTTAGAGTTGCAAGCCGCCGTGTTAGGTACTAGATTAGCTCGCACGGTGGCTGAATCTCACGATAGAGAGATATCGCGATGTATATATTGGACTGACTCACAGACAGTATTAACATGGATTCGGGCAGGTTCACGGACCTTTAAACCATTTGTGGCACATCGGGTGGCGGAAATCGAAGAGAATACCGATATAAATAATTGGCGTTGGGTTCCTTCCAAATTGAATGTAGCCGATGACGCCACCCGACGGACGCCGCCGGAATTCAATGACAAACACAGATGGTTCAACGGTCCAACGTTCCTGCGCGAACCCGAGAGCGAATGGCCTAGTGAGGTAGTGGTGAGTTCGCCGACTAGCACCGGTGAGGAACGCACGACTACGACAATAGATGGCGTGCGATCGCAGCTAAGGCTAGCATTGCCAAATATCGAGCGTTTCTCATCGTGGTTACGGTTGATCCGCGCCACCGCCCGCGTCCTACATTTCATACAGCTATGTAGGCGAAAAGTTGTAGCTGCTGCCCGCAAGAGGGCGCAAAAAAAATAATGAGTCAGACCCACAGTGGCGTACAAATAAAGTGCCCACTAAAGAATTTGATTATTTAAAGTGGCGTCCCGCAGCATTTGATAATGATAATTATGTAACATTACCTGTGTCATGTATGATTTATGCTGTAGAATTATGGGTTAAGCTAGCACAGTACGAGAGCTTCTCCACGGAACAAAAGAACATAGAAGCAGGAAAGGCGCCGGGAGCCCAGAGCCGTCTACATCAACTCACCGTACAGCTGGACGAGCGCGGCGTCCTCCGCCTCAAATCGCGGGTGCTCGCGGCGGCCGATATTACGGCTGCCCAGCGCGCGCCCGCCGTCCTAGATGGGGACCACATTTACACACGGTTATACATAGACCGTGTGCACCGCCTGCTACACCACGGCGGTGTAGAGACCGTCGTCAACGAGGTGCGGCAGCGCTACTGGGTCGTGCGCCTGCGACCCACCGTGCGCACCGTACTCAAACGGTGCCAGCCCTGCCGCCTGCGGCGCGCCGCGCCGACCGAGCCGCCTACCGGCGACCATCCCGCCGGGCGTCTCGCACACCATCAACGCCCCTTCTCATATGTGGGCCTTGACTATTTCGGCCCGCTCACAGTGACTGTGGGCCGTCAGCGTCACAAGCGCTATGTGGCGCTATTTACCTGCCTCACCACGAGGGCAGTGCATCTGGAGGTAGCTGCCTCGCTGACCACCGACTCGGCGGTGCTCGCCCTGCGCCGTATGATGGCGCGTCGGGGCGCGCCCTCCGAAATATGGAGCGACAACGGCACCAACCTACGAGGTGCCGACGCCGAGTTACGCCGGGCGGCCCTGGATGCCGCCGCCACCGAAGCCGCTGTGCACGCCATACCATGGCGATTCATTCCCCCCAGTGCGCCATTTATGGGCGGCGCCTGGGAACGCTTGGTGCGCTCTGTAAAGACAGCGCTCGCTACAACACTACGTGAACGGCATCCATCTGACGAAGTTTTATATACTTTATTGTGTGAAGTGGAACACACGGTGAATTCGCGTCCCCTCTCACATGTTTCGGTGTCCCCTGACGACCCCGAAGCCCTCACGCCCAACCACTTTATCTTGGGCGGGGCGTCTAGAGTGCCCCTGCCAGGCGCCTTCACCGAAGGAGACATCTGCGGTCGCTCTCAATGGCGAGCGGCGCAGGCGTTAGCCAACGCCTTTTGGTCGCGTTGGATACGCGAAGTGCTGCCCCTGCTGCAACACCGGCGGGAGCCGCGAGGTCGTGGCGAGGAACTACGAGTCGGCGACATCGTCATCATCGCCGACAACAACCTACCCCGCAACGTTTGGCCGCGCGGGCGGGTAATCAAAGTGTTTCCCGGTCAGGACGGGATAGTGCGGTGTGCGGACATAGACACACGTACGGGTGTGTTAAGACGGCCCACGAAGAAGATAGTGGTCCTCCCCACAGACTCGATCCCGCTCACAACGTAGTTGAGTACAGCGAGCTGTACGGCGGGAGAAATGTGAGCGACAGACTCTAATAGAATAATAAGATAGATTCTAATAAGAATATTGTAATAGATTCTAATAGGTATTGTTAGGATAAGTTATGATAAGCTATAATAAGTTACAGTAAGTTAGCATAATGAATAAACAATTTAGTATGGTAATAGTTTCATTTCCCTCATATGTGCCAATGGAAAGCAACGCATTACTTTAAGTATCATAGGTGCAATAAACAATTATCTGATACGTTGTTTTATTCAGACGCTTCCATTGGACACACAAGGAAGATTTGTTAATAGTAATATTATTGTAGCCAACCAGTCACTTATAAGGACGTGATTGGGTCATGTAAACAGCCTCTCTCATTGGGCGGTCAATTTTGCTGCGTAGAAAGGTCGAACCAATGGGAGGGGCTACATTAGATCGCACGATCTTATCAAGTTTAGTGTTTAGACAACTTATCAAGGAATAAAGCTAGAATCTAGATGTCTAATTATGTACACCAACTGTGCAAAATATAGGGTAATTGACTAGAACATAAGACATCTTTGTAATTATTAGCATTAAATTGTTATAACACCTTTTTGTAAGAAAAACTAATAAAGTCGAAAGGTGAAAGTGGGCTAGATATGACCTTGAATAATTATATAAAAATAATGTAAAATTGAGGCTCGCTACTAGTTTTGTCCAGTCGTCTCCAGTAGCAACCAGTCACACGTACGAAAATTTGTAATCGCGTTTGTGTTAGAATCGTCGTTCTTGCCCGCCGTAGCCTAATTACTGCAAGTACCTACCGCTGTTTCTTTGACACCCCGAGCTCTATCCTGTTGGCCGTTGGCTGAAAGGACTGTGGTCGATCCGAACCTATTGGTGAGGAGTACGCATTTTAAAGCGAGGCTCCGTGGATAGGTGTGCAGCACCCTCACGGCACATGACCGAATTGAAGTCTTATATGCTGTGTGCTGCACAGTTGTAATAGGCGCTATTTTGCAACTAAAATGTGTAGCTTGATCTGTGGCCGTGTGTACTACTGATATACTAAATAAATAAACTATTTTTAATTTTTATTTTCACATTTCTTTAGTCAAAATCCCTTATTTTACCCCATAAATGACTGGATTCTTATGTAAAATTTTTCAGCCATGGTAGATTTGTAGCTAGCAATCAGCATGTCTGAGAATGCAAGTAGTATGCAATTATTCACGAGGAATTGTGATTTATGCACGTGTCGTGTAGTGTTGGGCGACGATTTGTCTTGGCTGCGTCTTGTGTTGTCTGTGACGGTGGCATGATGGAGCACGAGACTCACGAGGGGGCGCCACTGTAAACGACACGGCACGACATGCAACTCGTGCAATTTTATGATAAAAATCTTTTTAAGAAACTGTTTCTTTATTAAGTGTGTTTGACTTGACATTTTAACTCTTCGAGTCGCGTTTACAATTTTTATGTAGTTACATTTTTTTCCACTTCTTTATGATTCTACTATTATTAGGAAACCTTGAACATCTTGAAGTATCCTAAATACTTATGCCAAGCTGATCTTTAAGATGATTTTAGTTATGTTGTGTACACAGAATGCCCATTATGTTATAGTTTTTAATGAATAAACGTAGTTCAATCAAAGTGGTTGTCTCATTTCTGTACATCTAACGAACCCCAGCATCACAACCATCAACACAACAACCATTCCCGAGTTACTGACCCTTGTCCCCTCTCCGATGACCTCTAACGTCCTTACTCGTGCGTAGGAGTTATTTAGCTGCAGTATTATTTGCTGCTTCATGCACCTCTTTATACGACACGACGTCCAATTTTGCCATCACTGGGCCTATATTGTTAAATTTAGGTTTTTCTCTTTCTTATTATATATTTATTTAATATGATTTTATTAGTTCGTCGTGACGTATAAGGTGTCCTAACATCTTTCCTCTCCTATTTTCTAAAAACCTTTCTTAAATCTCAATCAAGTTATTTTTTTATGAATACTGTAGGTATAGTGTACCTTTAATTAAAGTGGTCATAATTTCATGATACTATTTCATTCCATCTACATAGTCAGACGTGTAGGAATATATAAAATAGAATGTATAAAAATGCTTGAACATTTTAAATACAAATTGCTGAACTCAACTTAAGTAGCTTTGAAAACTTTCCGTACGTAGAATCTTATTTGGAATTCCTTCATTAAGTTAAGTAGGAGTTTCGAGTCGCTTATATTTCACTAAGGAATATCTACTTACCTTTTTATTTCCTTTACCTTTTATATTTTTTCTTCTATGTGTAGGTATATAACGATATCTCGTGTTACAAACTTATGCAAATTACAACATGATATAAATTAAACAAGGAAAACGTAACGGTATAACGATCATAAAAAATACATTTACTTTCATCATATCAGCCGAAAGACGTCCACAGCTGGACAAAGGCCTCCCTCAAGGATCTCCACGATGGCCGGTCTTACGCTACCCGCATCCAGCGGTTTTCCGCGACCCTAACAAGATCGTCGGTCCACTTTGTGGGGGCCTGCCCACGCTGCGTCTTCCGGTTGGTGGTCGCCACTCAAAAACCTTTCTGCCCCAGCGGCCGTCGGTTCTACGAGCGATGTGCCCCGCCCACTGCCACTTAAGTTTGGCAATTCTTCGGGCTATGTCGGTTACTTTGGTTTGCCTGTGGATCTCATCATTTCTGATCCGATCTCGCAGGGAAACTCCGAGCATAGCCCTCTCCATTGCTCTTTGGTTGACCTTGTATGAGGCCCATCGTAAGCGACCACGTCTCTGCTCCGTAAGTCATCACTGGCAACACACACTGGTCGAAGACTTTCGACTTGAGACATATTACATACATACACTTTGTATTAAAAATATTATATTATAGTTTATTATTATTCATTAACTAGCTGTTCTCTGCGGCTTCCCTTATAAAAAGTAACCTATATCCTTCTCCATATTATAAACTATCTGCGTGCCAGATTTCAACGCGATCGGTTCAGTGGTTAAGGCGTGAAAAGGTAACAAACAAACATAAAAACAGAGTTACTTTCGAATTTATAATATTAGTATGGATATTCCGTATATCTAATAAACAGATGAGCTAAAACGCCACCTTCGTATCCAACGTTTATTCACTACGTGTACATTGTCGGAGGAAATTCAATAAGAATAGACTGGGGAGCAATAAACAAGCGGATTATTATGCTGTCGTGTTTGGAATAAAGCTAGGCTGATAAACACGCGAGCTTTGCACGGCACGACGCATGGAGTCACGGGTTTCAACAACACCGACCGGTTTTTGTAAAAACATTACACGCTGTCACAGCAGTTACACATTGTGATTTTCACAAATACAAAAGGTAACATAGTTTACGCTCATTTACCGACGTGACGATATATTAGACCAATGAGAGGCCAGTACCTATCGCGCTACAGTCGTGAGTCTGGATCTATTTTTCTACATAAGTAGTACAGCTAGCATCCACCCTGCGATTTCACTTGCGTTCCCGAAGTATCTTATATTTTCCCGGGATAAAAAGCCATATATTATTCCAGGAAACTTGGCATATAGTTAGATTATACTATGTGCCAAGTTTCATCCAAAACCGTACAGTAGTTTTTACGTGAAAGAGTTACAAACATTCGTCCATACTCACAAACTTACGCATTTATAATATTAGTAGAATGTATATATGTTAACGGAAAAGTATCTAATCCGTCATTGTATACATTTCCTAGGAAATCCATACATTTCCTAAATATCTATCGGAGTACTACATTCGGTATATTTGTAAGGATAGCGGTATTTGGGGGGTTGTAAGTGAAAGGTACTTTTGTGCGAATACTTGCTATTCTATGCAAAATAAAAAAAATAACCCCAACCTATTTTTTCTAATAGTTTCTATATATTTCCAAGTATCATTATTGTTATAATTTCCTAGAGGAATACACAGGAATTGTATACAATTCCTATATTTCACACATTTCCGGTAACATCTACAAAAAAAAGTAGTACTTATATCAGTTATCTGGTTTCCAAAGTACAAGCTCTGCTTACTTTGGGTTCATTCAGATAACAGTGTGTGAAGAATGTCCCAGGATATCTTAGTTAGCCATAGTAACCTGATGTTTTCTTCAACGAAAACTCAAGTTTATTAACACACATTCATTAACTAAAGATAGATACGCAAAATTTTGCATTTTTTTCAGTAAAAACCATACCATTTTCTAAATTTAATCAATGTTTAATCTTGGCTGAAATGCCTCATAGTGCGAACCCTTATCACAGCGGTTTGTATCGCGTGACTGACACTTAACACTTATTATAAAAACTTGCAAAAACAGCATAGTGGAGTTATAATTTATGTCTACAGTGTAGGAGGGTCCTCATATAATATGTTAACTGAATCGTTATTAAATGCTTTTCTTTTTTTCACGGTTATGCATAGTATAGTGTGGCCAACCAAATGGTAACTAACGTTCCAATTTTATATTACCTACAGGCATAATTACAAGCTGGTTTTTTTGTCGGCATTTTAAATAATATTTTAATGAAATAGTTACAGTTGTAATAGGATCACAACGGAACAGACGCGCTATTGTATTGCCGCTAAACAAAAAAGGTAAATAAGTACAACAGCGCTCTCGATTTCGACGACGGATCTCTTTCAGAACAGACTCCAGTATCATTTAATTGACTGAGGTCCAATTTCAACAACTTCGTATAGCATTAATCCACGGGGTAAATATGGCTATGCGACAGAATTTGTATAGAGAATCTGTCAAATTGACATATTATTATTTACTCTGTGGATTAGTACTATACGACCTTGATGACATTAGACTTGAAAAGGATCCCTATTCGGTAGTTAGCTACTTTGTATTATTTTAGTAGTTTATGATACTGTTGCATAATAGGGGTTATTAAACACGAGTGTGAGTTTAAGTACCGAGCCGTAGGCGAGGTTCTTAATAGTATCACACGAGTTTTTAATACCTAATTATGTGCAGTATCATACAGTACTTTATCTAAACTCATCTAATAATGTAATTTAAAGGTAAAAAATCGATAATATTTTGTCATAGGTTTTCATGACTCACGGGTATCGATTATTCGTCATTTCCATTGCCGCCTCCACAATTTCAGATCCAAGTTTATTTCACCTTAGTATCACTGCTATTTTACTGTCATTTTTGGCCAAAATAAAATATGTATGCAAAAAAATCTATAAAATAAACAAACATTAATCATCATGGCGCCCAAATCCGTGTTGGGAAAAACTCCCTATCGCATACGTGACCACAGAGTAAATTTGCATCTAAAATTGAACTGATACTGATTGATTCCTAATTGTTTACAAAGAGAATATAATACTACGTTTAATTTTTTAGTCATGTCTGGCCACTTATAATGTTTTTTTCTTTATTATTTCGTTTGACAAGTTGACTGACAGTAATTGAAGTATTAAAACCCAAAAAACATTTTATGTGGCCAGACATGTCCAAATACTTGTACTTTAATGAAAAAAAGTTATTTTATAGCATTATCTTGGGAAGAAAACTGTGCTATAATATAACTTTTTAATTTCATTATACACGGGTGTGCATAAAGTGGGTCATTAAAGTACTGTTTTTAATTTCATAATAAGAACATTACGATATGAGAGTAGATAAAGTATTTTATTTTTTACTAAGGTGAAATAAACTTGGATCTGAAATTGTGGAGGCAGCAATGGAAATGACGAATAATTGATACCCGTGAGTCATGAAAACCTATGACAAAATATTATCGATTTTTTACCTTTAAATTACATTATTAGATGAGTTTAGATAAAGTACTGTATGATACTGCACATAATTAGGTATTAAAAACTCGTGTGATACTATTAAGAACCTCGCCTACGGCTCGGTACTTAAACTCACACTCGTGTTTAATAACCCCTGTTATGCAACAGTATCATAAACTACTATTTTAAACTCTCGCGAACACAATTCATGTTTATAGTAATGTAACGGGTCGCGCATAGAATATTATCTAATGATCGTGGTCACGAGTGGACTCGATCAATGCAACTTGATCGAAACGTCGAAGTTAGTCAAAATTATATTTTGATAATATTCTTTGTATTATTTATTGAGTCACTCATATTTTTTTTACGAATAAAAAAAATGCTTTGTTAGTTAATTACCTTCACAATAAAAGCAACCTTTCTATTCCATATTAGAATTAGTCCAATATTATGTACATTCAGAAGAGACTTGTAATTACATACTTAATTAAGGTGTAACGACTGGCAGATTAAGGTGTAACGAATGATAACTAGATTCTTCTTCACCCATCCATCTATCTATCTATACAAAGTCGCAGGCTGACTAATTATATCACATCAAAGCAAACATAATTATGGTTAAAAATTATAAACTCCCCTAAGGCCTGAGTGGCGTGCTCGCAAACAAAATGGTGGATTGCAAATTACGCACAAAAGCCCGGTAATGTTTAGTAAGTGGGTCGATAGATGGCGTGCCAGGCTCGCGTGACGTACTGCGTCCCGGGACAGACAGGACTCATCGTTTCATTTCGTACCACCTTCGTTGCCCCTTTGCGTTTACTCGAAGGCTCAGTTGAATGTCAATTATCTTTAAAACAAAAAACAGGACAAGAGTGCGTGTGACTCGCGAACCGTGGGTTCCGTACAGATTGGAAGAAAAACACTAATAGAAGATCTCCAACTATGTGACTAAATATGAATTATTCATTGTGTTAGTCGCTTCTTACCAATGTTCGTGATTCTAAGTCATATATCCATATTATTTAATTGCCTTAGGTGGTAATTATGTAGATAATACGTACTTTTTGGTCCCTGTCAGGCACAAGAACATTAAAATAAAAGAAAGATATAGAAGAGAGGAGATATAAATGGTCTATAATAATAGATAAATTGTATTATGTATATTATAATATACATATATATATTTTAGTATGACGTCATACTTATTTAAATTGCGCTATTTACATAACTTATTTTGTACTATAGTAATTATATATATTTATTTATCAAGATCAATGGGAAGTACTTTACTTTGATTTAATCGCGAAGCATCAAAATATTATGTTACATAAATGGCCGTATTTTACGATTGTGTTGACATAGGAGCTTAATTTTTTTACAGCTACAAGGGACCGTAGACCTTCATAATTGAAATTAATGATACCTTTACGCGTTTCACAGACAGACGGACCACAAAATAAGGGACCCGTTTTTTTCTTTTGAGGTACGTAACCCTAAAACATAGCCGAATAAAGAAAATTTTTCTTTATTAAAAAATATAACGTAAGTTAATTTATACCGAGTCTTTGTTTACGATATTATAAAACTGTATTGCAAAGTTAAAAGAAAGAAGTGAACCTTATTTCCCTGCACTTAAATGTTATCGGTCGGCAACATCACCTGTGTAGTGGTAATTAATTACTAAAAACATGGTTTTCGCCGACAGCCTTTTAAATAATGCAACGAAACTTACGATCCCAATAAAGATTTTAAAAGTTTCATTTATAATTAAGTTTTAAAAAAAAGTAAAACCTCCTTCAAAGACAATAAAATTTGGGACCGTCTTGGAGCTATACTGAACACAACGTAAAAACAATTATTAAAATCGATTCATAAGCAAAAACATTATGAACATTGACAAGCCAGTTGGCGCAGTTGGTTAAGACACCACCTATCACGCCGCTGGTCATGGGTTCGATTCCCATCCAGGACAAACATTTGTGTGCATGAACATGTCTGTTTGTCCTGTGTCTGGGTGTAATTATCTATATAAGTATGTATTTACAAAAAAAAAGAGTAGTATAAGTAGTATATCAGTTATCTGGTTCCCATAGTACAAGCTCTGCTTAGTTTGGGATCAGATAACCGTGTGTGAAGAATGTCCCAGGATGTCCCAGGATATAATCATAAAAAAACATGCAATTAAATTTAGAACCTCCTCGTCTTTTTTTAAGTCGGTTACAAAAAAAATATGTAATGTATGTTTTAATGCAAGTGTTATTTTAATTAAACAGATGAACGCTATTACAGTACGGAATGTTTTATTGTAAGCTCGTCTCCTTAATTAAATGTATTAATACATCCGAAACGGCGGGCGGGTCTCTTTACGACTCAATCTACTCCTCTCTACCTGTCTTGTATCCCAATTACGGTAACCATTGACCCCTAAAATCACCCTAATGACGGTACCACTCCAAAATTGGCAATAACTTAAAATAACTCAATTTCTTCCTTCCTTCATTGAGTTACCATAATATATGTGAAATGATGATTTTAAATGAAGGTTTTCTTTGCATTCTTTGTCAACGTTCAATTAGAGAATTTAATAATATGACGATTAGATTATAGATTAATTGAATTAATTCGTAATATAAACTTAAAACGTTTATTTTTCTTATTTGGTCCATCCAAATAACTTGGAAATAGTTTTCTTACTTTTAATATAGATGGTTTCTTTTTCATTAAATTAAATGTCTTTTTTACTAAGAGTCGTTTATCTCACTTGTTCCCACGAGTTTAGAACGGGATGGAGTGATTCGCGTAGAACATCCTAGATACTATTACTATTAGCTGACTAATAGAGTCCATTTACACACACAAGTTTACTCCGAGTATATTTATTTGGGTTAATAAAATAGAAAGTAATTACATACGAGTACGTCGAGTATTTAAAAGGCAATTTTCAGGCATTTATAATGGATGACTGAACTATTATGTAATAAGTGGCTTCGAATGATTACATACTCGTGATAACTATTTGAGCCGTATTGCGTCGCACAACAGTCGCAGTTCATTCTGTTTTATTTTATGAGCGAGAACTTCGGAAAAAGAAATGAAGCAATTACTACTACTACAATCACACAATTACATTAATCGTCATTCATATAATATACATTGCTTATATTTAATCTAGAAACTAACATTCCGAACCATAAAAACAGCAATGGTTACGCAACAAACAGAAAACGTAAATGGAAAAATTATTTCGTGGTACAAGCGACAGGCGCCGCACGTGGCAGAAAACTCGATCGATACTACGTGCGACAACTGTTGCGCTAAACGTCCCTCTCTATTGCACCTACAGGAAACCTCGTAAGGAAACGAGACAGAGCGAAGGACTTCGCTACAAGCTCATAGCGCAAAACTCACGCACCACACCCCTATTACTTTCACGTACATTTGAAATTTCGTGGGTGAGATAAAGACGGAAGATGCGGCATCGCATGCTCCTAAAACGTCACAAAGGAGGTCGGCAGATGAATAACAATGCGGACTGCGGGAATGATGTCCTTATCGGCGAGTGCTGCCTCTAACCATAAAAGTTACTTTACGTTTCACCGCTAGGGACATAAAACTGACGTGTATATGAGGTAATAGCTGATCCCAGGTCTAGCTTCAGGGTGGAGTGTGCTGAATAAAATTATTTCAATGTTACAGTTGTGTTTTAAAAGGGTTACCCGTGGTATTTGAATATGAATATGTTTTATTCAGCACATGTTTATGATATAGATAAATTAAATTATTTTTACTGTTGACATAAAGTATTTTAATAATGAGTCAAGGTAGTTCCACCCATTATCCTACTATCTCATTATTTTACGAATATTACAAATATGAATGTTTAGATGTTTGTAGACTCACACATAAAATAAACAAGCCAAGATTCTTTACAAGATTCCTTGAGACGCACCAATTGTTCCCCTGCCTACAAAACCCCGCCGTTTCCCAGATTTACAAGATTAGAATTCATTTTGCATTCGCATACAAACTGCTACACCCGACTGCTCTCCGCGCGCGGAAGCTTGAATTTATTAGCGTTTGCAATCATTTTCCGCTCCGGAAATGGATTTTTCTCCCTCGTCTCACTTTTTATTACTGTAAATTATTTTCACGCTGGAAGGCTCTGAAACGATCGACTTGCTTTACTGTGTTCCTGTTTTAAATCTGTAAATAAATTGTCTGCCAGTAAAAGCTATAAACGAGTCTGTTAAAATCTCGTAGACCCTCTACGAAATCTCTACGATGTTTTACTCTGTAGCTAGCATTGCTACGATTATTAGTTTTCTTTTAGTTACTATTCTCTAAAAATAATTCTAAGCAGACATCGATGTAATAATATGCGGCTAATGAGGAACAACAACAAAAAAATCTAATTAGTCCGTCAGTTAGATTATCAAAAAATATTGGATACATATTTTTTATTTTGATCCGAAAACAAAAAATAACGAAGATACAGTGCGTTAAAATTTTCCGGTCTGCAAAAAGTGTACTATAAAGTAGTTGTACGATGACGTCACAAGCCCCAATCCTGCACTTTGATGGGACTTATCTTTGTAATTTCTTATTGATTTGATAAAATAAAAAATACGTATCCAATATTTTTTGATAATCTAACTGACGGACTAATTAGAATTTTTTGTTGTTATTCCTCATTATAACTGATAAATAAACTCAAATACAAAATTAATTTATTCTGTTTAGGCCACAGCAAGACACTTAAGAGTATTAAATGAGAGGACTCGGGCTAGAAACTCAGAAATGCTTCGTTCTTTTGAATGTAGATACATTTTTTATTTCAACTAGCAATTCCCCGCGGTTTCACTCGCGTTCCCGGAATAAAAATGTAGCCTATAACATTTGGGGATAATGTAGCTTAGTTAGTGAAAGATTTTAAACATCTTTTTTAACCATGTTTCTGGCAAATAAATATCTTATCTTATCTATCTAAAATCGGACCGGCAACTCCGGAGATTAGCGCTTTACAACAAACTCTTAAGCTTTATTATTATTAGTATAGAAGAAAGATATATATTTTATAAGCATATTGTATTCTTATCATCCAGGACAAACATTTGTGTGCATGAACATGTCTGTTTGTCCTGTGTCTGGGTGTAATTATCTATATAAGTATGTATTTACAAAAAAAAAGTTGTATATGTAGTATATCAGTTATCTGGTTTCCATAGTACAAGCTCTGCTTAGTTTGGGATCAGATAACCGTGTGTGAAGAATGTCCCAGGATATTTATTTATTATTTAATCCAAAACTAATCTCTCAGTTCTACTTACAATTAGATGTACATTGTACGTACCACGCCCACATGTTCTATTGCAAACCTATAAATGTTTGATTACTCATAAATTCCGCATAAGCTCATAATATAATAGCTTTTATAGCGTAAGACCTTGAATTCTTTTTGCGTAAACCTGTTGACCATTTGCTAGTGGGCGTGGCAGAGACCGCATGGAGTAAACGCCACTCTAATCTTTAGAAGTATTTGAGACTAATGATTCCTTTGTAGAATAATTACTGGATAACTCTTTGATCAATGGATTCAATTTATTAGCAACCAGCGACAGAAATAGGCTAGATGACAGTGTCAAAAATAAATGACCAGACACTAACCAATGCAAAAAACATCTGAAAACACGCGGAAACATCAAATATCTTGTACATGTAATGGTTTTTATGATTTTTAATTACCAGTAGAACCACTAAGAGTAGATCATTTGATGCTGCGAAACGATGACGTCATAGCTTAGTATTTCATACAATATTCCATGTAACCGATCGTTTTGACATTTATTAAAAAGTTGCTGATTTGATATGTCAGTCAACTACCCTATTGTCGAAAGAGCTATTTTTATTTTATTTTGGTACTTACCAATTTAGGCTTTTTTATTGTGAAAGATATGGAATAAAAGTAGTCCATTCATATTCATCGTACTAATATTATAAATGCGAAAGTTTGTTTGTATGTAAGTATGGATGGATGTTTGTTACTCTTTCACGCAAAAACTACTGGACGGATTTAGATGAAATTTGGAACACAGATAGTCCTTAACCTGGATAACACGCGGAGCGGAAGCTAGTTAATTATAAAAAATACACATAGTACTCAGTTTTGTTTAAAGGTCACTGAGGGCCTGTCCCTGAGGAAGTTAACTTAAATAAGAGGGGATAAATTAAATAAAAGTGGTATTCCTGCACAGTGTAACTATATTCTGTGGTATTATTAAGGTTACTAGATACTTTTCAATGAATGCCCAAATTTTCAGTGATTAATGTACTTATCATTAAGAACAACTTTTAATAACTTTTTTTACTATGTATATGCCTTTGTTTGACTAAAATCTCGCCATGGTCCACCCCTCCGCTCAACCCTGAAAATTTAGATTTTTGTTCGAGATATAGATTTTTGGCTACTCAAAAGTAACCCTCTATAAATTCAATAATATTAAATGTAATGCTATACCTAATCTTAAGCAATGCTGTCCTCCACTCATCCAGCCTGTATGAATATTAATTCGTTCGCTGTATTCCATTCGGCAATATTTCACCACGAGAGCCGCGTGCGGTCCGCGCCCACTACCCGGCATCGAGCGTTTTGCGGGAGCCCGACACATGAATTTTCATTAGCTCCGTCTGCTTTTCGTTTTAACTTGGAATATATTTGGGACTTATGGAATATCATGATGGTAGCTGATGGCTTTCTCCAAAAGGACTCTCGAACTTCATGAATATATATTGTTTTTTTTTTGCTTTTAAAATACAAACATTCTGTTTATTACCTTCGTCATGATACCTACCTATACTAATGTTTTTAATAAGACATTATAATTAGGTACCATACTATACACTGGCCATCTTATTCCTAAATAACCTGTAAGTACGCTAGATTGATACTTAATTCATCCAGGGACAGTAATTTTATAAACAAAAAATCTAGTTCAAAGCCATTTATTCAATTTGGGTCCCAGAATTTAAGGCGATGATAGCTCAGTTGTAGTGACGTTGGATGCCGAGACGAAGGTCCCGGGTTCGAATCCTACAATAAGCTCAAGCTTGCTTTCGGTGAAGGAAAAGATCGTGAGGAAACCATAGCACGATGGTAGGGTACTTTATAGTACCCGCCTGGCTGGCTACTACCCTCAAGTTGAAAATCTGTCGCCAAGCACCTCTCGGTGTGTTACGACAGCTGCACTTGAGAGCCAGTTCCTTTCTAGGCTTTGTGTGCTTACCATCATTGGCCACATCATCACTGACCACGGTGAGACTGTGGCCAAACACAGGCCTAGCTATACATAGTAAAAAAACAAAAAAAAAAAGAAGGGCACTTACGAAGGTAAAATTTTCTAAAGTTATCTATATTCGTTCGGAACTCAACCTTCAACTGAACTGAAAATTTAGACCAGTACCAGAGACGTAGAAATTAAGACGGTAATTAAAAAGCCACCCGGTACTAGGTGGTTATTTAATGAAAGCTTCATCACTCACCGTCAAACGCTGTCACGTGCAGACTATCACGCTGTCAATAGATTGGTAAGCATGTTACAAGCCGGTTATACGTACTGACATGCTAAATTATTCATAGGTTCGAGTCCCGGCTTGCGTTAATTAAATCGATCCAACGTCCGGGTGACGCCCGTTCTAATTAATTGTTAATACATGTATTGAAAAGGTCGATGTATACTTGATGAACCTAAAGACTGACAAAATCCTCTAGAAATTAGATAATATTGTGTAGTTACACTTTCTAATGAAAGGTTTTATCATCTTCACACTACATACATACATATAGTATAAAACAAAGTCGCTTCCCTTCTCTGTTCCTATGTATGCTTAGATCTTTAAAACTACGCAACGGACTATGATGCGTTTTTTCTTTAATAGATGGAGTAATTCAAGAGGAAGGTTTATATGTATATTAGTACATACTATAGCACAGAAAAGCCGAGAAATTCAAAGATTTGTACATCCGTGCGAAGCTGGGGCGGGTCGCTAGTACTATTATAAACTAGCAGTTTCCCCCGGTTTCATCAGTGTTTTTATGATAAAAGGTAGCCTAAAGCGCTCGAGGATAATATACCTTTCTATTAGTGAAAGAACTCCGGGAATTACCTCCTACATCCGACCTTACAACATGAAACAAACTCTAAAATAAAATCCTATCTACGACGTCTCAAGGAAATAAATTATTTCATTTAATTACAATTTTTTACCTCTCCAAAGTATTAGAGATGAAAATCCCGATTTAAATTAACACTTAAAATAAAGAAACTCACATACATAAACCCTGATAACAGTAACTCCTTAGGGCAGTCGTGTAAACACAGCATATAAATCGATAGATATAATAAAGAACGCGTATTTAGTGAGGGGCCACAGAGCACTTGGCCGCCTCATAGACCCGTCGAGTTCTGGCACTTGGCAGAGCTGGCAAACGCCAAGCACACACTTGCCAAACTGTTTTTTTGTTAGTTGCAGAGGCTTTGTCTGCATGTGGACTCAGTTGGCAAGCTTGCCGTCGCATGCAGTAGTACTCGGCAACCTTGCCCGGTCCGATAGTATTTCACTTCGGTATTTACATAAAGTATCTGCATTTTGTTTGAATGTTAGACAAACATTGTAAAATCATTTAAATTATTTAGCTACGAGTATTTCTCGCAGCTGGGATGAAAAGTACCCTAATAGGATTTAGGGATAATGTAGCTTCTTATTAATTAGAGAAGTTTTAGAATCGGACCAGCAGCTCTGAAGATTTACAAACAAACAAACTTTTAAGCCTTTATAATACCAATAAGTACAGGTACCTTCATAATTCTGTATTGAGTAAGTGTGTATTCTGAGTCCAGCATGATTTCGTCTTACATTTGACACAATTCTTTTTTCGAACTAGATTTTTTGTATGAAAAGTTTTTTTTCGTGATTTCAGTAAAATTTATTAATTGATCTCATCCCTGATAATTTAGCTACTCATTAAAATGTAACCCTATATATTTGAAATGTACATATATACTAAGTATTAATATGCACGATCAAGGTATTCACAGAGGTCGGGAAGCCTGTAGAAAGTGTAACGATGTCTCTCTATACACACACTGCTCTGTATATACGTACCTAACTTTATTGAAAATAGTTTACAAGATTATTGACACGTGTTATACAGTTTTATAGAATACAGCCTATTAGGAGCCACTTTCGAGCCTCGCAACTGACGCGCGCGGCCGTTGCCATACATTTTCATAGGTTGACTATGGCCGCGCGCACAGATATCAACTCTTATTCTGATATCTGTGGCAGCCGTCGGCTACGACCCTTGGAGCCTATGATTATTGTATTTTGTTAGGGATAGCCAACAGTGGTACAAATATGGTGTTGAACAGACACGAGTTAAATATAATACCCTATCCACAGATTACTATTATGGTGGCATTTTTAGGAGAGTTTTCAAACATTATTCAATCTTATCTTATTTAATAATTTCTATCCGTCCAAAGGTTGTCTGGAAGAGATCGCTTCTTAGCAATAAGACCGCCCATTCTACAATCATAGTGTTAAGCTTTTTTTTTAATGTTGATTATGTACCTATCATGGTGTACAATAAAGTGTTATCTATATTTCTATCTTATCTGAGTGTAATTATCTAGATAAGGTGATAAGGTGAGCTGCCAGCCTTCTGGGAACCTTGCCGTTGATTGGCAGCAGCACACGCCTCGAGGATTTTTTTTATATATAGTTTGTATATTTGTTGTAAATAATTGTAAATATTGTATATTATAGAATAAAGGGTACTCAGGTGATGATGATTAGGTATATATTGTATTATCAATACTCCTACAAATTATTAGGATTCTCAGCATCACCATTACGACGTTACGACAGTTTGAAGTCTAGCATAAATCTTTGGTCTGGCGCAAAAGCCTTTCTCACACTTTGAAACGTACTTATTTTAGTACTCGAGTAATCTAATACGTACTCAGTTGAAGTTAGTATTTTAATGCTAAACTAATTAGTGGATATTTATTTGTATGGAAATATTATAGTGTTGTTTTCCACTTGATATTTTTTTCGTGAACTGTATATTGACCTTTCGCCCTACTATACTCTCCTAAAATCATCCTGTATTAGTAGTATAATGATAACTTGAACTACCTAATCGTAAATCACTAGATACGAAGAAAAGTGGAAAAGAAAATCCTTCCTGAAAACTGGATAAAGCACAAACAGAACGCGTAACATACATAAATATATAAAGACGTAAGGGTTGCGCTCTCCGGAAAAGTATATTCGGCTCTTTTTTTATTATAAGGTCAATGACACAAACTGCGATCCCCTCGCATCGTGCAAATGTCAATGTACGAGGATGAACCCCTTATGTACCCTTATCATAGATACATACAAACAAACGACACACTTATCAGCTTGTTATATCTATGTTTATGTAGGCGGAGAATAACGTGACACTTTTACATTGTAATAAAACAAATTGGTTTTACACACACGTTTTAATCATTTTAGGCATTAGACTCGATTCGATTTGTAATGAAACTTGAAATTGTTATTTAAAACGTTCATAAGTCGTCTAGAACTACTGAATATGATATTTTATTGCTGGGAGAAGCCTCAAAAGATATCCAGCAGATTAATTATCGCGAACTTATCTTTATTTTGAGTAGGTAGCAGTGGCGAAGGGTCCATACAAGCCGATTCCCATCGCCTTACCTTTTAGAAATCCCAGTCCCACAGATTCATCATTTCAAAGCCACTTTTATATAAAATACACTGTAATTAAGTTTATAATTATCGGTGTTTTTTGAACGGCTTACCTTCGCCATAATTTCACCCCTCGCCACTGGTAGGTAGTCTAAGTATTTACAATTAATAGACTTGTGTAATAACAATATCAATGCATGTGTGCCTGGCGTATCTACGCACTCTCGCACACAGCGTGATTCGGAGATCGACAGCGACCATCCCCACCGGGCCGCGCATCTCTATTCAATTTGTACCCGTGTCAATCTTTCAATGTAAATTTGTATTAAAACATTATATTTAAAAAGGATTAATACATCTTTTCAATCATCAATCCCGGAACCCCTGATGGCATATATTATTATACAATCAACATGGTTATGATGGTTGGTAAGCATATAAAGCAAAGCCTAGAAGAGGGCTGGAAAAGAGTCAACATTCTTTATGAGTCACTGATAACAGTTCAGAATCAGAATAGGCAAAACTGTTTTTGTTCTAGCCCAATTTTAGATACAAGTTTTTTTTTTTTTTTTTTTCACACACGGTTATCTGATCCCAAACTAAGCAGAGCTAAATTTGAAGTAAGTTAAAGATAATTCATTGACTCAAGCGTGACCTTGCGGAAATCCATTATAAGATTAAACAGAAGACAAATATTTAGTAACTAATTCCGCTGGAGCTCCATCTCTGTCAAGTCCCACACAAGGAAATCGACACGTGTTTCGCTTCTTCACGAAGCATCATCAGAACGTAATAGACCCACTTAAAATTTACTTCTAAGATGTCATTACATCGTTTGGTAGATACTCGTACTATAAAAGCGTGTAAAAAATATCGGTTTTATAATAACTGGTAAGAATTTCCAATTTTTACAGCCCACTTTACGAGGCTCATATTCGAACTGGAATAACTGTATATTCATTTTCCTTTTCTTGATCGATAGCCAAAACTTGACGATGAAAACAGACTCACGTTGCGTGTTTAAAAGAAATCTTTTTTATTGCTTCCAACAATAATTGAACGAAATCCTATTCAACCCCGAAACTCCATACAAAAACAAATTACCATACAATAAACAAAAACCCTGAAAGTTTCTCTTGAAAATGTAATAAAAGCGAAATAGGGAGAGTGCGCTGCGGCCCGACTTGTTACCTAATGGAGCTCTAATAATTAATAATGTTTCCTTTTGAATGCGCTGCCAACGGTAAATCAATCAAAAGAGTTGTTCACACTAAAATATTTGTACAAAATTTTCAATTTAAAATAATAAATAATACAAGTACAAGGGCAAAATTACTCATCAATATATTTTTTTACCAACTGTTACGGTGCCAATGCCTGTTATATATTTATTTTATGTATTTTTTAGGAGAACCCCGACTCTTTCTCACAAATTGACGGATATTATTTAAAACCCGTATACCTACTACGTACACAAACTTTATAAGTTACCTTATAGGTATTCCAATGAAATCTGAGTGTTCTTTAAAAACATATTTTTATTCCAGTCGACTTCAGGCCTTGCATTATTCCATTTTTATGCAGGTCCGGTCTATGGGGGCTTTAATAAATAAAGTCTTTGTCTATCGGCAACATTTATCCGCCCACTGAACATCATTTTTCTAATAATCTCTTAGCAAATAAATTGAATAATAATAATTATAAATATATGTCGGAGAGTAGGGTTGTTTGTCCGACTCGATTGGCTCAATTTATTATCATGGTGGAGGTATCGGTTGAAATGGTGGCAACACTTGCGGTGAATGAATAACCTATGACTGAATGATAGTTTATGATACAAGTTAATGTGGGTAAGATCATTACGGGCGGATAGAACACTTTATCACGAGCTCTCGAGTTGTACACACGTCGGTGTAACTGTTGTTTCAATTGATACTGAAGTCTACCTTAGTGTGAGTCTGTACGTGTAGTTGAAGTGATTATTTGTCAAATTGCAACAATAAATCTATCGGGCCCATGAGGAGTTTCTTGCGTCGCTTCTTCTCCTCATACGGGACTGTTTCGAAGCGATGGTATTACGTTGTTTCATTGTCTGCACTACGTCCACTGAATCGGATCCTGATACCACTGAACCCTATACACGATGTTTGTATCGCTTGGCTATCGCTGACGCCGACATATATTTTAAATACAAATAATTCTTATAGTTGGAATAGCATAGATGTATCTCACTTCACTAAGTAGGTAACAGTTCATATTCACCCTATATATAGTTACCTACTACACCGTGCTAAGCCGGGGCGCGTCGCTAGTTATAACTATTTCCCCCGTTAATGACAATGGTATGACTATTTTACCGCTTTACATATTTTCTATCCTTTTTCAACCATTTTTAAAAGAAAGAGATAGTTAAATATACTTTAACCACAATCTCGACACTAATCAAAATCAAAAACTCATTTATTCCGTTTAGGCCCTAATAAGGCACTTATGAATGTCAACAGTTACAATTTTTAGACTCTACTACCGGTTCGGATTACACTTGAACTGAGAAGACTCCGGCAAGAAACTCAGAGAATTTAGTGCCGCTCCAGAAAAGTAGGTAGGCCCTGTTATAAGATGCCATTTATTATTCTTATCTAGTTTTAACTATTAACTACAATAATTGTATACCTACCAAACTTTGAAACATTCAATATATGTAGTTATATTACACAAACCTAAACGCTAAGATTACAAGATTCATGATTAGTAAACCGTATACTATCTGATTTTGTAAGTTGGGAGGGAGCGGGCTCGGGCGGGAGCTCCTGATTTTATTATCGCCTTCCTTCCGCGCCCCCTGCCGGGGGGCTAGAGCCCCAGGGGGCGCTTGCCCGCGCATGCGCTCCGGCCCTGCCCTGTCTGTAACTAAGCATTACATCAAACACTTTCCAGTCCCCGCCGCTAAGGCTTATATTCTAGATTATTAACTTTTCTTGTTATTACAAATATAAAGGTATAACATGTACCATAAAGTTGTTTCGTTTTTATTGGTATTCATTTAATAATTGTAGTTATATATTTTTTTCAAAATCCTATTATGTGTTAGAAACAAAATAATAATGAGTTTATCATTTAGTATAATTGGGTAACCAATGACAGATTTTGCAAATAGAGTATAAAAAATCAGCCAAGGGTTCCGTACCGTAATTTTATTTTTATTATTCGTTGTTATGGCGGATAATTTCAACTGTCTACCTATTACGGTTCATGAGATACAGCCGCTGACAGACGGACGGGCGCAAGGACAGTGGAGCATTAGTAATAGAGTTCCATTGGCACTTTCAGAAATCTCTCCATTCTCAGTTTAAGCTGTATGTGGAACCGGTGGTAGAGTCTATTGTATTAATTGTAACTATCGACATTCTAAACTGAATAAATGTTTGTTCACGCACAACTTTTTTGCTTATGAACTGATTTTAATAATTATTTTTGCGTTGGGTTCTGTATATTATATTTTTATTATCTTTGAAGGAGGTTTTAAAGTTGATTATTAGGGTACCGCCCTAGAAAGCATACATTTTCAAGTTATAAAGGCGTAATGACTTAAGTAACATTACTCATCCCATTTACTCTGGCCTGGATATCTATACGATTAGCCCTAAAGGATGGACTCCACCCTTGAGTACAAAAAGCACTTTGCAGCTGCTTCAAGCACATAAAACCCCGAGGCGGTATAAGTGGAAGGGTTAAATAAAACGTAACATTTTAACAGGCGGTCGCTTCGAATTGAATAACCTTCTCCATAATGCAGTCGGAATATTAGGTAGGTAGAGACGTTGAAACTCGATTCTGCTTGAGGGTTTGGTGCAAAATATAAATAAGAAGCGACATTTTAATTATTTCATTTTAAATTTTCAGGGGTATTGTACTCACTTCTATGAACAACTTTTACAATTTGACCAACCCTGAAATCACGAAAAAAATTACAAACTTTTCATACAAAGCAACTATCTTGTTCGGTCAAAATGTTCATTACAATAGTACAATCTCTGAAATTTTGACGGTGATTAAAAAATCTACCTGTAGATAACTAACTGAACCGACAGACGTTATCATGTCCAAAAAAAACATACAAAAATCCCATAAAAAGTATTTTACTTTTAGCGTTTTTCCAAATGTTGTTGACAACTTTTACAATTTTCTTTTCCTGGTTAACTCCTATAAGGGTTCCGTTTTTTTCTTTTTGAGGTACAGAAACCTAAAAATGGCTGGATATGCGTAGATTAATGATTGGTCTCGGCTACGCTCGACAATTGCACTTGAGAGCCAGTTGCCTTCTTGGCATTGTAACAGGTCGGCACAACTTAGGAATACCTCTGGTATTGAAAATGGCGACCTGTGTGAAATAGGCGACAGTAACCACTTACCATCAGGTGAACCGCCGAAAAAAAAAGAATTTTACACTTCACCCAAATATGTAGCGATCGTCTGTCCCTTACACCCCTACAACATTTACCAACGAAAGCTTTCTCCACTTTCATTTTACTCCCTAGAGTCCTCGAGTTAATGCTGCTACAACTTTGGTACATATTTATATACATTGCTTTCTGTAATCCAAGATCCACAAATCTCTCTTTAGTAAACGACAATAATATACCTACGGCCTTTAAAACCAGTTCATACTATCGGTTTAGTACCTACCCGGTTATTAAGCCGTGGAAACAACATTCTGACTGGAAAATTAGCGCTTTAAGAAAAAGTAAGATTCAACGCAATTTGGCTATAGCTAGTTTTCAATTTGGTTTTTTTTTTGCCGGTTTTTGTCATTTCCATCAACAGATCCTGAGACTTGGTGACAATGGGACCACCTCAAGTAAAATTTCGAATAATTTTTTTTAATCGGATAACATAATATGGCGGAGTAATTGCGTAACAAACATACAATCGAATTAAGAACTTCCTTCTTTTTTGAAGTCGGTTAATAAAAGGAAAGTGAGGAGGATATACCTACCAAACAAAAGCAAAACTAGTTTTTTCATACAAACAAGTAAACGAAGAAATAAATATATATATTGTTATCAATCCTACTTTGATCTACCTACCCACATAGTCAGCTAATTAAAATGGCTAATTAATACACTGTTAGAGAAGACATTAGGTAATATTCTTATTATACGAAACTCCCATCGTTAACTAACTGTATACTAAAAAGTTTTCGTGCTAATTGTCTAAATCTCAGTCCTTGTGGAGCAATATTTAAAGTTCATTTTTACCTTTCAAGGCAGGTTACATTTTATAATTAAAAAGGCAATTTTAAAGCTGCCACTTGTCACAGTGGGGCCATTAAACTTATCTAGTTTAATTAAATTCGAAAAATAATTAATATTCAAAACGCCGCACGACGCCCGCCGCCGACGCGCCGCTGCCGCTGCCCTGCGCCGCCCGCTGCAATTATAGGGCTCATTTACATGCACACACTAAAAACTTTACATTATGAACAGGTATTCAGGTATATTCTGGGACGGTTGCATAAAGCGCCGTCATAGAATGGTTATAGTTAGGTTACGGTTATAGTTAACTTTAATCGCCGAAATAAAGCAAACTGGGTGGCTCGTGTCACTTTAACTAAAATTTTTACCGTAACCATAACCGACAGAGGGAGATCGGTCATCGTCAAAGTGACTCTACGATCAAAGCATGGTAATAGTTAAGTTAACTTTGACTATAACTTTAACTAAAATGTACGAGCAACCGGCCCTTAGTATATTGTCTAACAAGTACACTGAATAGTGGCTTTATTAAAATTGTGAACACGACGTAGGTAACTGTAGAAGTCGATGATTCGGTGTTAGATTGCATTTATTCAACTGAACATCGCTTCCGCTGCCTATTCGCTTAGATCTTTTTAACTACTCAACAGATTTTAATGCAGTTTTCAGCAATAGATATAGTGATTCAAGAGGAAGATTTAAATGTATATTCCCATGTAATCCCGGGTCCCATTGGGTACGGAACCCTAAAAATCTTTCACAATCTTCACATAAGTCAGTGGCGTAATTAGCAGGCATAAAATAAAACACACTTAGTTGGCAACACTACACAATGTCTTGGCTTCCCACTACTCAGCTCGCCTATAATTACAGCGAAAAGGTTCGTGTCTACAATCACATTGTGTATGCAAATGCGTCTGCATTGCGTCTCACGCCCGCACGCCCGCACGCCCGCACGCCCGCACGCCGCATGCACGCTCGACAAGTCTCCATTCAACGTTGACGCCGCACAGCACAGTGCTTTGCTGAGGGTGGTAGCCAACCAGACGAGCAGGCGGGTACTACAAAGTACCCTACCACCATTCTATGGTTTCCTCACGATGTTTTCTTTCACCGAAAGTTCTCTGATTTTACTACAAAAACGTTAATCGATTTCCTTATTGAACTCTCTACTTTATTACTTGTATTACTTGTATTACTTGTATTATAACAAAATCATAAAAAAAGTTAAGGGGGATGCTTTTGGAAATTCAAATTTTATTACGTTTTTGTTAATTGCAGCTCAGTTTTAAGTCGTAAGTTTGTCAACATGTGATTTGCAACAAGAATGGTAGTATATTTACTGATCAATAAGAAAAAAAAATTATCAACATATTTCACGGAGTTAAATTTGTGGTAAAAGTCACGTTTTCATGAAATAGCACGACTATACCACAAAATAAATATCTTGAAGAAATATGTTGATTATTTATTTTGTTATTAATTAGTATATATACGTACTACCATTCTTGTCGCAAATCATCGCTAACCCGAAGCCTTTCTGAAGTATTCACCATAACTAAAATTAAAGAATCATATAATTCAGCACTGCAGCAAACCGAAAACTCAATAAAACACCCATTCCTCTAAACTACTCAGCTATTCAGCGATTGAGGGAGCACTAGAAATGTACTCGCATGTTCTAGACTTAGCTTTAATTTAGCGCTTGATGTGTGGTGCCAAACTGGCCGCCGCTGCCGGGTGCCAAATGTACCCCGGCTTGGCAGACCCCGGACATCAAATATACATGCCGCCTCAATACTTAATGATACGATTATATATGGTGATGGAATCCTTACATACATAGCTTAATTACATTTAATTGAACACTTAATAGTTGTTGAAAATAGAAACAGAATCAAATTTTAATTGACTATCGTATGATTAACGTATTTAAATTAATTAAATTTTATAGATAGGTATGCGATAATTAACAAGTATTAATGAATTTTGTTATTCAAATAACAGTTCAACTATAGAATATCTTTGAAGATATTTACATTTTAAAAACATGCAAAATATTAGTAGTTTATGATACTGTTGCATAATAGGGGTTATTAAATACGAGTGTGAGTTTAAGTACCGAGCCGTAGGCGAGGTTCTTAATAGTATCACACGAGTTTTTAATACCTAATTATGTGCAGTATCATACAGTACTTTATCTAAACTCATCTAATAATGTAATTTAAAGGTAAAATTCGATAATATTTTGTCATAGGTTTTCATGACTTACGGGTATTGATTATTCGTCATTTCCAGTGCCGCCTCCACTCCACAATTTCAAATCCAAGTTTATTTGACCTTAGTATCACTGCTATTTTTCTACCATTTTTGGCCAAAATAAAATATGTGTGCAAAAAATTAATAAAATAAACAAACATTAATCATCATGGCGCCCAAATCCGTATGGGGAAATACGACTAAGTTGAGATCTCTACCGCATACGCGACCACAGACAAAGTAAATTTGCATTTAAAATTGAATTGATACTGATTGATTCCTAATTGTTTAGTCCTGATGTCTGGCCTCTTAAAATGTTTTTTTCTTTATTATTTCGTTTGACAAGTTGACAGTAATTGAAGTATTAAAACCCAAAAAACATTATAAGTGGCCAGACTTGTACTTTAATGAAAAATAGTTATTTTAATTTCATTATAGGCGGGTGTACATAAAGTGGGTCATTAAAGTACTGTGATTGAAGAAGTGATTTTATAATAAGAAATTTACGATATGAGAGTAGATATTATTTTTTGTAAATGCCATTTTGAATTATAACATTTTATAATGTATTGTTGTGTGACAATTTTTATACATCCAGGCGTGGACAAGGTCAGAGCGGATGTTCACTGAGCGGATTTGACGCGTAATTTCCCATCTGGCACCCTGCTATTTGGGTAATTGACTACGCCGTAGCGAGTGCTACGTCGTAACTGTGCTACGAAGCTCGTAGTTACTCCCACGTAGACGGTATCACTTTTTGAATTACTTATTTTTTTTTATTGCTTTGTTTTGTAAATGGATAAAGGTCCTTCTTATTTGAAGATTAATATAAAAGTCATGGTAAAATATAGGTAAAAACTAATATAATGCAAAACTATGTTTGACTTCTTGACAAAGAATCCTGGTATAAAATATAGGATACTATTATTACTAAGATTATTAAGATATACAGGGTGGAATTTTGTAATGCCACCTGGAGGGGAAGTACTCTTAATACTTTAGATAGAAAATTTTGCTCAAAGGAAACATTCCTTTATTTTTGAAAAGAAAAAAAACGGCATTAAAGATTTTTAAAAATTCGCTTGCCGCACGCGGTAATCGAACCGACTAAAATCTGTAAAAGTTGCACCGTGTACTTCTATTGCATTGATTGTTAGGGTCAATAAGGATGAAATCTCTTTAACAAACTTCATAAATTGAATTACATGAAAACAATTAAATTTTAAATTAATTTAATTATGTACAAAAATTTAAACTAACTAATTAATTGCTCGAAATGAGCTCCATTTTCAGAAGTTAAATGAATGGAAAACAATGAAATCTTAAATTATTAATTCAATCGGTCAAGTTAAAGCACTTTTACTCAAAGATCTATCTGTGTACTTATGTTATTCATTAATTATTATCATTGACGTCATTTATCCATCGAAATGACGAATTACTATTTAGATAAGACGATTGCAATTTACACGTGTTTGTAATGCAGACTCCTTTCTTAGATGTGACATAACTGCGTGTATGACGTAGTTTAAATATGGAATGTTACATTTGAAAATAGATTTTCATCAGAAATATGGTTGTGTTAGTCCATGTATACGAAGGTCACTTAAACACTGTTAAGTATTTAGAAATACTCGATTTATTAAGAAACGAGTTAAATGGTTTCCCCGAGGAAGAGCGAAACCAAATAATTCTACAGCAAGATGGTGCTCCAGCCCATAACAGCAGAATCACTACTGCCTACATTAATAACCATTTTAATACCTGGATTGGTACAAACGGCACAATCAGATGGCCTGCGAGATCACCAGATCTCACCCCTTTAGATTTTTTTTTGTGGGGATATGTAAAAAATCAAATTTACACTAAATGTTATGAGAATATAAACGAGTTGAGAGTTGAAGTTCAGAATACGATTTATAACATTCACCACAATACGTTATTGAAGGTAACTAGAAATGAATTCGTTAGAAGAATAAATTTGTGTATCCAAGAAAATGGAGCCCATTTCGAGCAATTAATTAGTTAGTTTAAATTTTTGTACATAATTAAATTAATTTAAAATTTAATTGTTTTCATGTAATTCAATTTATGAAGTTTGTTAAAGAGATTTCATCCTTATTGACCCTAACAATCAATGCAATAGTTGCACCGTGTACTTCACGGTGCAACTTTTACAGATTTTAGTCGGTTCGATTACCGTGTGCGGCAAGCGAATTTTTAAAAATCTTTAATGCCGTTTTTTTTCTTTTCAAAAATAAAGGAATGTTTCCTTTGAGCAAAATTTTCTATCTAAAGTATTAAGAGTACTTCCCCTCCAGGTGGCATTACAAAATTCCACCCTGTATACCTATATAATGTTTTGTTAATATATACATATTTTATTAATTACAAAAACACACATCAAGGCGTGTGCTGCTGCCAATCAACGGCCAGGTTCCCAAAAGGCTGGCAGCGTATTCTTTAACATTATTATGATACGAAAATGTTAATAGCCATAATTCTTGTACGGAGCCTTCCTTTCTCAATTACATCTTGTACTTGCCTGTTTTACTCACAAAATAAGAAGTCTTACAAACAAAAACCATTATATAGCGCGGTACTTTCAACAAAAACACATTTCAATGTTATTTCGAAGAAAAGAACAACTTTTACAAAGTTAAGCAAATTTTGCGACATGGCATAGGTACGTCTTCGTCTTTTCAATGGTGTTTCGTAACCCACTGGAAAAATAACATTGTTTTACGCCTTACCTTTAGAATTTTTATTGAGGTGTAGGAATTTTAATCTAAATATTATAAAAGGAAAACGTGACTGCGTGACTGACTATGACTTGAAAATGATTTATTGACTGACTTGAACTTTACTTGATAAATAATTTTTTGAAGAATACCTTTACAATATACATTGCTCAACTTGACACTGGCAAAATACGCAAAGTGTGGTGCCAAAATGAAAAAAAAATATGTTGATGTGGTCCATTATTACGAATTTTAGGCGAAACAGATTATGTTTCTGCAAATCTTTTGCCGATAAACCCTATCTAACAACACATAGCTAAAGCCACTGGACGGATGGAGTTGAAAGGCATACAGATTATTAAGACTAGTATGCATCTACTAAGATTCTTGAAAATTCAGCCCCTAAGGAGGTAAAATAGGGGTTCGCTGCGCAAAAACTAGTTGTTCACTGCTTAAGGGGGAAAGTTCGGTTGGAGCGCGAAATTCAAATTTTATCACGTTTTTTGCAAATTGCAGTTCAGTTATAGGTCGTAAGTTATCAACATGTTATTTGCGAGAAGAATGGTAGTATATTTACTGATTAATAACAAAAAAAATCATGAACATATTCCTCCAAGGTATATTACTGACATATACGACTATTTCATGAAAATGTTACTTATTGTTAAATTAAATAATTGTTGAGTTCGAATTTGTCATAATGTAGGTAATCAATCGGTGGAAAACCCAAATGTAAATAATATATTATTTAATTAATGAAATGTAAAAAGCAATTAGGTGATGAGTATCGGAAGCACGCACGCGGTAGGTGGCGGTAGGTAGGTAGGTAGGTAGGTAGGTACCTATTATTTTCATTTAGCGAGGCCGCCACGCCGCACCCATCCAGCCGAATAGCACTAATTAATACAAACCTCGCATTATTCCTCAATATTTACTGCAATACGACTGTTTCACTATTTGGTATCCTTGCTTTCTTGGTTGCTATTCTACAAATAATATAAACTAAACTAACATTTTCCAACATCTGCGGTTTTTATTCAAGTGGTACAAAAAGTTATAATGTCTCAGAAATATAATATTATTTATAACTAATTATTAATTATTTATAACGATAGATTATAGAAATAATCATCCTAGCTCTAAGGACTATAGAACCTAGATTATTTCTATATTATAGAATACTTGTTATTCAGCTAACATGACAGGGTACCTGCCCCGGGCGTCAGTTTAAGGGGCCGTCAAAATCATAATACAATATGTTTGACAAAGAAAAACTAGCATCCAGCGCACGTTGTTGTATACATATTTGTGAGATTTTTTTTAACAACTTATCTCAGACGCTCGAAAGAGGGGGCGGCACTGTCAAAGCCCGGGTAGGCTGTAATTTAAATATGTAGTTTATTAATATAACAAAAAATCGTAGTTAACAACATTGGTCCCTACTTAATACACTCTTTAAAACGTGTTAACCCAGCATGCGAGACGTGCAACTCATGTAAGCACAACTATATGTAGCTATATCTTGAGATCGATAGCTCATGGAAACCACGGGAGCAATGACTGGCAGGGTTCATGACCTCACCACTATGTGATGTAAAGATTAATACTGATACGATTTTCTTGCTCTATGACTTATAAAATACGGATAAGTGCGAGACGGACTCGTGCACCGAGGGTACCATACAGATAAGTCGGGTCGAAGGTCGATCTCAAGAGAAGAACTTCAACCGCAAATGTGATGAATTTTTAATTGCTTCTTTTTATGTGATATTTAAAAATTATAAATTTTCAGATATATCCCTTTAATGGCGCTGGAAGACATAAACGGGGATTATAAAGAATCTGGACTCGAAGATTGAGAAAATACTTTAACAAACAATTTATGAAAGGGATGAAAAATATTTTAGTACCGTCAGATCAGTCTGATTACTTATTTCAACGCGATCTATATTGGTCCCGACCATTTACCCTTACATTACGATGACTGTACTAATCTGTTAGCACTAAAAATGTTTTTTTTTTCAATAAGGTATATGATAGAGAAGTAACGTATTAGTTTAATTTGTAAACAACAGAATTGGCACCGTTAACTATTATCATACTAGTTACTCAGAAATATAGGTTCTATGCTACATAAATCTATATAAACATAATATGCGTGTATACGTGTACAAATACTATGGAATGCTTCATACGTAGGCATGTGTGTGAAGCCAGGAATTCCAATATAGGAACGAAATGCTATCAATGCAGTGAATAACTATATCCTTCTGTTATCTCGTAGAGACGAATACGTGTGTCTTGTAAGAATCTTATTCATATAGCAGGAAGGTTTAAACGCTTTCATATATTATGCAGTAGGTAATATTGCGTGTTTATCCCTTTATGTATAGATGTGTACCCAATAAATGTGATCCAACCAAAAACATTTTCATATAAAATGTTGCCAAGCCGAAATCATAATATGGCTCGCATTGTCAAAAAGTTATCAGTGTAGAGCCAAGCTTCTAACTTCAGTAAATACCTTAGTCAAAATATCATAACAGTATGTAAATATATTATTATATAATAACAGAATAGTAATGAACAGTAAGTAAATTTTCGCCCATGTGACTGTAGCAAAACAGCCAAACACATATTTTGACTAAAGTGTAGAGTTTGTGAAGTTAGGACTGCTAGAGTTAGGGCTTGTAGGTAATCCAATAAATGGGACATAAAAATTACGACGTTAAAAAAATGAAACTAGGTAAATTCACTAGATTTCACTATTAAATATCTAGGTAGTAATAAATACTATTTTAGGTACCCAAGTCAACGTATTTATCATATGGGCAACCTTCCGAATTATCATTTCATTGTGCCAACAGAGAATCTTTCATAAAAAGCGAGAGGATGTGAAGATGTAGGTATCACGGAAAAATACTGAACGGATTTTGACGAAACGTGGCAATTACTTTATGGCTACTTTTTTCCCATCCCGGGTATAGGGGACGACTAGTATCTAGTCTAGTAGTACCTTATTACCTCCTCTCGATTTGACAATGACTCAATTATTAGCTGTGCCCTACCGTTTTACTTGCGTCTATATTCTGTGCCTGCGTGAGCGCGATGATAAAAGTTTCCTCTTCAAAAATACTCTTCAGCTACGTAGAAAAGAATAATCTTCAAAAGGAAGCTTTTCTACTACTCTTAAGTTGAAGCTTCGTAATTCTAAAATGCAAAGGCCATGAAAATAATAAGTACTAACTAACTACGTACGCAAATACCTCCGTTGCTGCCATCTAGTGCGTAATGCGTTTTATTATTGTTTAACAGTTTATTAGTACGTCTATTCGACAACAGATGTCGTAATTAATCCCAAAAAGATAATCGATTAATTTCGAATTGTATCGAGAGTCAAATCAATGTAAATATCTACATAGTACTAAATTATATGAACTAATTACAAGTGGTAATCGATTTAAAATTTGATATTATTATTTAATTGATAATTTTTAAACATAAAAAAATAGTCGATTATTGTTTTTTTATTACTATGTATAGGGTTGTGTTTGAACACAATTTCACCGTGGTACCTAAGTGATGTTGTGACCGATGGTGGAAGCTAAGCACACAAAGCCTAGAAGGGAACTGGCTCTCAAGTGCAGCTGTCGGAACACACCGGAAGGTGCTTGAAAAAGATTATAAAGTTTCTAAAAGTGTAGTGACCAAAATAAGACATAGACAAAGTTATTCCATTAAGCCTCTTCAGAGTTTAGTTAAAAATGTGGGTAGATTCAACATTTAGTATATTATTTGATGAATTACATGGAATGAAGATGAATGGAAATGATTAATGAGTATCTCTGCATAACATCCATATTGCGTCAGTATTACGATGCCGCGCCATTTACGTTGTCATAAATGTGTGTAGAGGGTTTGAACGCCGCGCGACGTCGCTCGTCGTCGACGGGAAGCCTGCTCTCGGCCGACACCCGACGCCGGGCCGCGTTATCTCGTTAGCGCGGGCGGCGTCTGCAGGCGGCCACTGCGGCGCGCGGCGCGCCCTGCCTCCGACCGCGAAGTAGGGCATCGGGGTGATCGGGAGCGCCCAGCAGCCGCCGCGCCGCGCCGCTACTGCGGAGCGGAGCGCTAGACGCCGCCATCGGCCGACGCTCGCCACTCGCCACTCCGCGGCCGCTTCTAGCGCCCCGCAGTGACGCATTGCAGGTGCGCGACGGCCAATCGGCGCGCGCCGAACAACACTCCACGCCGCCGCACCCGCCCGATATAAAACCGACTATCCTTTGCGGATCAAATTTAATCCTGTGCCGTGCGTCCCGAGACATGGACTTGGACGTTCGAAAGATTCGCGTCTGAAACGAAACGATTCAAGTTTAGTGATAAAACTACTCCGACGATCGGAAAACGGATATGAAAATACGGTGAATCGAATAGTCGATTCGGAACGATTCGCGACCGAGCTCGAACCGAATCGCGGTCGCGAGTTTCTCGGCGCGACCGCTCGCGCGAGTGAGGGCGGCAGTATCGTTTCAACCGTCGGTCCGTGAGGTCGCTTTTGCGGCGTAGTCTGTGATTTTTTAGTGTAGCTCCAGATAATCCAAGTTAATCTACAATGGTGAGTGTTATTTCTGCTGAATGGTGTCGGAAGTGCATTCAGGGGATCATCCTCGGTCGATTCCCAGGTATATTTCTGGGATGTGGTGCATCGGTGTTTATAGTGATGACGGCCTCCATTATATTATTGTGATGGCCGTTTTTTACCGCATTGCGGATCGGCGGCGTAGCTCAAGTCCAATACAGGAACGAGATCTAACGGATGCGAAGACGTTGGACCCCTCGGAAATCCATCGAGAGCCGTGAACATTAGGAAAATAACGTTTGAATGGCTCGAAAATGGTCTGTCGCCATAGTTTCATAGGAGGTGCCGGTGAAATGATAGTTAGTTGAAGCCGGTCAGTTGATGACGATTAGTAATGGCGCTCGTAGATTGTCGCACCGAAAACAAGTGGTTTCGTGTGATTTCTGGGTGTTTGAGAGGCCATGTCGCGCCCTGTTGACGGCGGATCGATCGGCCGGGCGCATCTGTCAAACGCCCGTTGACTCATCGCTACGAGCGATTCGATATTTTTCATACGCAATTCGCTAAACGGGTTGTAATTTTTCGCCGGTTTCGAAGGCAGTGGCTTTGAACAATGGTAATGTTTACGTGACGGCGCTGTACTCGGTCGACGGTTACACAATAATCTTTTATTATTCCCCAAAGTTTTCGTGATGTCGGTGCACCTGGCCTAGCACAGCTGACTCGAATCAGTATCCCCCTGACGATTTTCTCCTAATAAATATTCGCTCCACATTGTGTTCCCATTTAAACTTACCGGTATTTCATAAACGGACTTCTCTAATATTCTTCTTTCGATGTTTGTGAGTTAAAAGAAAGTGGGCTCCATCTGATAACATGGCTTCTGGTTATACCTGTTTGGATACATAACCATTATAGATGGAAAATACATGTGAAACAAAATTGATGATGTTTGCCTGTCAATTTAGTTCGTAGAATTTATTGAGTGTGTTCCATTATGTCATAACAAGTTCACCTTGTGCTAATCTAATGAGAAATATTCCAACTTTAATATAGTTTTTTTATAACTTTAATATGTTTCTGAGTAATTACTTGCAGCATACAAGTATGATTAAATACCTTATTGGGGCTATTAGTCAAGCTTTTTACATGCTCATAATTTTGCCTTATTAATTTTTTTATTAGAAATCTTGTTGTATTTAATATTTTCTTTTTTAATCATGGCCATCTTAAAGTAGACAATGGTAGCCTTTGTTTTATCTATTCAAAACTAGATTCAAGGCGATTTTTTCTAGAACAATGGTTGTTCTACAGGTAATTGCTATGTTGCCTGATAATGGTGCTTACTACAATATCTATGTCATGCTATATTTTTAGACTATGATTACATGTTTACTCTGTAGAGGTGTAAACATTCTTACTATCATCATTTTTATCTTGAACTTGTCCATCACAATGTGTGGGAAGGGGTTTTCTATGGGTTTCTCCAACCATAATAATTATATTCTTTACCTAGTAATGCTTCCACACTAACTTTAAATAGCATATACATATAAGGTTCATTAAATACTTCATATAGGTTGTACAATCATAGGATGAAGTAGGCTGTTTGTCATTCTTTCACATAAACTACTGAACAGATTTGGATTAAACTTGGCACAGATAGATCATACCCTGGAATAACATAAGATTCCTTGGGAACACAGCTGAAACTGTGGGCTGAAGCTAGTCACTGTATAAATTAGTTAATGGATTAGACTGAAAATCACCATGTTAATATGATCTGAGCCTAGCTAGTGATGCACTGAACTGAAAGTATACTGAATATAATATGTAAATGAACTGAATTTCAAGTGCAACTATTAGAGTTTAGTCAGGTAACCATTAATGCAATTAAACACATGGGTGCTACAAATACTACATACCTGACAAATGCTATACCCTTTCATATTTAGAGTGAATAAGAGTCTTCTGAGAAAGTACATTACATCTGTCCTAACATTGTCATCTCAGAAAGAACCTAAGATCAAGTATTCTAAAGTCCATTTTGTATTCACTTATTAGTTACAAAATACTAAATAGGCTTATTTAAAAATGCAATTTAATATAGTATTATTTGATAAATAAAATGGAGACTATTTTTGTATGTGGTTAAGGAAGTATCCATATTTAGCCGTTATCACCAGGAAAATGGTATATGTACCTACTGAAACTATGATTCCAGTGTTATGTCAATTGATCATTAAATATAATTAATAATAAATAGTATTTGTGGATGTATGTGGGTATTATATCATGGTATATGTGAATAGCAGGCAGTACACAAGTTAAATACAAGGAAAATGAATTCTTTTAATTTTGTACATTTACATACTGAATGGTTCTACGGAACATATAGTTTTATTATGTAGATATATCATTATAATAGAAATTGTTTCTACACTATGTTGTTGCTTGGTAGCCGGAGAGATAAGAAAATAAACCTAAATCATAGATTAAACAGTGAACTTTATTGAAAAGTCCTAAGGCTCATTTTCACATCTTTGGCTGGTGTCACCCGTGCCAAGCTACAACGTGAATAGTGTGAAGGTCCATCCATACATAGTTAAACATTCATTAAAACTATGTATATTTCCTATTTTATCGAATATTGTAATTGTCTCTTCGTAATTGAATGGCTAAGGTCTTATGCCTGGTACTTCATGTTTCGGGAAAAGATATTTGCAGTTTGTATGTCAGTTAGCTAACCCTTTCATAATGTACATGAAAAAGTTTTGCAACAAAATTGGACCAGTCCTCTAACAGAAGAATATTGTAACTATTGACATTCATAAGTGCCTTATTAGGGCCTAAACTGAATAAATTAGTTTTGTGTAATTAATACTTTGCTGAAATGTAAGCAAGTATGTAATTATAGTCTGTTAAAGACAAGGATTGCAAATAGGCAGTTGTGTCATTTAATGACATAACCACCCAATTTAAAGGGCCAGGTGATGGGGACATAAATAGCTTTACCACATACCTACTTGTTTTAGATGAGTTTTGATTACATCAACTTCGACGGGCCTGTTGGCGCAGTTGGTTAAGACACCAACTATTGCGCCGCATGTCGTGGGTTCGATTCCCACCCAGGACAAACATTTGTGTGCATTAACATGTCTGTTTGTCCTGAGTCTGGGTGTAAATGATCTATATAAGTATGTATTTGTTATGTAGTATATCAGTTATCTGGTTTCCACACGTACAAGCTCTGCTTAGTGTGGGATCAGATAACCGTGTGTATAAAAAAAAACTTAATTGCCTTCAGCAAGTAATACATGATAGATTTTCGTAGTACGGTACTATTTCAATTTAATAATTGCTCCTTATCCTAAACAATAGGTATTTAGGTATATCAAAGATAATATGTTATCATGAAATAATGTAGCTTATGTATTGATATATGTTTTAATGCAGCATTCTATATCAGCGCGCAAAGACCGCAGTATGACGTGTCATAAGGCCGGGCCAGTAATTACATATAATCTAGCGGGTGTTATCTTATCGCGCGTTGATAACATTCACATTATGCCGTCTGCCGCTCTTCTGTTACTAGCGCTCTTGAACAATGGTCGTCATGGCTGTACGTTGAGTTTCATCTATTTTCCTATTGTTGCCAATTTCACAATGTTTTCCTCCGCGACTTGCTAGGATTCAAGTTTAACGACTGTCAAATTCACTGTTCAGCATAACAAATAGTTGGTTATTCATTATAATTGCTGTCGCATCGGAAAATATACCTTAAACTTATAACTATACACATGACAATGAAATGACAGCACGCAAGCAGCGAATTACAAAAACGCGACCACGCCTCGGTTACTGTAATGATACTAGTTCAACGGGTTTTTGTAACTTGAGCCGAAATAAATACGATTGAGAATGAACTAACGATAAATTGTGAATGTTCCAGGCGGATCAGCTTACGGAAGAACAGATCGCCGAGTTCAAGGAGGCGTTCTCACTGTTCGACAAAGACGGCGATGGCACCATCACGACCAAAGAGTTGGGCACCGTGATGAGATCCCTAGGACAGAACCCCACAGAAGCCGAGCTTCAAGACATGATCAACGAAGTTGACGCAGACGGTGAGTACATAACAGCACTCGAGTTAGACTTGCCTCTACCATTTTATTAAATTATCATAGGGAAATCAACAGTGATTCAAAATAAATATACAAACTCGTAGCAAAAAAAGATTTGCATTTGAATTTACGATGTCATTTTTTGTCCAACGTAAAGGAGGTGTCCAGAAAAGAGTCGTAATTTTGTTTCCTAGTCATAATATTGATAAATTGATGCAAGAAAGTATAAGTGCTTGCACTTATAGTGGAACTGGAAGCCTGCTCCACTTACATAAAATATGATCATATTTCTTGTATTATCTCAAAAAAAATCGTATCATTGGTTTTTAATTGATAACACAATTAGAGTACTTTTTTCATTTACATAACGTAAGCATTAATTTCTGACGATGTCATACAGTCCGTATTATTTAAAGATCGTAGATATATAAACCTGATTAAATTGAATTAATCGATTTGGACTCTCAAAGAACACCTTATCTCCAGTAGGTACTACCTATAGCACTGTTTTTGATTTAAATCAAATTGAATGTCGCAGTAACGTGTAAATTGAAAATGTAATGGTGCGCGCGCGCCGCCGTCGGCTATTAACCGTAATCGGAATGTTATCACTATCAGTCAAGGTATTATTGTGTTGATAAACGACCAACGCTCGACACCTATGTAATGTGATTTTGTATGCTACCATATTTAAAAAAAAAATAAGAGACTTGTTTATTAACCGCAATAATTTGAAACGATCATGAAATAACTATCAACAGAGTATAAAAACAAAGAGATCAATTGCTGGAATACCTCTTTATTTGACAATATGTTGCCAAGCACCTAGCTTGAAGGTGGATAATCAATCTAGAGGTACTACAAAGTATTCTACCTGTATGGTTTTCTCACAACTACCCGTTGACAAAAATAAATGACCAAACACTAACCAATGCATAAAACATCTAAAAACACGCGGAAACATCAAATATGTTGTACATTTAATGCTTTTTATGATTTTTAATTACCAGTAGAACCACTAAGAGTAGATGATTTGATGCTGTGAAACGATGACGTCAGTACTATTTCATACAAACGTAGTGTAATATTTCATACAAAATTCCATATAAACTATCGTTTTGACATTTATTAAAAAGTAGCTGATTTGATATATCAGTCAACTACCCTATTCAAACCGTCACTCACTACCACAGCTCTCATCGCCTAACTATGCTAACATATTCTAGAGCTGAACCAAGTTCTAACTAGTTATTAGACTCGATTGCTCCCTTAAGCCCCTCCCCTGTGTAAAGATAAATGAAAACACATTCAACTGTCTAATGTTTGGTTCAGGATAACCAACTTTTAAACCGAACGTGAACTCGAAAATTTAAACCGACGCCCATCTGAAGAAACAATGGTAAATTATTATCAAAATCAAATGTTTTCACGATGCTTCCATTACATTTAAATTATCCGTTGGCCGCCTTAGGCGTACGTGGGAGTGGTTTATGCTATTATCACAGGTATACCGCGTACGCCGTCGGTAACACCGCTCTTTATCAGTCTGATTGCGAATGTTTTTTTCCATTTTCTATATTGCTCATGGAAATTTTTCCTAGGTAATAGTGATATGGAATAACGATACAAGCTTATAAACACCTTATAGTGAACGCTAACTTTTGATGCTGGATTAAATCGTAAGGGAAAGATTTTATAGTACCTAAATGGCGGATAAACAGGCCTACCTATACATAATTTGGAAAAAAACACCGGACATAGCACCAAACTGCCGACTCATTTTTAATGCAAAATGCACTTGATTAAATTACTTTCATCAACATTATTGAACGTTTGTTTTCGTAGCGAAACGCTAACGTTGGCAAATATAACCATAAGTGCGGAAACTACATAAAGATGCATACTATCGTATTACAGATGAATGAGGCTTACTGACCTGCATTTACTTACCACATATATTATGTCATGATTGCTGAAAATGCTTGTGTATTTAAAGGAAGGTCTAAAATGCTACGCGTAGCAAATCATCTAGGTAGAAATTTCCGGTCGCCCCATACATGTTTTCATTTGATAATATCCCGTAGCAGTGTCCTTCTAGATCGTGAACAGAGGGCCTACTCCGAAAAACGATACACGATAGTTCGATCATCGTTGTCAAATTATTAACCAATAGAATTGCACAAAATTTAGGTCTCGTCAGTTTGCTGCAATTCTATTGGTTAATAATTTGACAACGATGATCGAACTATCGTGTATCGTTTTTCGGAGTAGGCCCTCAGATCTTTATGAATATTTTTTTTTCCTACTCCTTCCCAAAAACTGACGTTTCAGTTATCACTTTCAGGAAATTAAACTGCGTAATAAAAATGTTTACTAAACCGCTAAGCAAAAGAGTCAATATTGAATAAAGCGCGTGAGATATCACTTGTAATTTTATTGTATACGTGGCTTTCATCAGGCTAGCATTTATCTTGTTTAATTAACGATTTGTTTCTGAGCCTACTCATGTTTACTTGTTCCCCATATTTGAACAATTTCTTATGTCGTACTTTTAAAAAAACATTCTCATGTGTTCACAGCATGATTAATCCCGTCATAAAGGTTTTAGTTCATATACACAAATGTAATAACTGTTATCTGTCTCGCTAGACAATCTTAACTGTTCATGCAATTTAATTTTCATTAGAGTCGGTCGGTAGTTAGACTTTGTTATTCAACTAATTGGATGGCGGGGTTACAACTTGCTGGATGCTTGGGGCCAGTCTAGCTGAACGAGCTTCGTGGAAGAGCATGCAATTTTGTAGTAAACCCTTGTTACCACATTTCGTTTCAAACAAACCAGTGATAACTTAAATTGAGTCAAGTTTCGCGCATTGTTGTGACTGACAGAAAGTGGTTACGACAATGAAATAGAAACTCCAGACATTTAAACTCAATTGAGCAATTTTAAACTTAAATTGATTTGCTAAACAGTATTAAGTCTGCCAGTAACTTAAAAAAATATTTATTGAGTACCTTACTGCACGTGACAAAGCCAGAATTAAATTTCAAATTCTCGAATTGGGCTAATATATTTCGACGCGCTTATCTCTCACCATCTGTGCATTTGTTACGGATCGGTTTCAGTTATTCCCATGTCCATCTATTTATTTATGCACTAAAGATGCTGCATAAATCTTGTTTTATAGATGTTTTATCGTTTATGAGATTTGCTAATGGAGGTGAGCTAGAAAATGAATGTTTCTGCTCATAATTTTCCCTATGAATTGCTTGTCCAATAACGCTAAACTGTCTGCAACTAGGCGACCATCATAACAGTATTGCGCCGAAGCAACAGTTTGTACGAAGCGAACTTTGGTCGTAAATTATGTAATATTTAAATGGCGTTATAATTATTTTGAGCGATGTATACGTCAGTCTTTGTTTACAAGCAAAGTTAGGCGCAGCAATGGAAAATGACCCTGACAATGCACAATCAATCTACATGCGACCCGGCATAGCGATATATCGTGTCGATCACCCGACTCACCTTTGCGGGATCAATTGCTGATAGTTCATGTGTTCCTTTTTTATTTCTATGCGTAAGACTGTTTACACACGTCAAAGATTGTATTACAATAGGTCTATGGGGAACTTGTTAATTACTGTTATTTAGGTTTCTTATGTGATTTGTGACATGGCCGTTAGCCAAGTTGGTGTATGTTTGTTTGTATGTACATGATGTGGGAGCACATGTTTTCGGCACTCGAATAGGTATCATATGTGTATAACTTTCCATAATTACATAAATTTCAATTGGCAACCTTTGATAAATTTAGAAAATCGGATTCTCGAACATGGGACCTAATTGTGTACACAGTTTAATATTGCCAACTCGTTCGTGCTTCAGTATCAATACATCTTGCTATCTCGTGTTACATGTCAATTATGCCCAATAAATTGGGTCAGGTTCAGGTTGTGGATAATGTGATATTTCTACGTACTGTCATTTTTTTTAATCTACTGAGGCTACCTACTGCAATCATAGTCGTAGTTTGATCAAGATTCTCATTTATTAGTTAGTATATTTTCATTAACAGAATTCACCAATAAATACAAAGATTTATATTCCATAACACGCTCTAAGTCTATATTTTAATATGTTTAACTGCGCATGTTTAAACAGAAAAGAGCGTGTAACTTTTCCACTAATCGACACTACAATTGCTTTAGTCGACTAGTAACACAACACCACGACATGTGCTATTATACTCATGGATATTATAATGTATAATTCACACTTATATGAATGCTTAAGACGAGGCTATCTATGTATGTCTCCGTCTCTTACTAAACTGGCGGTGACAAGCGAGACAGGAGAAACATAATTTTGGTATAAAATATAGTATTATGTTATTTAAAAAGAAACTAAGCCTTTTTTAAAAAAAAGTAAGATAACTATTCCCTTTCTAATGGATTTCAGAATGCATGTTAATATTTTTTAAGTTATTTGGATGGCCCAAATAGAAGAATGCATTCTTAGTTTTAAGAAGGGGCATATTTACGATTTTTTTCTGACGTTACTAATGAAAAATTCAAATTTTTAAAAGAACTATTCCCCGTCTCATATTCTCTAGTTTCCCATATATTTTTTACAGTACAGAGAAAAACGCATTTTAGAATCATAATTTCACGTATAGCATTGCCTTAAAACTGCTAAAATATGCTAATTGTAACGTCACTACTGATTTAGGTTTCAAGATTTCACCTTGAGGTCAATATGCCATAAAACAATCCGCTAAAATAAATTAATTAGGCAAACCGTAAAGTCGAGTCTTCTATCGAGCGTAAAATTCAAGGTAAGATACAATTATGCCGATTCGATTGTAACCCGAAAAGATAATGATTTCTGTTTAAAACTATTTATGTAATATGAAATCATATCAATAATATCTAGGATCATTAGGCATATTTATGATTACGATAAAATGACATATTTCTTTTAATCGTTGTTGTCATGAAAAATGTATTTTATTACCTAACATCGTGAGTGCAAAATGTAACAGTCGCGGATCACGCCACGCGTCCGTGACATCGCCACTATCCTTATACAGTTACTGCATAGCAATAACAATACTATATTGGCACATCCGGCTTTGTCCGCAATGGTGGCTGCAAATTAATTCGTTGTCCAACGCAAACGGAAAGCGTTTATGATAAACAGCATAAATAGAATTGCGTTTTCCTGTGGAATATACTAGTTCTGAACCATTTGTTTTACTTATTTAGCCAGCATCATATACATATAAACTACCATATAGAGAACATGTTTTTTTTTCAAGCAACTTTTGGACTAGACTATGCGAAATACGACCAGCGACCATAAATCCAAATTACGCGGACTTCTGTGATGTGAATTGGGCGGAATGATACCAGTTCCACCTACCAACCGCAGGCTCTTAGCCGGATCTCAATTGAAGGAGCAAATTGCTGCTATTACTTCTAGGACACTAGATCTACGGAAGATTGAATAGCGGAACGGCCAATAATTGGCACAATGTCTGGCTCAGTATTCTCCGATGATTACCTGGGAACAGCCATTGTGTTCCTTAAATGGGCTAACAGCGCTTTGTCAACTAGAGATGGGGCAATTATTAAGTCGCATTCTTCATTTTAAATAACAGATATGTCATTCTAAGACCTTAATGTGATTATTTAAAAGACACACTTCAAATTCATAAAATTACTCGCGTTTACTCTCGGTTATGTTGTTTTGGGCAAGTTTCCATCGTCGCAACAAATGTCTGAAGACATTTTTAATGCGCTAATAATTACTATTTACACGTCTACCGCATTCACTTTTTGCGAATCGTAATTGCTAATAGTTATGCTGGTGAATCTGGGCAAAGTTGTCGCTTAGATAGTCCGACAAGTCAAATTATATCAACATATGACGTGAGTTCTATTTTATAACACCTTTTTTTTATGTTACACCAGTTATAAGCCAGTGTATAAGAATTGCTGAAGAATCTGGTCAACTGTGATTGCATGAGATTCCTTGCCAAAATCCTTGGCCTTCATCGTTTCTATGCCAATAAAATTAAATTCGGTAGATCTTGTAACTATCTGTTTATCTCATATAGAAATGAGATAAGATCAATGTCAAGTGAGCAATTTACATCGCCGCTCAACGCTGTATACGTTATTTATCATGCTCAACCTGGCGTCTACCGCAAAACAATAAAAAATACAACATACCACTCGACGACACATTTATTTTTGTCGTACGCAAGTAGCGCGCCGGCGCGTATTGGCGGTAAGTGGTGAAAATTCGTGGTTGGTTTTCGGATTTTTCGCGGAGAATACGTGGGCGCTGGCGTCAACTCTAGTGACCGAGTTAGAAGAGGCACCTCTGCGGCCGCCAAGTTTCATTGACCTCACTATTATAAGTATCGATATGGATGGATGGAAAGAAGGCTTTGTGGCTTTTCTAGTACCATCTAGCGATAGGGAAAGCCTATAATGTGGATTACGTGTCGAACCAAAGTTGCAAAATGGCGGCCATATGCTGAAGAAACATAGTTGCTCTAACGACACAGTAAAGTGAACTGCGCATGTATCTAATCAATGTATCGATATGGCTGAAATATATTTACTGGTACGTGCCACCGAATTAGTATTTATAGTGCATGAAAAGACTGTAAATCAGAGTAACAGTTCTCTAGTTGGCAAGAGTTTGGATGGTGATGTCACGGACGTTGCGATAAGGAGTCGTTCACTCGTTGGAGGGAGATAGTTGCCGCCCATCGCTTCCATACTGCCGATGCCGACGCTATTTGTGGAACAATGCTACCGAGCATTAAACTCTGCTTTACTTGACGATTCATCGACAGCTGACCACCAGGTCTAAAGTAGTTGTGTTCGTCTATTTCGTACGAACTAATGATAATGTCATCTAGATAAATTCCCTATTGACGCAATTAGGGCGAAATCAAGCAACTCAAATCTATGAGTTCTCAGAGACAACGTTTCCGTCTGCGGCAATCTAGTTGAATTCAACTTTAAGCCATGAAAAGCGAATGGAAATCGGGTAGATAGCGTGAGCCACCCTGTGTCAGCTGACGGTTGCGCGGCTAGCGGGGGTGGTGCGATCAATACGGACACGTGTTGGGGGTAATTGGGCGACGCGACGGGCTTCACGGACCGCTCGCTGCAGCGCTGAAAAATATCCCGCCCGCCGGCTTATCTATCGTGTTTGCACTCAATGTTTGGATTACCGACGCCTATATTTGCGTTCTAGATTTGCGACTCAAAATCTGCTGAATATTTTAAAACTCGATCATATTATTTTATGAGGTAATTGCAATGTAAATGTGTATCACTAGTGACAGGTGGGCTAACCTACATAAGGCGACGCTTGAACAGGTAAACGATTACCGTAGAGGCGAACGACCAATTAGCTCGGTCGTGTCGAGGCGACGACGCGAGGCGCGTCTCCCCCATCGATTAACCCAACTCGACCTTTAGCACTCACTATACGATCACTTCAATTATTTATTAGGTATCAACTACATCGATCCAATAGCAATCTAGGAGTTCAAGTTTCTAAAGGTTTCACGCGTAGACGACCATTTCACAAATCATTTAAACTTTATCCGTAGAAAGTCTGCAACAAACGGCTTTTCATTATTTATAAGATCGTTTCTAACAACCAGTGCACTTTCAATAAAACCGGTTCAAAAGGCGAACTGATCTACGTTTATTACCAACTAGCTGTTCCGCGCGGTTTCACTCGCGTTTCCGGGATAAAAAGTAGCCTATAACCTTCGGGAATAATGTAGCTTCCTATTAGTGAAAGAATTTTTCAAATCGGTAAAGTAGTTTCGGAGCCTATTCAATGCAAACAAACAATCAAATCTTTCCTCTTTATAATATTAGTATATATAATAGCTTGTTTGGTTTCGAATATAACGACAATGTACCGAGTGCCGCATGATTTATAGTCGCGATTGATCTGCGAGCGGGGGCAACGCGTGCGCCTGGTTAGTTTTCTAAAATAGGTTCCGGCCGGTCCAGCAACCTTGCAGTCGGTCGTTATCATCGTATTTGATGGAATGGAACCGATCGCCGATACTAAAGCATTACAAAGGTCAAATGTCAGGATTTGTATGACAAAATAAAGATAAGGCACTAAAAAGCTTAAAATAACTACGTAGGAAGTCTAACCAGACAGAATTTAGTAATGTCATTAGAAGACATTCAAAACTCTATCAATATTTCTTGTATACATCAATGTATCAATCTCACCATTGAGACAGCTTTCTTTTATCATGAATAAATGTTTTTCTTTCTTAGGAGTTCTAATATTCAATCATTCTATACAAACTTTTAATATAACCGTACGATGTAACCATACAGAAACATCATTATTTTCATCAAAATTATTAACCGTAATGCGATTAGATAGCTGGGCCCGGCATCCGCAAATGATGTCATCTTACTGAGCAGAGAGACACGACAGAATCTAAATGGTATGAGCTCGAGTGGTATTTTGTGCCCAGTCACTGATGCGTGGTAGGTCGAAATAATGATCACGTTGATTCGTATATGGCCTGTGGGTGCCTTTATATGGTTAGCAATTTGTATTCATAAAAGAGCCAAGCAATATCCTTGCTAAATACGAGCATAAAATATAGAGGCTGTAACGCTTGGACGGAATGACCCGGCCCAAATTTATTGAGCCAATACGTCATGGTGTGACCTTTCTTGTCCCATTATTATGTAGTTCGCGCCTCTGCGCCGTCATTTATTGTCCTTCTCGGCCCGTTTCCTCCGGGGATCATTTGTTTTGCTCGTGTTTTTGCGGTTTTTTTGTTATTTCGCCAAGCCAATTAGCACTGGGTATAATGTTTATTCTCCATTTGTTTCCTGGTGTTATCGAAATTGACATATTTTCAACTAGCTAACATGTCACAAATTGCTATTGTTATATTTGAGGAAACTATTTATATTATTCGATGAACTGAAAATATTTATTCAGCTGATTTTGTGTTTGTTGTCAATGAAACGTTTGGTTCGTGCGAAAAAGTATTTTCACAAAGAATATCTGGAATTAATTTGTGAACGATTTATACATTATTTATTGAGCAAATGTTAAGAGAAGCACCAGGATAAGTGGAAGAGCGGTGCTATTGGTAGTGCGCCAAGTGCGATCCGGCGATCTACCGATTGTTGTTCCACTAGGAAACCACCGCCCCCGGACATTGTCCAAATCACTGACCCATTATCGTCCTAATTGCACACGGCTGATCTTTACAATTCTGAATCACGCTCCGTATTAATCACTATATACCCATCTATTTTTATCATTTATCTCCTTACGCTGAACTAAAAACATTTTTTATGATAGTTTTTAACAATCCAGTTGTATTCTTTCTTGTTAGGAATCCAAAAATAAAATTTAAGATCGCCTTTTTTACAACCTAAAGCGCTATCGTAAAAGAAGCTAAGCACTCTGTAAACGTAAATATTCTGTGTAGTGTTCTCGATACAAATCTGCAAACTGTAAACAGAGTTGACATCCCACGTAACCACTCAAGACACTGTCTGGAATCGCAACGAAATTGCAAATGAATTTGCATATTTTGTTGGCCGCTCGCCAGCCGGTTTGTCGCGATTTACTCTCATAGAGCATGTCATCTCGGAGCATCGCCCTAACTTGCATACCCTTCTCTCGTATCTAATGGCGTACTCATGATTGGAGATACGGCAATCTTGTGTATTTGTTTTTATCTCGATCAATTCGCTGATGCATCGTTCTGTGCAGGCGCGTTTGATCCTATAAGATCGCAGAACCGTTGCTCTGGAGTTGGCCACTCACTGTCGGATGTAAAGTTCGTAAATATCTCCTCATAACGCGTGCACTAACCCTTGAGCATGACTCGACGGCTGTTCGCTCCGCGCACTTATATCTCGACTGCTTCCGCATGCTTCTCTAGCCAATTCTATTGTTATTTTTAAAGCGTCAATAATTAAGATTAATTGTGCAGTTTGTTAGTAGTACCGTGGTAATTGTTTAAATACCAAATTATCTTGCGTTCCGTTAAATTTTTGAGGGCCAAGAAAATAATTTATTATCAGTAATCACGTATCGTATAAGGAATGTGTCGACGGTTTACTAATCGAGTAGCCAATGGTGACGCCATGTTGAGTCGCGCGTCCTTGCCGTCTCGTTTGTAAGGCTTTATGTTCTAGCAGCGTATCTATTCATCACATTAGCAACGCAACGCCCAATTCACTATTACTTCATACATTTTTGCCAACGATTTGGTATAGCGTATGCGTTTTCCATTTAGATTAAGAGCATATGTGAAATGTATGTTATCAAATACATTTTGAACTTCGAACTTATTTACTATATCTTCAACATTAGGTCGATTTAACGAGAATATAAATACAATAAATTATTTTAATATAAACGATTTCCAGAATTCACGTATTTCATTCAAGATGGTACTGAAACGAAAACCAGAAACTTACAGCGTGGTCTCTGCGGATGAACGTTGATTTATGTACATTTTTGTGCGTTATATTACAACTTGATACAAGACAATGGCCGGCTAGCATTCTCCAGTTATAGCTGAGATAATTTATAGCGCCCGTGGGCGTGATGTGTTTATGGAATATACACGCCAATCTAAAATGGCTTAATCGAACTTTCCCCGAAACGCGACCGATGTTTACACATTGCTTTTAGATTGTTAGCTAGATTGCACCGCGACGCCGCAGTTTGATTGCCATTTCAATTGGCTTTGCATCGCCGTCCATGCAGTTTTTAGTGTAAACAGATTGAGGAGACAATTTTATTGCATGCTATTAGTAGCTCAACAAATACATCCAAATAAAAATACATCCATCTTGTATTAGAATATAAACCAGGCATTTAAAAGGAAATTTTTGCTAGACTAAAAATAATGGCGTCACAGCGATATATGAGCACACGTTCTATTAATTAATGTGGCGCATATCAAATCGCCCGTCTAGCGTATTTGGCTTGCGATGAACGCTTATACATATATTGAAGTAATAGGGTAAGTGGCTTGGCTTGGCTTGGCAAGCCTGTTCCAGGGCAGGTATCGATCGATTCCCTCCCACCGAGCTCGCCTTGGGCGTGGAGCCATGCGAGCCGACCGCAACCCCGACGAAGGAAGCCTACTATTGCCGCATACTTGCCGTTGCTAAATTGTCTCAAGGTTCCTTTACATAAGTTCTCAAATCAATCGTTCAGCTTTTCTAGATCGTACGTATAGGCTGAGCAGAAATATCTCAAAATAAAACATGCAATTAGTTTTACATGTGTGAGTAATGTCTGTAATGCTAATAGCCAAGAGTGTCTTTAATAGAATGTATAATCATGTTATCTGATGTGATGACTGGATGATTACTAGCTGAATCACATTCTGATGACTCATCACACCATAAATATACGTGGAAATGAAGTCAGAAGGAAACATACAGTTATGGTCTTGTGTTCTAAGATCCCACTCTTAGAAGTGATACACGTGTGAGATTCTCAAGGAACTTACAATAATAGCAGTTATATTTCAATAAACCTGATCGACTGATCGTTCGTAATGGTATTGTGATGTTTATATTTGCCATATCTAAACGTTTTAAGCACATTAACTATGCTAGACGAGGCCGGTTCCCAGTCGACATTGGGTGCGGTGTGAAACGACGCAAAAACAATAAATAACGACTGCGCCGGAGCGTCGCTTTGCGACCCGAGTAGGTTCAAGGAAACATGGCCCATTGTTGCTCCCACTTAGTGCTAGAGTAACATATTATGTAGAAACATTATAATATGTGGAAAAATATTCACACTGATCTAGCCTACTTGCGTTGCCTATTTGAGCTAAAAGCTAATAATAATGAATCGAAAATTTAGTATCTACCGATCCGAAAGCTACACTTGAGAGCCAGTGCGATCCGAACGCTACACTTGAGAGCCAGTTTCCTTCTAGGCTTATGGTGACCGGTGCGATCCGAAAGCTACACTTGAGAGCCAGTTTCCTTCTAGGCTTATGGTTACCATCATCGGCATCGTTCAAATCATCTCTGACCATGGCGAGATTGTGGTACAAAATAAAAAAACCATGTTGCGTCTACTAAAGAGAGAGACTATACATAATGAAAGTAGGGTAGACTAGTTAGAATCTAGAAGTTTCAAGTATTGTTCAATAACATACACAGTCAAGGAACTTATAAGCAAAGTGGAGATGGCAAACTTACAACCGTCAGTTGGTAGTGGTGGCCGGCGGACCAGGTGCCGGCTGGGCTAGAACAACGGCTATAAGAATGCAAAATGCGGCGTGCATTCGACAGGCCAGCGATTCGCGAGTTGCGGCCGCGATATAAATAGTCCGCGAACTACCTCGGAAAGGTTAAACCCAGAATTAGATGTGCCAAACTTAACTTTAACTTATTTTTACAACTCACATCTGGAGCGTTAACCCTCTTGTAAGATTTATTTGTAAAACAAAGTCACATGACATGACATTCATGAGAATTTATGTGCCCCAACTAGCTTTCCGCCCTGTGGTTTCACCCGCGATCCCCTATTTTATGCGCTTAGGGGATGATTTTCCAAAATCATTTCTTAGCGCATGCCTACGTCATAATAACTATCTGACGGTCTACTAAGAAAAACGATACACGACGGTTCGATCATCGTTGTCAAATTATGAACCAATAGAATTGCACAAAATTTACGTCTTGTCAGTTTGCAGCAATTCTATTGGTTCATAATTTGACAACGATGATCGAACTGTCGTGTATCGTTTTTCGTAGTAGGCCCTCTGTATGTCAAATTTCAGCACGATCCGTCAAGTGGTCTGACTTGTGCGTTGGTAGATCAGTCGGTCAGTCACGCTTTTCTTTTTAAAAGCTTTTATTAAACTTGCACTGTATGTATGTTCGTGTGAAATCTTGCTACTAAATTTTGAAGCAGATATCTTCAACCGATTGAGCTGAAATTGTATATATTTAGATGAACTCTACATTCATCAGAAGACATTAACTGGTTAGTCGGTCTCTAAAATATTTAGTAGAGAATAATTTATGAACATAAACATACATAGTAACGATTTAGACATTTTAATGAGGTTGAACGAATAGCCATGATCTCGCCATAAATTTGTCTATTTTTCGAATTCACGCGTTTGTTTACCGCGTTGATCAATGTCTGATGTTTGCTATTTTGCCTTCTATTGACCACGAGAGTTATAACTATTGTACCAAATTAATATGCACAGTTTTCCGGTCGGGCCCACTCGTAGTTTTTGCCAACACTAAAATGTATTTGTCATGTTCCGATAACTCTATCGGAATGTGTCCGGTTTAGGTCATTATAATAATTTTGCTTATGTTTTTTTTTTTGTTATGTTGACCAAAATGCCAACGTGGAATTATTTGTAGCCCATGTACGTCGTGAACGTCGTGGCGTATGTTTATTTCACGGTGACAGCCATATGTGCCACTTCGGTACACTTGGCTTTCGTATACTGCCTACTTGATAGTTTCACTCGAGTAGAATGCTAATTTCGTCTCCTTAAATTTTGCTCGGTTGAGTGTCTCTCATACAAATCGAAAAGTACTTTTCTTATGGAATTCCCAGAAATAAACGTGTTTATTTATTGTCTCTAAAGTTCGTGAATACGGCGCCGCTTGACGCCTTTGGAACCATAACAAATATATCATCAAAAATATACATCGCGCAACGGTTAATACAACAAAAGTTAACGTATAATGTAGGTATTTTATGGCAAAATTAATGACTAATTCAAATTGTACACGTTCATTACATAATTTAATATGCCGTAAATCTATCTGGGGGCACTTCGTATAGCTCGTCGTTTCCCATGGAATTTTCCAGTGTTAGTTATTCATCTGTTTGATTTCGACGCCTATTTTAATGATAAAATGCAAATGAAAATAATCTCGTTACGTCGTGTGATTTTGAGCAAAAACATTTAACAAATTCTAGGTCACTTCTGACTTTGACACGATTTTGAAGTTGAAAAATATGATGCACAATTTATTTTTCGTTTCATTTTTAGTGTAAATGGCACGTACAATTAACTAGATGTCTGCTTGCGGCTTCACTCGTGAGAATTCGTTTAACAATTACAATTACCAATTTCCAGGCAACGGCACGATAGACTTCCCCGAGTTCCTCACGATGATGGCGCGCAAGATGAAGGACACCGACAGTGAGGAGGAGATTCGCGAAGCGTTCCGTGTGTTCGACAAGGACGGCAACGGGTTCATATCGGCGGCGGAGCTGCGCCACGTGATGACCAACCTCGGCGAGAAGCTCACCGACGAGGAGGTCGATGAGATGATCCGCGAGGCTGATATCGACGGCGACGGTCAGGTCAATTATGAGGGTGAGTGTCGACACAATACTTGTGTTTTGTGTGCGTGAGATTGATTACTGGGCTGCTGTGACTGTTTGGAGTGAGATGGTGAAATTAAAAAACAATCTGTAGATACTCACTAAGATGTTGAGTGAAAATTATGAATCTCTCGCATATTATACTATTTTCTAGCTTTTCAGACTATATTGTATTCATCGAGGTTTATTATAGTTGCAAAGTAAAAATTTAAATATGTTAAGTAAAAGGCAGTGTTACCATTTAGTTCACTATTTTGCATTTCACTCTGTCACATTACAAGAAAATTGTTCTAATAAGTCCCAAAGAGTGGTTATTACCAGATAGATTTGTCAGTGAGTAAGCAGCGGCTCGTCTCGACCGGACACTGACCGCTACTCGCATTTGTATGGACACCCGGCTCACGACACGAAGCAACAAACAGTCACGGCAGTTGGTTTACATTCTAGGAACAAACAATAGTTAAATTTGGTATACCTAGGGCCGTAAGATCGATCTACGTTTAAACTATCGTTTATTAAATCTAAGATAAAATGTAATCCATGGTTTAAACTATTGTTCTAAGATCAAGTGACAAATATGGACAGATCGGTTAAACTTCGATTAATCCCGTAGATACGGCAGTACTTTCTAATAATTTTTGTGATGAAATATGACATTGACATTGGTGTAACAGTTCACTTCTTTTCTTGATTATATGGCATTAGATACGTTTTTTACACAATTCTGCCAGTGTCAGGGTCATACATCTTGAGGGAAATGTCATATTAAGATAGTTTAATCCATTATCGGGAGTTTAAACCCTCAAAAAGGATAGTTTAAATTAATCGATAGCAGTTGATCGATCATTCATCGATCAACTGCCGTTGATCTTATGAAATAATCAGAGACGGGAGATTAAACTCTCTATCGTGGTTTAAGCTACTATTGATCTTACGGGCCCTAGATGACTTCATTGTGCTCACTTGTAACTTAAATGATTTTGAACCTAGAATGTAAATTATTAATGTTTAGATTTTATGTGCAATTCCCGTCGATGTTGTTTCATCAGAGCTAAATTAGAAAGCACACAAAGTCAACACAATGTTTATGTACTTTGCCAACGAATATACCTATGTTACACGATTCAAATATGACACCATACCACCCTCTTGTCGTGTTAATATAACGTTTTCGGTATATTGTAACTGTTCACGATTCCAGCATGTAGTCACAGTATGTGTTCACACTAACGGATGGGTTTGCTTGTTTCCAGAAGGTCCATATTATTTATAACTGATTTATGATCAAACTATCCTCGTAAAATAAAATTTACTCCATAATCCCAAATGTGTATGTTACACTTGATTTACGAATAAATGTTATCAAAGCGGATCGTCCGTTTATTTACTGAATCCCTATGATTTATATGGCTACATGTAGTTAGTAAGACGGTAGTTGAATGTTAATGTAGCATCTGTTGTTATTCTAATCATTACACGATTGTTGATCACAGATTATTGTTATACGCTTCGGTGAGACCCTGTGAAACATGTATAATGTAGTAACTCGATATGGCTATTTGGAAACATCACGATCGTTCAACTATCTGGGTAGAGTAGTGTATTGTATCGGTCGGTAAAGTGAAACGCCCTAATGCTGTCCCGCTCTGCATGGATTCAGTGTTACGTTACGAGTAGGTTTGACACAAACATTGCGTTTGGGCGGTCGCCAGCGAGCTGCCGTTGTATTGCGATACAAGCGCGGCCGTCCGAGCTGGTACCGCATCTAGTTTACCCTGCTAGACTAGAGCGTGTATACCGTTACCGTATCACCCGACAGAGCGTTCTCTCTCTTGCAGACTTCCATGCACTCGCCCAAATCATATTCGCTCGCGGCGACGGCAGCCGTTAGCGCACGGCCCGCCGACACACTTGTGATATTAGAACCTTAACTAACCATAAGGAAAGACTCTACGATAACGCTGTGATCTCGAAACGATATCCCCTAGTAGTGTGTAGCGATCGATGCGATGTGCCATGGCCCACCGAGCGCGGTTCGACAATAGGTATACCCCAGTGTTAATCTGAATGGTTTGCTGCTCGTTATTAACTGTTCCTACCCTGGATATGTTAGCTGTTCCCCTCACTCCCCCACCCGCTGTCCCTCTCACACTCGTTGGGATCTCACACTTGACTATGGATTGTGTCTCTGTTCACTCACTATTGGCGTGGCGGATCGTCTGCAATTTTGTACGAAAGCGACAAAATTACACTCGACAGCTTTACAGGGAAATTGTTTTCCTGTAGAATGGTGCATGTGTCTAATATTTTTTGTATAGAAATTATCTTATAGAAATACCACCTGGCGATCCCTTCGGTAGCCGGCGACGTGCCGCTTGCGTCGCTTGATGCAACTTTCTACACTACAGTGTACTATACAATACATGCTTCGCAAACCTACTGTACTACTGTCTAACAAACATACAAACGAGCAGCAAACGTCGACCGTTTCCGAACTATCACTATATACCGACTACTACTTAATACCATAGGCTTGACCGCACACACACTTTCGGAGTATTTATACGGCACTGGTATCTGAGCGAGTGCTTTTTGCGCATCACTTTTATTAATTTAATCATGTATATTTTTTATCTAAATCCAGAGGGTGGTATTTCACATAATCCCCTTGTAGTGGCATGTTGAGGTAAAATATTTGTTACGGTTTATTTATGTTGTTCGTCGCTCGCTCCACGTCAAGTACATGCCTCGCGCTTTGTATTCCCAGTATTAGCCAGTCTCCTCGTGAGTTGGTTCGTTCCTCGCTATCGCAAGGCAAGGCGAGGCATGTGCTCGGTGTTCGTTCTGAATTTATTGTGTTTCTAAATCTAGTGGTTATCTGTCTAATAGCGGTTACAACTTATTAGTGCATCTCTATTTCTGTCGGTTACTTTCGTTGTGTTAACATTTTATCTTAGACATGTTGTGCAAGGACGGGTTTATGTGAACATTACTTGTATCTTGTTCGTGTGACCGAGTACGACCCTGAGCTTGTTCTAATGCCGTATCGTTTTCTGTTGCAGAATTCGTCACCATGATGACGTCGAAGTGAGCCGCCGGCTAGTGTGTGTGTAAAAAGCAGAGAATTTAAATATACATTTTGTTTCATGACACACAATATTACCATCGTATTGGACCTGCATTTCTCTAGTGTTTGCGATAAATTAAATATTCATCGTTTCAGTTTAATGATATAATTGTAATGTAATAATAATGGGGGTCGTCGCGGCGGACGGCGGTCAGAGCCGGACACGCCGTACCGGACGTCCGACTGGCCGGGTAGATCGCACCGGACGTCCGGGTGGCCGGCCGCCCTCCGCCGCGTCCGCCTCTCCTTTTTATTTAGATTTTAAAGTATTCCGTTAATTTTACTATATCTAAGAAAAAAATTAACCGTAGCGGGAAAACGAATAGGTGTGCGTCGCAATGTGATGGTATATGTCTCGGGTTCGTGTCGGCTCATAATTTATATTTGTGTATATTTGTATCGGCGCGGCCGCCACCGTCGTCGTCGTCGTCGTCGCCGCCGCCGCCCGACCTGTATAATGATGTATGTGTGCGTGCGTGCCTCTGTCGTCTGTACTCTACTGTCGCCTGCATCGTGCTGTACTGTACTGTACTGTACCGTACCGTACCGTAGGTCGCGCCCTCGTGTATGCGGTCGCGGTGCTACTGGCCGCACCTTTCCGATACATTTTAATGTAAATTTTTTTCAAGTATGAGATATTTATAAAGTACGTGAGGAATAAAAATTTTAAAAAATCCAAAAAAAAAATAGTATGCCCGATTTGAAGGCGGCACGCGCGAGCCCCACCACGGCCACACGCGGGTTCCCCGTGGCTCTGTGCCCCTCGTGACCCTGTGCTACTTGTGGCCCCGAGCCACTCGGCCACCGCGTGCCGCCACTCCGCTCCGTGTACATTAATGATCATAATAAATGTTTAAATCTAACTAACTCAGTAAACGAATAAATTAGATTTATTGGTACTGCATTAATTGTATATGTAAATGACTTGATAAATATAATTCTATTGTTGGTGACTAATTCTATCGAAATGGAAAGTAATCCGCTCTGTTATTCTCTTACCACGTTTGATTCATTCTGTTAATAAATTTTACAAAAGACATACAGAAAATAAATGTTTCTTCATTTTTAGGTCAATAAGCATCGGTGTTTCATTTCGCCCCCCGTTGTGTTCGTTATGCATTTCAGTTACATCATCATCAATCACTCACTCACTAGCTCGCATTCCCATCACCGTCATGTCGATGCATCCTCATTATGTTAACTCATCCACGTTTAGTTTTGTAATTTGTGTAAATAAGTTAAATATACAACAAGTTTTAAAATATATTTTTATTTGGTCATCAGTGATTCGAGATACATTCATTTTCAGGCTGCTAAAAAAATATAAAATGTTTTTGATACCATTTAAACCTACCGTCTGTTTAGACGTTTTTGCTTGACGATTTTATTGATTTTGAGGTCGCTGTTCAAATATAAGAGTGGATAGAAGACTAATCATCCAATTAAGGTGTGACACTTCCTGCAGAGCCACATCACGGATCTGAATTTCAAGTCTGTCGCTATTTTGTCACTAATTTGTCCTCGAATATCAGATTTTGTCGCGTCCTGGTTGCTACCTCTGTAGAAATCTATAATTGGCCTTATTTTGGTTAGCCCTACCTGGCAGGGACACCATCACGGATTTGAATTCCAAGTCTGTCGCTATTTTGGACTCTAATATCAGATTTTGTCGCGCTCTGGTTTAAAAGTTATAAGGATTTTTAGGTGGCCCTGCTAGGAAGCCCTTATAACTTTTGGGCGCGACGAAATCATATTCGAGGCCACAATAGCGACAGACTTGGAATTAAAATCCGTGATAGTGGGCCTGCCAGGAAAGGCTACACGAAATAAGGCCAATTATAGATTTCTACAAAGGTAGCAATATACATTATGTAAAAGAAAATGAGGTATACAATAACAAGTATCGCCAAGCCCCCACCGATATGTTCCGGCAATTTCACTTGAGAGCCAGGTGCTTCTTCAAAATGTACCTTTGAACAGCGACAATGGTACAAGTATGGCGCGCGTGGTACCCCTGGTTAGTACGCTACGCTAGTTAGCGGCGCACTCGTGTGGAAGGGCGAGGGCGAGGTCTGCCAGCAGGGCGGCGAGCGTGCGCGTCGGCCTCCCCGTCATGCGGCGCGCGCGCAGGTAGGGCGGCGCCGGCGAGTGCCCCACGCGCCCCACACCCGTTATGTCCATGTGCAACCACTCGCAGCACACGAAGTTCTGCAAATAAACAAACAATTACCTACATATACCTATACTACACTACACTACATCGCACCGACATTACGCTTTTCTGATAAAGCCGGAATACTATACAAAATTATTGTGTGGCACTTCCTGGCAGAGCCACCATCACGGATCAGAATTCTGTCTGTCTGTCGCTATTTTGACCCTAATTTGTCCAATTTTGTCCTCGAATATCAGATTTTGTCGCGCCGTGGTTCAAAAAGTTATAAGGGTTTTTAGGGTTCATATCTCAAGAACTAAAAGCACCTAGCGAAGATCTGTTTGCTTCCAGAATTTGTCCCTAATTCGTCAAATGTTGTCCCCAAATCCCAGATTTTGTCACGTCCTGGTTCAAAAGTTTTTTGTATGGAGTAGTCCAAGAACTACGTAGCTTTTTTCTATACGGAAGTTAAACTAGTTAAATATTTTTCTATTATTTCATTGAAAAAACAAGTTTTAATGATTTAATATCCTATAAATATGGAAACAAGAACTCTACCTAAAAACCCTTATAACTTTTGAACCAGGACGTGACAAATTCTGATATTCGAGGACAAAATAGAACAAATTAAGGACAATATAGCGACAGACTTGAAATTCAGATCAGTAATGGTGGCTCTGCCAGGAAGTGCCACACTAAAAACCTTTATAACTTTTGAACCGACAAAATTGTATATTCGAGGACAAAATAGCGACAGACAGACTGAATTCAAATCCGTGATGGTGGCCCTACCAGGAAGTGGCACACAAAATTATTGATCTTAATCGTAGGTAGTCCAAAATACATAAATAATAAACAAAAACTAGCGAACTCGGTAGATGTCGTCCGTCCTTCCTGGTAAACACACGTATTAGAAGAATTATATATAATACTCTACTCGACAGCAGCGCCACCTACCGACTCCAATTGTGTTGTACAGTACCACAAAATTTCATCCAAACCGGTTCAGCCGTTTAGGAGGAAGACTGATACTTAATAGTACCTCTGCTGGCTGTCAAATTCATTGTAGGATTCGAACCCACGGCATTCGACGTCAGTACCTTGCTAATCAGTAGCAAAATGATCTCACTAAATAGTTTTCACATAGACTACTCTATACCTAGGTACTACTAAAATAAAAACACTTATTCTAACCCTTAGGAAGGCAGCACCAAGACAAGGTGTCGCTTTGCCTGCACCTTTATTTCTCAAATCCACCGATGGGTCATCTGTCAAAAAATTATTACACCTTTGAATCGCAATATAATGGTTTATTATACAGTCTATATTTTGGCATTATTATTGACTATAATATTAATTTTATCCAAGGCCAAGGTCTAGTTCCATCAAATTGTGACAAGTTTCATAAAAAGGAAGTCGTTCAAAACAGTAAGTAAGAGTAGGTGTATATATAGCTAACTGGTGATCTGCTTGTGGTAGTAGTGCCAGAGCGGGAAGCGCCAGGGTCGGTCCCCAGTGCCGGCGCCGGCGGCTCGCAGCGCGCGCCACGCCGCCGAGCTGTTGCTGAAGCATCCGAACGCACCGCCGCCTGTTGCTAGCAGTACGCCGTCTGAACAATACAATACGACAATATATAACACGCGCGGATAAACAATGGGATTATATATGGAATCGCCGCTTTACACTTGTCACTTGCACCATACATGCTCTGAAATAACATAAAACTAACTTAATTATTATTCTTATAAAATAACGTAATTCCTAATAAAAAAAAATCTATTGAAGTGTACTAAAGTAAATTAGTTAAATAAGATATTTCTGCCAGTGTCAAGTCACATTGTTTTTTTCCTTAGAAAAGTGAGCCTTTAATTTTATTAATTATTCAATTTTTTTTTTCTATAAGTTTTCAAATATTGTAATTTTTGTTAAACAGGCTGATTTTTTTACCTTATAATGAAAGTTATGAAAATTAACCATTGCGATAATAATATCATGTAAATCTACATATACTGAATCATATATTAAACAGATTAACTTTATAAGCGTCATTTTTATATATCTCTGGCTACAGTCATCAGCACCAAGCTACAATATAAATAGTGTAGTAAAAGTACTCCAGATACTAACGTGTCAATGTAGCGACGTCAATAACAAGCGAGGGTTTATGGACCGCTTGTCCGTACACGAGGGCGTCTGCCAACATCAGCCTGCCTTCCATATCGGTGTCTTCTATCTGAAATAACGATAACGTATCAACAGAAACTCTAGTGGCCTGTCCTAGCAGGGATAACGTAATATTTTTTATCTACTCTCATATCGTAATGTTCTTATTATGAAATCAAAATCAGTACTTTAATGACCCACTTTATGCACACCCGTGTATAATGAAATTAAAAAATTATATTATAGCACAGTTTTCTTCCCAAGATAATGCTATAAAATAACTTTTTTTCATTAAAGTACAAGTATTTGGACATGTCTGGCCACTTATAATGTTTTTTGGGTTTTAATACTTCAATTACTGTCAGTCAACTTGTCAAACGAAATAATAAAGAAAAAAACATTATAAGTGGCCAGACATGACTAAACAATTAAACGTAGTATTATATTCTCTTTGTAAACAATTAGGAATCAATCAGTATCAATTCAATTTTAGATGCAAATTTACTCTGTGGTCGCGTATGTGGTAGGGAGTTTTTCCCAACTCGGATTTGGGCGCCATGATGATTAATGTTTGTTTATTTTATTGATTTTTTTGCATACATATTTTATTTTGGCCAAAAATGATAGAAAAATAGCAGTGATACTAAGGTGAAATAAACTTGGATCTGAAATTGAGGAGGCGGCAATGGAAATGACGAATAATCGATACCCGTGAGTCATGAAAACCTATGACACAATATTATCGATATTTTACCTTTAAATTATATTATTAGATGAGTTTAGATAAAGTACTGTATGATACTGCACATAATTAGGTATTAAAAACTCGTGTGATACTATTAAGAACCTCGCCTACGACTCGGTACTTAAACTCACACTCGTGTTTAATAACCCCTATTATGCAACAGTATCATAAACTACTATTAATTAAATCATGTGATGTTTTAGACTGAGCCTAACCTATATCTTATCCTATACTGAAAAAGCTACATTAATCAGGTAAAAACCGGTGTGGTTTACAAAAAACAGTAATAGGACGAGATAGCTATTTTAGTACTCAAGTAATCTAAGCAAAGTTAAAATACTATTTTTTTTATTATTTTTAGTTACATAAATATTTTATTATTATTTTTCATGAGCTGGACAAAGTTTTTTTACGTTGTATAGATTACCCACAAGGGAAAAAAAATTAACTGTGGTCGACCACAATCTCACCATCAGTGGCGATGTGACCAATAGTGGTAAGTATCTACACAAAGCTTAGAGCCGCTGTACTTCAATACCCAACCAAAAGCTGCAAAAGTAATAATCCAGTATGTATGGAGACCAACCTGTATGGAGAGTCCATTGAGTGCTCTGACGACGTCGCCAACCTTCATGCACTGCCCACTCACCATGTTCTCGCATATTGGGATCACTGCGCACACGTTTATTGGTATCTAGAAGTAAATACAATAATTACCCATTTTACCATTCACTAACGTTTTAAATGTATACTAATAATAAAGCTGAAGAGTTTGTTTGTTTGAACGCACTAATCTCCGGAGTTACTGGTGCGATTTGAAAAAATCTCTCACTAATATGAAGCTACGTTATCCTCGAAGCATATAGGCTACTTTTTATCCCGGGAATGCGAGTGAAACCGCGGGGAACGGCTAGTATAAAATAAGTTAAAATCGAATGTATTTTTTCATTTTAGTAATTGCTTTTCACAAGCGAATTTGTATCGTATTATTAAACTATTTAAATCTAAATCCATCTATCTTGTCATCATCTATTTTGATCTCTGTGATTGTGTATTATTTTTACATGTTTATACTATATTAAATACAAGTACGTATAAATTATTCAGTATTGCTTCACTTCTGTATCAAGTTATCGTTGTCAAAGTTGAGAGGTGGTCTAGCGTAGTTATGTGCTGTAGTGTAGTTGACTATACTGAACCATATGACATTGCAATAAGGTTCATCTGAATCTGATCTGAACCATAAGAAATAAGGCTCATTTTCACATCTCTGGCTACTGTCACCCGTACCAAGCTACAATGTAAATAGTGTAGTGTGCTATACATTATAGTGTGTGTTGTGTTGTGTGTTTGTTGTATTGTGCTGTGTTGTATTGTATTGTATGATATGCTATGTGTTATATTGTATTGTGTGTTGTGAGTGTGTTGTATTGTATTGTATGATATGCTATGTGTTATATTGTATTGTGTGTTGTGTGTGTATTGTATTGTGCTGTGTTGTATTGTATTGTATGATATGCTATGTGTTATATTGTATTGTGTGTGTGTTGTATTGTGATGTGTGTTATGTTGTGCGTGATGTGTAGTGTAGTGTTGTACCTTTAGTTGCGCGATGATCTTGATAGCGGCGAGTGTGACGGCGGCGCCGGCCATGCTGCCGCGCGTCTCGCGCATGTTCTCGGGACGCTTCAAACAGATACCGCCGCTGGAACACACATTAATAGCCTGGAACATTCTTCATATATGGGTTAGCAAAGTTTATACTATGGAAATATAACTGATGTTGATCGGACGTTTACTATAATTTTTACATTGCACATTTGAGTGAAGAAAAAGTTAAGTTTCTTTTTTCAAGACTGTGAATGGGTAAAAATAATAAATTCTTTTTAGTCTGTCAGCTAGGTTAAAAACATCAAATACGTATTTTTTATTTTATGAAATCAATAAAATTTACAAAATAAGGCGCATCAAAGTTCACGAGTGGAGGCTTGTGACGTCTTTTCTCTGTAAAAAGTGTACTAAGACGTGAAGTCACGCGAAATTTGAGCGCACTGTATCTTCTTTATTTATTGTTATCGGAACTAAAGAAAAAATAAGTGTTCAAAATTTTTTGGTTAACTAACTGAATTAATTTTTAAAATCTGACGCAAAATCGAAGGGGTCCAGGATCATGTAGGTACTGAATTCATGGTTTCAGTTTTGGTCACGTGGTCACTTACACCCCGTATACCATAAAACCAATACTTGCCAATACTGTACCTGTCAAAGGTGACACCCTTAGCGGCAATGAGGACGGGCGGCCTGGTGTGGTCTGCTCCAGCGCCGGAGTAGACGCACTCGAGGAACATGGCCGCGTCGCAGGAGCCGCGCGCGACGGCCAGGAACGCCTCCATCCGCTGCGCCGCGATCCACTCGCGCTCCCACGCCTGCACGCGCACGCCCAGCGGACACAGCACGTCCAGCGCCGCCTAATGCCGGGGCCAGTGCCATAATGCATGCATCAACATTATTCTACCATAACTATTTGGTCTAATGGCATCCTACGGCCATATAAAGTGGCACTTTCAGAAATATCTTTTAACATATTCATTTATTTCATAACTTTAACGACAACATTAACAATAAAATATTACATAAAATCATTTACAAAATAAATAATAATAGGACCAAATTGAAAATATAAAAAATAAATATTACATACTAAAATAACTACGTTAAAATAATAGAAATATCGTCACTACTTTGTGATTAAAAATTCTTCACAGCTATAGAAGGCATGCTCGATATCTGTTTGTGCTAGTGCTGTACTCTAGTGCCGCAACATTGCAATATTACTTGACTGTTAGTCGATAGGAGTTTCTAGCCGGAGTCTTCTCAGGTCAAGTGTATTTAAAACCGGTGGTAAAGTCATTTATCCTGTCTACGTTCGTAAGTGCCTTATCAGGGCCTGAACTGAATAAATGAGTTTTGAGTTTGAATGGCCTTTGAATGACTAAGTAGAAAAAAAAAACTTGTTTTAGTAAAAAAAAAAGTTAGGTAACCTGTGCTAGATCGACGGGTGTCATCATATTGGCGGGCATGTCGGAGAGGTAGCGCGCCCAGTTCTGGGCCTCGCCGCGGATCAAGCCCTCGCCCCAAGCCCCGGCCTGCTCACTACTGCCAGAACTACTGTACAGGGACACGCGGGACTGGGGCTTCTTGCCTTCGCAGCATTTGAACTCCTGAAACCTGCCACAGAAATTAAAATTTATTAGATAATTAATTAAAATTAAAATTAGAAGTAGATTAGGATTGTGGATCTAGGCGACAAAAACAAAAAGATTTACATTAACAGCGTAAATTTTAGTATAGCTACTTTTACTGACGCATGAAATAAAAGATTTATTTTGAAATATGTTTGTTTATTGTTTTTCTTTTCACTTTATATATATAACTGTTTTGCTGTCTATCAATCACTATTTGTGCACACGGCCACAGATCAAGCTACACATTTTTGTTGCAAAATAGCGCCTATTACAACCACATAAGGTGCCGCAATGTGTAGCTTGTTTAGAGTTACAACCGATGCCTGTGATTGTATATTTTTGTATTTCATAATCTTTGTAATAATCTGTAACTAGTTTTGTATACATTTAATAAATAAAACAAAATTCTCACTTACAGTCGTATTATAAATTCCACTTCCTGGCTATTATAAATATATTGTAAAACTTGGAATAACATATTGGATAGGTACCTACATTTTGTCCTGGGAAAGTATAAACATCCTTCGAGACCGCAGTTGTATATACGCAGCAAAAAAAATTCGCCTACAAACACCAGCCTTTTTCCACAAGAATTATGCTTGTTTTATATTGCCAATAATAAATAGAGCACAAGTAATATAAACATCGAAGGAAATGAGTAGGTATTATACCTCCAGGCGGCTAGTGAGGCGGCCTCGGCGGCGGCGTCGGGGGCTCCGGCGCCCTCCACCTCCACGTGCCCGCAGCCGCGCGCCTCCAGCACGCGCACGCCGGCGCCGACCCCCCAGCGGATATTCTCCTGCACAATTCACAATACGTAAACAAACTCGCCTATCGCCATCTAGCGACGAATAGATGACATAAGTTTTATAAGATAATGTTGCCATACAAATTAAACGTAATAAAATACATTTTTAATGCTGTTGTAATTTACGGGTAAATTGTCGTGAGCAATATAGATCGCGCTTATATTCACGTTGAAATAAGTTAACGGACTAATCTGACACGACTAAAATATGTTTCATCACTTTCTTATATTTTTTTAGAGAATGATACACTGAGAATGAATTTATTTAGTTTGAAATCATCAGAATTAGGGCCATTTAGTACTTACCCTTGTTTCGTCAAGAGCTTCAAGATTATTGTAGCCTGGGTCTTTAGGACCCAACGAGGCGAGTGCAACGGCCGTATACTCAGGCAGCAAGTCAGTCACCGCAAACGCCTTGCCCAACTTCAACTGAGAACTTAGCCTGAAATGTACAAATTAGCCGCTAAATTATTATTTTTTACTTTATGGATTGAATTTCAATAAATCTGGCTATTTTATAAGGAAGCAGCAAACAACAGGGAGGTATTGTTATGAGTACCAAAGTCAGTTCTGTAATCAATCAATAATTCAATTTTGGAACTGGCTAAGAAATACATCAGCAAAACACAGGTTTAAAAACCAACAACCAGGCAGCATACCTACCACAAAGCAATGCAATGCCATGATTTCTTTCATCAAAAAAGCTTAAGGTCATCATAGTTTGAACACACAAACTTTGTTTTGGTATGCAACATCATTACCACAGTTGCTGATACTTTCAAAATCACGGCATCTATTAATTACAATACCTTTCAACTAACATTGGATAATATGCCTTAAACCAAAGATTTAAGCTAGATTTTGACTCACATTTCATAATTATGTTGAAGACAGTGCAGTGTGACCCAAAATGAACTTTAGACATTTGGTATTATGCATGATAATCCACTGTTCTTTCAAACCATAATGGTAAAATATAAGACTTACTCATTTAAATGCTGACTTAATTTCCCCTCAGTTTTCTGGTCCACCTCTTTAGCAGCTGGTGTGAGCTCAAACTTGTTATTCTTCTCATACACACCCAGGACTAAGCCTTTCTGAAAATTAATTAAAGTTTGTAAATAAAGTATGAATAAGATTAAGAATTTGTAGTAAGAAAAAATATTTGTATCTTGGTATGTGCTTTGTTTTATTACTGTTTTAAATATATAAAATAATTAAAATACTAACATCTGTTTCAGATTTCTGTAGTACCTAACATTTTTTGTGGTCTCTCTATATGTTCAGCCTTTTGAAAGTGATTTTAACAAACATACAAACTTTTTACCTTTTTTTACTTTTATATCTTCAATATTAAAGTAGGATTGAATTAATATCATACTAGCTTGTGCCCCGCTGCTTCACCCATGTTCCTGAGGGATCTCATGTTTTCCTGGGATAAATAAGTAGCCTAAGTGTTAATACATTACAGCCACCTCCATACAAAATTTCATCAAATTAGTCCAGCTGTTTGAACATGAAAAAGTAACAAACATACTCATAAACTTTCACATTTATAATATTTGTAGAATTCAAACTACTTGAGACATCAATTTCAATTAGGAGTTATTTACTGCTGAATTATAATGTTATGAACCAATTACCTTATTGGCATCCAATTGACCACCTTCCTCCTTGTTTCCCTCACAGCTGTTCTGTTCTGCCACAGAGCTGTTTGTCCTTTTAACTATATTGTAAGCACCCCTCTGTGCAAACCTAATACTTGAAAATAATTTTGAAAGCCCCATTGTAAACAAAACAAAACTAAATAAATATAAAATACATAATCTTGTTGTGTTAAGAAAAAATAAGCCAGCTAGATTTAAGTGAATTATTGTAAAACATTTGATTTAAAAATAGAATTAAACTTTACTTTTCTTTTTATTTCAAATTAATATAAATACAGGTATAATTTTGAAACTGCTCAGATTTGAAATATTTATCACAAATTAATGAAACAAACTGATAAACTCTATCTTTTATTGCCAATATTAATCTTGAAAGCAGTTGTCTTTGGAACATGTCTTATTGTTAATGATATTCTAGTATCTCTGCTAATTGTGGTCCCTTGAACATAGCTATCAGAACACATAGCCAAATTAACAACAGAATTATCTAAAATATCTTCTTTCAGCTCTTCTATGCAATGTAAGTAAAAATCAAAAAGTTTGTCTTTTAGTATTAATAAACTCCTTGGTTCCAATAAGAATGAGAACACGGGCTTGTGAGACATTGAATCACCACTTGAACTTGGCTCGAGGAACTTCAGAACAGTATGTGATCCCACAGATATGGTTGTTATAGTTGGGTAGAAGAGAGAACCGTCTAAATGAGGCATTATGCCTTGCCCTGGCAAATATTCATTAACTAACACATGATTAGGGCTCTTTCCACCCATTACGTCTAGATTTTTTATCTTTTCAAGGTAGCTGTCGAGCCATGCTGGTATGGTTTCCGCGATCATGCCTTTATTGTGTGGTATTCCGCCCCAATTCTGTAATCTCCGATTGGAAAGTTGAGTCCATTTTGGTTTGGGCGACGCATAAATATTGGATAAAATTAACTTTTCTTCTCCTTCAGATATAAACTCCGATAAATAGTAGGCGTTGGGTTCGGCCTGAGATAGGTAATAAAAGAGTGGTTATATTATATCAGTACGAATTCAGTCTTCAAGTCTTAATACAAGTACTTACAGTAAAAGTCTACTCACAGTTTTTACTCTGAACTTTTCTATGTTCAAAGAAGTAGTCATTTTCCTTAAATATTATCACAAAATAACGTCTTGTTTGGTTTGTTTTTGTTTGCTTTTATTATGACGTTACATTTTACGTTACTTTTGTTTGATTGATTGATTGATGGCACTTCCTTCTTCTTGAGTTTAGCTGATTGTTTGACAAACAAAAGATTGAGCGAGCTCATTCTATAGATAGACTTTTGCTTACGTGTATGTATAATACATTAATGAAATTAAATATTTGAAATGAGATGAGGATGTTGTAGTTTGATATTATTAGTTTTAGAAACTAAAATTATTTATAAGTTAAACGTAGAAAGAAACGTAAATAAATGACGTAACAACTAGTTGCCAGTTTAAAAAAATAATACGTTTTATTTCAATCAAGGCACTCTAATAATCACATAAAGAATAAAGAACACAATAAAGAAAAACAACATCAATATTCAATATTCATGCAAATATTTTATATTTTTTGAACTTTGCACATATCTTTTACATTTAAAGACTATATTTAAAAAGGAACTGGAAATGCGGAAAATATTATAAGACAAACAAGTAATGCAGTAACCAAACAATGAAAAGCTAATCCTTTTTGACAGAAGCGTATAGAAGACAAAAAATGTTATTTGTTAAATATTTTTTTGTAAATACCTGTTAAATGTGCAATTATAGAATGTGATCATAATGGGTGGTTGCATCGGAATAACTAGGAGCGGTAGTGGGCCCATCGAGGAGTCTTCAGGGACCGTGTCACGGCCTAATTCAGGTAGGTCATGTCTGTCGCCGTGGAGACGGAATGAATGCGTGGTGTCCTTACTTTACTGCTCACAATTAGTGCTGGATTTCTGGGACTAGTCCTCAGCACTGTTTACTAGCGTAATCTTAACCTTTATAAAAGTACAATCAATGAAAAATTATTTATTTATTCAGTTCAAAAATCGTTAAATCCGTATATCTTCCAGGGGGACTTAGAAAGAATCAATCGCTGTGTCACGAAACGATAAGGTGGAAGTCCGACGTCCCTTTAACGGAGGGTCAGTTGCGTAGTAAACGAGATGAATTTTGGGACACAGCACCAGCTTTTGAGGGTCGGAAAGAAATTTGGGATGCGCTGCGGGCGGCCGCAGTGGCGGCAGAAGCGATGGACTTTCAGCTCGCACAGGCGATCCTGGACGGCGCCAGTGTGTCTGTACCTAATGGCTACCTCACAGAATGTTATGATGAATGGGGTACTAGATATCAGGTATGTACATTCAAACCCAGCTAAGATCATTAAATGGAGTGTCTCTATGTTAGATCTCAAATAAAATGGGTGATGAATCAACATTCTAATAAAAACAAACAATGAAAACCATGCTATTGCTTTACATTTCCTTTAACCTTGTATACTTAAAATGGCAGGCAAATAATGATTCTTTGAAAGCAAATTGGTGCGGAGGTAGCATTCATTCTGCTTAAATAAGTTAGACAAACAAATAGAGGAAAACAATTGTGTGTTAAAGTTAGTCAATGGTTACTTAATGCAGCTAAATTGGTGTTGAGTTACTGACTGTAAACACACACTGCACTTTAAAAAATCTGTTTGAAAATGGCACAACATTTTGTTTTCATTGTGAATAGGTTTATGTTCATAATCTCTTATATGTGATGATGTGGCAGAAACTGATGAGACACAGCCTAGAAAGGAATACTATCAAACAGTGAATTACTAAATCTGTATAAAATGTTTAGAAGACCATAGTCCACAGAGCACAGTTGATAGCTAGATTATACATGCTTCGAAAATGACAAATTAACATAATGTATTAATTTTTATTGCAATATTTAAGAGTGAAAAACAAGTAGGTATCATACATTATTAAATTCTCTTATGTTGCAAAAATAACACTCAGTTACAACATCTAGTTATAGCTGTAGATAACTTTAAATGTGTTTTTCAAAGAGGTATAATAGTATTTTGATGTGAAAATAAAATGTATTTATCATCAAACTGTAATCTTAAAGTAAATAAAGTATATAAATGCATATTAACAATACAAGCACATAAAAAAAAGCTGGTAAGTTAGTTTGCAAAATTAAAATAGCAAAAGTGAGATTTATAAATATATTTAAACCTAATGAACAAGTATTGACATTTCTTACCTATGTTTTATTAATTAAAATAATAACTCGACAGTAAATTGATCTCTGTTTAGCTAAAAGCTTAAGGCTATAAAGTAATAATATCCTGGGACATTCTTCATACACAGACATAAACTCAAATTAAGCAGAGTTTTTGCAATGGAATCCAGATAGCTGATATATTACATTTATATAAGTATCTTTTTTGGTAAATATTGACTACTAGCTGTTCCCCGCGGTTTTGCTCGCATCCCCGAGGGATTTTATATTACTGAGGGATAAAAAGAAGAAATGTGTTAATCCAGGGTGTCTGTCCGCTATCCCCATACCAAATTTCATCAAAATTTGTCCAACCATTGAAGCATGAAGAAATAACAAACATATACACTCACAAACTTTCACATTTATACTAGGTAAAGTTCCTGGATGGGAATAGAATCGTCATCAGATAGGAGTGGGCGATCAAGTGAAGTGTATGAATGGTTCACAGGTACCGATCTACTGCCTGTCCCCCCCCATCAACATGGTGAAGGAGGCGAGCGGGCGCGACTCGCCGGCGGAGTGGTCCGAGCCGGTGGACGCGGGCGCCGAGCGCGTGCTGCGGCTGCGCCTCTCGCACTCCTGTCGGGACATCGACCTCGCTGTCTACTCCAACCACACTATAGCGCAGTGCAAGAATAACTTACATGTGAGTACCATACACTACACTACACTACACTACACTACCTTACCTATATTGCACTGCCTACAACAAAACTCAAAAAAAGGTAACGTAAAATTTACTAAAGTTACATCATATTTTCAGTTATAGATTACCTATCTGTGAAAACATTGAAATTGACCTTCCCTTTTATATTGTTCTGTATTTTTTTATACCTTGCTGTAAGTTTTCATTACGAGAGTAAAATAAAATAGACATAGCTCTGGGAATAAGCAAGAACAGACAAGCAAAGAGTGGGGCCCTTTCTCTCGATGGATCAATGTACAGAAAAAACAAACAAGCAGGGTGGAAAGCTTTAAATACTTACCACCTTTTGATATATGTCATCACTATAATCTGATTTTATGGTTTGATTCCTCTGAAGTTCTGACCTTTCATTGAAGAAATGTGGTACTATGTATTCTAATCAGGAGCATTCCTCCCCTAAGTTTTGAGTGCATACCATCTTTGATTACCAGCACTGGGAGATAAAACGGCCGCTCGAGCAATATTGCTATGCAATCATATGTCGAATTTACAGCAGAGCCAAATGTATTTTTTAAATATTTTTTGCTGAAAGTGCAAATCATTTTAATCAATTAATTTACAATTTAGATAGATTACACCATGATCTGCTGTAAATTCGAGATATGAATTGCATAGCAATATTGCTCGAGCGGCCGTTTTAGCCCACCTGACCATGGTGATGAAATACAAGATTATTCAACAACTAGCGATCCCCTATTCTACACCATCAAGGCTTGTATTTCGTAAACTCTTCCTAAATGCATGCATATGTTACATAGAGAACCTCTGTACAAAATTTCAAGCTTCTAAATCCTGATGCTATGTGAAAAAAAACATTTCGAAAAAGCCTGCCAGTAGAAATAATAATGCAAAGAGCATTGGATCTCCTAACCTCTTCGCCCTTGTTGTATTGTAATGCAATTAGTAAACTAGAACTGTTGATAAGAATTCAATAATATTCCTTAGTAATAATATTTCATTGCAACTTAGTAATCTATTTAGCTTATTTTTTTTTATATTATCTAGGGCGTTGCAAACTATTTTGCGCTCTGTGGTTTCAGCCACGTTCCCGAGGGATCTTGTTTTCCCTGGAGAAGTATCCAATTTAATGTTTTTCCAGAGTATATCTATCTATGTGCCAAGTTTCATTCAGATCCGTTCAGTCAGTTTCGATGTTTGGAGCTCAATGATATATAGATGAAATTTGGCATAAGTAAGATTATTACGCCGGTAAAACTGCGGTCTGGAAACGAATAGTTAGCTAAAATAACAGTCGCGATGCAATTAGTATTTCATTGTAGTTTTAAACTATAATATACTCGTATATTGTGAGAATGACGTGAGCCCGCCGCCACAAAGATTTAGCAATCTGTAAGTGTCACTACGCCTACTTATACGACTTCCATTCATTAGAGAACACGCAATCGCTTGAATACATATCTATTGTGCACATTATGTGCATGTATGTATGTATACAGAAAACTACTCGACGGATTTAGTTGAAACTTGGCACATAGATGGATCATACCCTGGAATGACATATAGGATACTGTTTATCCCGCCCGAAGCCCCCGCGGGGCGGAAGCTAGTATCTATATATGTATTAATGTCAGTTTTAATAAAACAGCCGGTAGGATTTTTACAAAAATATAATGATTTTTAGAGAAGTTGAAATCACATTACCTTTGACGATGGAATCACTATAAAGACATTGTTGAAATGCTGCCCGAGTTATTTTAAAGCATGAGCTTAAATTATGTAGTACTAGCGACCCGCCCCAGCTTCGCACGGGTGTACAAATCTTTGAATTTCTCGGCTTTTCTGTTCTATAGTATGTATGTATTATACATATAAACCTTCCTCTTGAATCAATCTATCAATTAAAAAAAACCGCATCAAAATCCGTTGCACAGTTTTAAAGATCTAAGCATACATAGGGACAGACAGACGGGAAGCGACTTTGTTTTATACTATGTAGTGATTGTATAAGTAGTCACAGCCTCTAACAATTTTACTACTACGTGACTTCACGCCAAATAGCATCTATGTAATAAAAATAAATTGGAAATTACGTAAACATATATGCATTTTTTAGTAGACTAATGGGGGAGGGATCAGGACTCCCTGAAACCCTCGTCTCTTACCAATTAATCGTTTCGAACTCTCTTTCGGATTCGTTCTGGTCCAAAATTTTGTAACATTGGTCAACCATGTGGTCTAATGTGTGTATAATGATTGAACAAATAGGCTCAAGAGAACATAGAGCCGTGGCGTCAGCGATGGTTCTACGGTGGGAAGCTGCTCGGAGACCGCATGGTGGTGGAGGAGGCTCGCATCACTCCCGGGTACGTGGTGCAAGTGATCGTGGCGGCCGCGCAGACAGACACCGACGCCGATGCCGACGCGCCCAGCTAGTCGCAGACCACGACTTTTTGGTCGCAATGCATTACAGCTTTCAGTTCACGTCAGGACCACTGCAGTCGCGGTATGTTGCTGTTCTCTCACTAAATGCGTAATTGATGACCATGTTTTTTTTGCATGAGAAAAGAAAGCGTGTAGAAAGTTGACTGTACAAAATTGAATTTCTGAAAGAGCTCTTTAGCTTAAATTAAAAATATAAGTGTACAAAAGAAAAATTGTCTGTCATAAACACAGCTTGGTTCAATCCCCTCATTTTAAGTGGTCAATTTGTATGCGATAGGGAACACTGGCACCTGTGACTCAGCCGGCCGCGGCCGCCGCCGTCACGTCAACATCACAATCTGAACGCGTATATATATAATACGATTAATCACTCGCCGACGAGGCCAGGCTATGTTACAATTATTATTGTACTATATTAATATATTTGCAAAATACCACACACGTGTCACTCAATACAATATAATCCAAATAAGAGATATTCTAAACTATGTACCATAAAAGATGAAGATATTGTGGAGGATATAACCATTTTTATATAAGACTAGACATCGGACGTAGTGTGAAAAGCATCTCTAATGTTCGGTGATAAAATAGTGATAGTTTTTCAACACATTTTTAGGCCAAAATTCATAATGAATTTTAGCAACGCTTGCTTAGTTAATTTATGTTATACCTTGATAATTTGCTTCGAAATAATATCAATTTTTACCAGTTGAAAATAAAAGGAATAACATAGAAATTTATCAGTAAATGCTAAGCTCCTACTCATTCTGTAAATATGATTCGATTATTTTTTTCACCTCAGTGTCGATTTCCGTGTTTTGCTTTTAATGGAAATATTATGTTGCACTTTAATATATCACGCTTAATAAGTTAAATATTTCATTAAAATATATGAATAGAAAATACGCCCCAAAAGTAGTGACTTTATGTATATTGAAAGTGATATATTAAGGTCTATTCAATTACTATAAAGATAATATACCTAAACAGATTTTTTATTTTGGTTTCGTATCATTGAAAAATTCTGGATATTTACTATTGATTGATCATCCTTCAATCGTTTAATGTAAATAAAATAGACTTGACATGAAAACAATCACTTAAATATATCCTAAATGATAAAAAACCACTAACATTTATTTGTATATTATATACGTTATATATTTTTCTCTTATTTTAGTATTAACAATTTTATCATTTATTTATTTGTCGTGACTCGATGTTCGTTTCTAGTAAATAAGATCTTTAGGTATTTATTATATAAAAATGTGCTGTATATACTTATATAAAATATATTAATTTTAGTTTATAGTTGTCTTACTGAACTCTTTTAAAGCAGAGTCATGCTAATGCAAAAAATATATTGCGGTTAGGAATAAGCTTTCCGTAACATTTATTTTCATACCTTGCGTCTTATACGCATATCGAGGTCTCAAACATGTATCCCTTATAAAATGGTCCCTTTCTGTGAATAAAACAAATTACATAATAAGTAATATTTGTCATTTGTACTTTTGACAAGAGTGTGTATCTCTTTGCCAGACTATGTTAGTATCTCTCTAACACATGGGTTGTCAAGTGTCATTATTAAGGTGAAAACTTCGGTTGGATCGCGAAATTCAAATTTTATCACGTTTTTTGCAAATTTCTCCTTAGTTATAGGTCGTAAGTTAACAACATGTTATTTGCGACAAGAATGGTAGTATATTTACTGATTAATAACAAAAGAAATCAACATATTCCTCCAAGGTATATTAGAACATAACATTTTCATGAAATAGTCGTATATGTCAGTAATATACCTTGAATAAAATTTGAATTTCGCGCTCCAACCGAACGTTTCACCTTAAGGCTTAAGTTTATTTGCTGATACGGGGGCGTCCATAAATTACGTGAGGTGTTTAAGGGGGGGAGGGGGTCGAGTCAAATCTCATCTAATCTTACGTTGGAGAGAGGGGGGGTCTCGGCAAATATCACGCAATTTTTTTTCTGATTGAAACAAAAAAAAAATTATACTATTTTGGTCCATTTAATCCAGATTGTACATGCATAAGATTTAATCTTAATCGTAATCGTAATACGATAAAGATCATTCACTAATTCGTTCAATAGAAAATAATTTCATTCATACTTCGACGTTATACATTTACTTACTGTCAAACCACCATATTTGTTTTATACCAAATAGCTCAATTCAATCTGAATTCACGGTACAGTGTAGCCAGTCAAATTTAGGGAACGTTTAAAAGGTTTTTTAAAAACTAAAATTAAACTAAGAGACAACGTCTACACCGATGCGGAGGTGAATTTATTGTGTCTAAGAATACAAGAAGCAGTTGCCACCAGCCGTTGCAACGACTGCTGACCTGCATAACATTTATACAGAAATCGGCCCACGCAACAGGACCACACACAGCTGGCAATGCTGAGCCAGCGCTTAATCTAATACAGAAGGGCTGGAGGCATTCATAACTCCTCCCTCCCTAAGAGCGAAATTACCGGAATTATTGTTTTCAATATGATTCGGATAATTTCGTCCAAAAAGTAAACATTTTATAAGCTTATGATAAAAAAAGTAAATGATAAAAACAAGAATGGTTAAAACTAGCAAACTTAATGTTAAATAACCTAAAACACCGAATTTAGAGTCTTGCTCTTTATAAACACTTTCCACTATTTCACTATACTTCATCGCATGTGACATCGATTTTAATTCGTCTAAATTAACACCTTTGATGTTCAGTACACGTGTACTAAACAAGCTCGTATTCGCCGGTAATTGCGGTAGGTCGATTAGCGGGATTGGCTCCACTACGTCTGCTTCAGTATAGACACGATGGTGTCGTATACGTATACCATGGATCTCCAGATCACATGGTTCGTTGATGGTTACGATGTAAGTCCCGAAGACAGGATGTTTGCTTATTTCATTGTCACACACCTTGGTTATGGTAGTATGTAATCTGCTATACAAAATCCAATTATCAGCATTAACTTGCTGTAACTTTACCTCCTCAATTAGAACTGAATGTTGTTCACAATAGGTAAGGTTAGTAGCGAATCTCATAAGAGTTTCGATACAAGTTGGCTCGGTTAAGAGAGCTCGATTGTCGTCAGCGCACAGGAAATGGTTGCCAGCAGCTAGCGGGCGGCATGGTTTAACGATCGGTAAGTATTTCATTCCTTTCGCCAAAAGGTAGGGGTATTTGGGGAAAATAGATAAGGTTTTATTTTCAGGTTGATGGAATATTGGTAGGGAATAGATTTTATAATAGTTGTAAGTACAATTATCAATAAGTGGAATTTCCATTATAAACGTGATCTGGTTTTTCTTAAGAAACGATTTTAAGTTTATAGTTTCCTCTAGTTTTACTAAGTTCAATTCATTAGGTGGATAAACTAGGTTTTCAGTATTCGATATGATCTTTAAATGATACAATAATTCTGTAGAGTTTACAATAGACTGGTGTAGTATAGACACCTTACTTAATGCTAGAGCTGTTTCAATTTCACTTAGTTTAATAAAGATAGTACGGAAGCTACTTATAAAAATGTTAAATAATCCTAATATGTATGTTGAAAATATCCAATTATTTTCTTTGGTTGCTAAATCATTGACCTTTGTTTCTACTCTTTTTAATCGAGTTTCTAAAATCACAGAGTTATTAGATATAGTTTCAGTTACATTTATAAAGCTGTCTAACATTTTAGAAACCAAGGTAAGTTTTTGAGACACTATAATTTGATTATTTCCCAATTCAGAAGTAATCCTATCATATTTCAAGGCGTCATCATGGTCAAGATTTCCCGTAACGAGTTTGATCAAAGATCCTAATGGATTGATAATACCTCTCTTAAAGCGTTGTGGTACAAGTTGTTGGTATTTTTGCACAGTTAAGTCGCGAATAAATTCAGTATGCACTTTAATACTATCAAACTCCTGTGAATATGGTTTATCACTTTTTACTAAATTACTAAAATCTTTAAACTGGATAATAATGGAATTAAGATCATCATGAATTCTATCTAAATTCAAAACCTTTACTATAGTCCAATGACCAGTTTGGACGTAGGCTTGACCTTCTTTTATAGGAATTATTCCTGGATTTCTTTCAAGGGATCGCAGATGAAGGGCCAGCATCGGCGTCACTACCGCCATGACGCACCACCTGCGAAGGGCGTTTTATATTTTTAATAGGGACCTTTGTTTTCCTTTCACCTACTTGTATGGGTACTATGTTTCTTTTAGTTTTACCTATAACCTTAGCTTTCACGTATCTTGCTTTATCTTTGGATTTACGCTTATTAACATCTTTCGCGAAGATGATATCACCAGATGGGAATTCTATTTCTTTTTCACCGCCTTTTCTTTCAATAATTCGTTCTTTATTCGCTACCATTTTATCTGCTAAATGTTCATACAAATATTTAGTTCTTTTTGCATGATCTTTCACAAGTTGCTGTAAATACTGTTTTTCTAATTCGACACCATAAGGGCTTCCTGTATCTGTGTGTCCGAAGACTACCTCAAAAGGAGTTAGGTTAGTAACTGAATGAATAGCGTGATTGTATGCCATGACTGAATATGTCATAACGCTTGCTGCGTCTGTACACTTTCTTTCGTACTTAGCTAGTCTATAGATCTCTATAATGGTTGAGTGAAAACGCTCAATAAGTCCTAGCGAGTTCGGATTGTTCGGTGTACCGATATGTAATTCAACTTTATGTAATTGTAAGAATTCCTTCATTAATTCGTTATTGAACTCAGTTCCTGAATCTGAGCTAATCTTTTTGGGGATACCGTAAAAAGAGAAATATTTCATTAAGGCGCGGACTACTTCAGGCGTTGATTTGTTGGGAATTTCTATAGCCTGACCTAATTTACTGAACGCGTCTATAAGTGTCAAATAATATTTACCTTCTATGTTGAATAGATCTATAAAAATTTCTTGAAACGGAGCATCTTGGGTCTGAGTTAATTGTATAACGGGCTTTATGGGTTTACGGTCATATTTCATTTTACGACAAGCTTCACAGGCGTTAATGATTGCTGAAACGGTTTCCTGCATTGCATCCCAGCAAAAGTTTCTGCGTAACCTTACTAATGTTTCCTTAATACCACGATGGCATGACTTTCCTTCATGATGTTTTAATACAATCGCTTTTTGTTCTTTTTCATCTTCAACAAACACTACTCGCTCTGTGCATTCATAAAAGTGAACCATATCTTTCTTGAATAGCTGTATGATAATATTACTGAACTGTCTACGATGTTGATTATCTTCGAAATAAATGAAATATTTTAATTTTGGCTTTATGTATGTCTTCAGAAATTGTTTTACCAATTCTGAATTATCTATTGGTAGAAAAACTTCTAGAACTTTTTGTTTCTCTCTGGAAATATCTTTAACAAGCAACGAATTTTTATGCCATGTGTAAACTAAAATTTGATTGGGCTTCATGTCAATAGCCTCATGTAAAATTGGTATTCCTGTTGATTCTAAATCTATGCCTGAATGAATAGTTTGAGATTTACTTGATTCTGATCTAATTGGGTATTCTGATATTTTCTCAGAACTGGATACTGATAAGGTATCTGAAATGCTCATAGGGCTAATTGAAGCTGTACCACTTTGGTCTGATATAGTTATTGTTGATGAGTCATTACGAGTCTTTTTATCTGTCGTTAATTGTCCAATATTGTCAACTAAGTTTTTTAGATGTTTGTCAAGTTTTCGTTCCTTATCGTCAACGTTAACTATCATTGATTCATTTTCCTCATCAGAACTGAGAGCATTAACTTTAATTCTGGACAAAGCGTCGGCGTTAGTGTTTTGCTTCCCGTTTTTGTACACGATTTCAAAGTCATAATCTTGTAGGCGTAATCGCCACCGGGTGAGTTTGCTGTTAGGATCCTTTAGAGAGTTTAACCAAGCTAAAGGCCTATGGTCGGTGTATATTAAAAACTTGCGGCCGTACAAGTATGGTCGGAAGTGTTTTACTGCCCAAATAATCGCGAGTAATTCACGTTCGATAGTGCTATAACGTGATTCAGTGTCACTGAGAGTGCGGCTCGCGTATGCAATGGGTTTGTCACTGCCAATTTGACCTTGGGATAGTACTGCGCCAAGCGCTACGTTAGACGCGTCTGTCGTCAGTATAAATGTTTTATCGTAGTCTGGGTATTGTAAAAGTGGGGCATTTGTCAGTAGTTCTTTACATTTGTTAAAAGCGTTAGTGTAATTTTCGTCAATAATAATTTTGTTTCTCTTTTTCAGGCAAGCTGTCAACGGTTGTGTAATCTTTGCAAAATCTTTAATAAATCGTCGGTAATATCCTACAAGTCCAAGGAAGCTTTTAATTTCAGTAGTTGTCTTGGGTATTGGATAATTTAAAACAGCGTCAATCTTATCGTCATTAGGTTTTAGTCCATCTGCAGTTACTGTATGTCCGAGGTAGATTACCTCTTTGCGTAAAAATTCCGACTTGTCTAACTGTACTTTCAAGTTGGTCGCCCTAAGTCTGTCAAAAATTTTCCTTAATTTCTGTATATGGTCATCTAAACTTGAAGAGAATATGATGACGTCATCAAGGTAGACCATGCAGTGTAGTCCTTGTAGCCCTCTTAGAACACTATCCATCGTCCTTTGGAACGTGGCGGGTGCTGTCTTTAGGCCGAACGGCATCCTAAGGAACTCAAAGTGACCGTTTTGTGTACTAAAAGCTGTCTTTTGTCTATCCTGCTCCTCTACTTCAACTTGATGGTAACCACTTGCCAAATCAAGCGTACTGAAGTAAACGCTTTTCCCTAACTTGTCAAATAAATCGGTAATGTTCGGTAAGGGATATTTGTCGTCAATGGTTATGTCGTTAAGTCGTCGAAAGTCAATCACCATTCTATGTTTAATTTCTCCAGACGCATCTTTCTTTTTAGGCACCAGGTGAACGGGTGCGTTCCAGGGGGAATGTGACTCTTGTATAACATTGTCATCAAGTAACTTTTCAACTTGTCGGTTTATTTCGTCAGTCTGAATCGGAGCTAGTCTGTATGGTTTAACATAAATTGGGTCTTCGTTCTTAGTTCTAATTTTATGTTTCACTTGATTTGTAAATGTTAAAGGTATTTGGTCACAGTAAAATATGTCCTTATATTCATTACAGAGCTTGGATATTTTGTTACGTTCCTCGTCGTTAGTGTGGTCGAGTCTTAATTTATTTAAATTCGATTCAAGTAATGCGTCAGTCTGTGGGTCTGTTTGGTTGTCAGTGAAATTTAGATAACAGTCATTACTCTCATATTTTATAACCTTAAGTGGTTGTCTTATAGTCAATGTCATTTGTTTGTCTAGGGTGTTCTGTATAACGGTGGAACAATATCCATTGGTGCAGTTCACCAATGCACTTGGCATTCGCACTCCGGAAGTAAACTCTTTAAAATCAAGTAAAGCTTCACCGGAATACTGGTCAGTAGGTAACTTAACGCGTTGCTCTGATCGCGCGGGTAATTCAATTGTATAATTTAAATTATTATTTGTAATGTGTATGTTTGTCGTTTTAGTTCTAAGTTGCTGGTCTTTCAAATCAATTATAGCGTCTAGTTGTAATAAAAGGTCATTCCCAATAAGTCCATCATACCGTGCATCAACGTCATACAAATAAAATTTGTGCCAGTCGTCACTCTCAAATGTTGGCAAAAGGGGGATTTCAACAACCTCATAATGTTTGCTAGACGCGTGGGTGCTAACTACTTGGAATGGTTCCTGCCGAATATAACCTGGGAAATATTCGTATGCTTTCTGGGGACTAATAAACGATCTAGTACTGCCCGTATCAATCATCATTTTTGCGTCTATTTCAGGAATGTAAATATACGGAAGTTTTAAATTGGGGTCACAGTTTAACTCTATGACTTCCTGTCTTGCATGGAGGCATCTATTTGAAAATCCTGAATTTGATGTAAGTCTGCTTGTTCTACGACACCGCTATCGTCAGTTACGTAATCGTAATTCTCATAATCATACATACCGTCGACGTCATTATGGTCGTACTCGTATTCATAGTACGGTTCATTATTTTCGTCTACGGCAAGCTCATTTAATTTAAAACCTGACTGTGGCTGATGCGCAAGAGGCGCTGTCCTCATGGTTACGTCACTAGACTGCAATTGGGGCTTTTGTATTTGTGGAGGTGTGTACCCTATTTGAGGTGGCTTGTACCCGAATTGTAGAGGTGGCCTATAGCCGAAATTCTGAGGTGGTTTGTAGCCTAAATTTTGAGGTGGCTTATAGCCAAATGTTTGTGGCGGTTGAGCACCGAATTGTGGGCGATAACCGAATTGAGGTGGTCGATAACCGAACTGAGGTGGTCGATAACCTATTTGTTGGGGTTGCCCTTGAGTAGTTTGGGGTATCCTAAACTGTGCGGGGATCCCAAAATTGAATTTAGGTGTTACGTTCTGAGGTACGAAAGGTCTAAAACTGTTTGGTTGGGGTGCGTTACCGAATTTACCGACGGATGGGTTCGGCACATTCGATGGTAAGGACGGCCGCGATGATAACGTACTATGATTACCATGGATTCGATTCCGCATTGTATATTGGTCATGGAAATTAACCTCTTCTAATACGACACTTAAGGCGTCCTCTAATGTTGAAGGTGAACTCAATCTCACTACGCGTACCATATTCTCAGGCAGATTGTATAAAAATACGTTCAACGAAGTGTGATCATATATAGCCTTTTTGGCTCGCTTTAATTCGGCATCTTGACCCATGTTAACTTTTGACATAAGCAGTGAACGAATTCCTTGAATACGATTACAGAAATCTAAATAACTTTCACCGGATTTAATTTTGGTAGATTCTAACTCTATGCTTATACATTCTTCACTACGTGGATCTCCAAAATGTTGTTCTAATAACCCTTTTAATTCGGTCCACGTAACAACATCCTCTCGTTCCGATAACAACGAGGCGGCGCTATCAGTGAGCCTACTCGTAATCGAATGATACACATATAAATTCTGTTCCTCATTACCTCTGTATTTACTTATGATATACTCAGCTTTCCGAATGAATAAATTTAATTGTTTCTTGTCACCATTATATAAAGGGATTAATTTTAGCATCTCACTGGGTATAGATATAAGTTGAGCTTGAGCCATTTTAAACAGAGTAATGTAAGATCAGAGTTAACACAAACACAGAATAAACACAATCTATAAAATATAACACACAAAATATAACAGTAATAAAAGCAAACTTAAAGTTAGGTAAAGGGGGTTTGATTTAATACTAATGTAAAAATAAAAATTTTAATTAAAAAAAATAAAACTGAATAAAATTGTATATTCTAGCTTTCCTAAAACTACACTATAATGATCAATGCAAAGATCAAATTACAGTTTAATTAATTAATTGAACAAAGGAAGAAGTGTATTCCCTATTCGATCATTAATCTAAGGTTGTTCTTATCAACATTCCAACTAAGGCACTAGCAGAATTTCATACTATGTAACCAGATACGTTATAATGAGAGATTTCCGATCTCAATAATAACTATTAATAGAATTGGAATATAGGAAGTTTGGGAACAAGGATTGGCGAAAAGTTTTACTCACCAACCGACCGCGACTCCCATATTCACTCACGTTTACCCGATTGACTAATTTATTTGGTTCGTGGATTCACTCTTGCAGCTACACGCGCGTTTCACTTATCCAGGCGGATTTGGACACCCGAAATATATAACGAAACTACGCAGCCTGAGCAAATCCTACCGGCTGCGCCAGTCAAATTTAGGGAACGTTTAAAAGGTTTTTTAAAAACTAAAATTAAACTAAGAGACAACGTCTACACCGATGCGGAGGTGAATTTATTGTGTCTAAGAATACAAGAAGCAGTTGCCACCAGCCGTTGCAACGACTGCTGACCTGCATAACATTTATACAGAAATCGGCCCACGCAACAGGACCACACACAGCTGGCAATGCTGAGCCAGCGCTTAATCTAATACAGAAGGGCTGGAGGCATTCATAACTAGCCCGTCCTTTGTTTTCGCGCCACTGTCAGCCGAACGCGCGACTCGATGAACGAGAGCGTACGAGCTGAGTGGCAGCGACACACGGACAGGTTCCAACCTGCTTTGTTTATTCTTGTAAATGTTTTACTCGACTCAGTGCATGCTCTTACTAATTTAAAATGAGTTATCAAGATTTTTATAACGCATACGTCAAACGATACGTCTATAAGACGAAGAAATCCTGCCAGGACGATGTAATAAAATTATGGAATACAGCGAAGCAAAAATTCCCGAAGAAAGAAGAGTTAATACATCACATTCAACATGAGATTGAAAAGCTTCTCAGGGAAGCCACTGAGAGAAAAGTTCGGTCTACTTTAGCATTTCTTCAAAAGGTAGGTAAATATATTTTTTTAAGAAAATAATACTTTTTTTTATATAAAATTTAATGTTACAATTAAGGAATTCCTTTCGCTCCAGTTAAGTTACAACAACTGTAGTAGTCAATATTCAATAAATTAAAATAAAGAACCCATAAAAATTAAAAAATAAATAGTATATGAGGCATTAATCTTTGAAATTTTGAAAATTAAAAAAAAAAATAGTTAAATACGAAAATTAAATTGGCTCTTTCATCAGCTGCTTTTATCAGCTGCTAGTAACCTGTCCGTGATTTGGCAACGCTATATTTCGGTTGTTTACATTTTCATTTGCACAATATAACCTCAACCATGTTAAAGTTTTTGCAGTCAATGCAAATAAATAAATTAATTAAAAATATTAAATCACAAAACTATAACATTCTAATGTCTCATGGCAGGAATGCTAGTATTGCTCCATTTCTAATACGCCACTGCCTACCGATTCAACCGCTAAATGCCTTCATCAGCACGCCTTATGATCTCTATTGCCCAAGTGTACGTGATGATTTAGAGAAAAGATGCTGCAGTACATGCGGTATTTACTTTGCATCTAGCACAAGAGCTGCAGAGCACAGACGATCAGCCCACATTGCACCAGCTAAGCAAGCGCGTATGTTCCGAAAAGTGCGACCCACATGGATTGTCACAAGACGAGCTAATGAATTACTTTGTGCAAGTGCCAATGGCTTAGAGTGGCTAGATCAGAACGAAGTTGAAGGATCAGATGATTTTACTGAAAATCATATGGACATGTTGGTTCCAATAGTCTCTCTTGAGACCGTGCATGATTCTCCATGGACTGAATTAGAGTAGATACTCTTTTTTAATCTAAGTAGTTACGATTTAAGTATTCTATTGTTAAATTTTTATTACACTTATAATTAAACTCTCAGCAACATTGATTACTAGTCATAACTAGTCGTAAATAAAAGCACGAAGTAAATTTGTTTTTTTTTTTTACAATAACAATCCAACACGTTTACGTAAGAAACTCACATTTTGAAAAATCTCACGTGAGATTGGGAGATGGGGGAGGGGGTTGAATAAAATCTCACGACATCTCACCAGGGGGGGAGGGAGGGGCAGAAAATTAAAAAAAACACCTCACGTAATTTATGGACGCCCCCTACGAGTATTCGTGATTCGTAATTAGGTATATTGTAATGAGACGCAAGGCTACAAATTCTGCCATTTATGTACACGTACATTATATTGACTGCCATGTATTGTGATTTTGTGACAATTTTCGTTTATACTTTATTTACTACTGACTATGAAAATATAGTTTATTTTTTATTATTTGAATCGATCGCTAGTTGTTGATATATGCGGTTTTTCACTGGTTTTCGCGATACGTTATGTAATATAAGGTAGTATTCAAAATTCTAATTTTCATAATCAATGGATGGAAGGTTATTAAGAGGTCCCGTACACTTTTTTTATACAGGGTGTAAGGGACAGCCTTCCGAAAACTGATACCATGGATTCAAATCTTGATTCTGGAGACTGGATTTTTCGTCGATCTTTTCATGAATTATATTTTTTTTCTCAATTTTTTTGCGTGTTTATATTATAAAATCATTATACAAGTTAAACTAAACCTGATTTAAAAATAAATAAACAGTAATTACGAATTTAGAGAGAAAACAGCAATGTACATCAAAATTCAAATCAAATACGCAAGACTGCACGTGTTGTGTGTGATAGCGTTGTAACGTACATTGCGCGCTCAAAAATTACGACATCTGTAACCAATGACTTCTGACATAATTGATTTCTATAGTGTTATTAAAGGCATTAGTGTAACCTTTTCCCAAAGTTTTCGGTCGGCTGTCCCTTACACCCGGAATACAATATCAATTCCAATATAAATTGTATAAAAAATATTTATCTGGTCTGGTATAATCCAAACCTAAGTTATGAGGGTTCAAAAAAACGACGAAGCGCTTCGAGAAAAGGTAGGTAGTCCCATATTGATTGAGGTGAATAGTTGTACGTGGCCCTCTACAAAGTTCGTATTGGCGCGTAAATTATTGTTTTATTTACGAATTATCGACGACGATTAGTCTCTGGTTTTATTCAGTACTATGTGTATAGCTTATAGAATATAATGTTAGACAGCACACGAATTAAAAATGCGCAAAAATCATAATTATTAAAACTGCCGATAAATAACTATTGAAAATGTTTCGATTTTGTTATAAAATCCGTTCCGTGAAGGTTATGTTGGGGTCATAAACAATTTTTCAAAAAACTCGTCTTTTTTTTCATAATTTCGGATTAACATAGCCTTCATAAACCGGACAAGATATTACAACATATATGTATGTATGATGTTTAGAGTTTAAATATTAATTTGTAATTAAGAACCTAAACTCACAGTAATTAAATGTACTAAATGTTATGTAAATATGTGTTAAATATTAATGGTGGCCCTGTTTAACGTAAATAGTCGAACGATTAGTGTATTTTTACTGTTTTTTTACTCAGCTTATAGTTCCCGAGTTAACGCGTACTTTTAAATTATATGTGCTTATATTATGTGACAGGATAATTTAAAGGACTATATTTTATTTGTAAAAAGAACAATCACTATGATGCCAGATGAAGAGATTTTTACATTAATGGCCTATTTTTAAGGAATCCTATGCACCGCAGCTAGGCGTATTTCATAAGAGAACATCAGCTACGTAAGGTTACATTTCAAATAGGTGACAGCCTGGCGGGCTAAAACGGCCGCTAGAGCAATATTTCTAATGGAATTCATTTCTGGAATTCACAGCAGATTGTGGTGTAGTTTGTCAAAATTTGGTTAAAATGATTTACATTTTCACCATAACATATAGGAATTAAGTAAATTCGATAAATGATTTGCATAGCAATATTGCTCGTGTTTCCTTTTTAGACCCCCTCAGCTGCGGTGTAAAGGATGTATTTTATTATTGGACTTATTTCAGAAAATTGTGAACTGAATAATATTCATATAAACAGCATTTATTCGTCCCCAATATAGCTTAGTGTAAGTAGTTTTGTATCAAATGGCCATTTAAATCCAATAATTTATTGCATATATAAGAGAGTATGAGATACATTTGTATCGATTTCAACTGTTGCCATTAATTGTATATAACTAAGGCTCAATTTACATTACCCCGGAACGGAAGCGTCAAAGTACATTCTGTTCGTTTCCATTCTATTTCGCGGTTAATGTAAATTGAGCTTAAAATTCATGCACAATGCTATTGGTCTATTTTTAGGTACAATACAAATTACCATGTGAACATCCCATACATAAAATATTATATTTATTTACAAGTTTTTTTTTTTGTATTTTAGTTTTTATTTAAAACCAATTTATAGTTTTTATTGGGCGAAACAAACGTAACAATTGTCGATTTTATATTATATTGAAAATTAATTGTAAGATTTAAATTTATTGTACTAACTTTAGTTTATAGATTGTGCTATTTATAGTTTAATTGTATGGGAAGAGGCTTAACCTAATACCTAAATTTGCAATTACGTTCATTTATTACCATTACAAATTCTCAATAGTTTAAAAATAGAAATAAGTTATTGTGGTTTGAGTACTATACTAGAGATTCCTTTTTATTTTTGTACAGATAAAAATGGATCCCATTTTAATATAAGTTATTTATTTATAAAATAATTCTGACTGCATACATAAATAAATACTAACATCTCAAAATTCCACAATGAAAATTGAACATATCCCAGAATTAATGAAACAATATCAAAATAAAATATATTTATTTGATAGATATTGCAGAGTAAGGAATTATGTGTGGTGCTAAAATGTATGTGTAACAACAGCCTATTTTATAGATATTGAAAATGTAATCTATTTATTACAGAATAAGGTTTACAGTTCTTTGTTATTTTATATGGAAACATAACATTGCTCATGAAAAAGTCCAGTTTTCTCATTAAATTTATTTATAAAATATGTTGTTGTGACATGCACTCGGGGAGTATATTATCACAATTTCACAGTTGTGACTAACATGTACGGGTAATATCCAAAATTACTAAACTTTATTTTACACGGTCTCATATACTCACATCTGAATCATAATCAATATTACATTATAAAATATGTGTTTTTTGTGTTTAATAAACTATTTTGAAAACGAAAGTGGTATTGTTTTGTTCATCTTTAGTAATAGTTGCCATTTATAAAAAAAAAAACTAATTTATGTCCAATCGCATTTTTAAACATAAAAGCTTTGTTTTAACAATGAAGTTATATATTGCTTAAGGGGGAGGCTTCGGTTGGAGCGCGAAATTCATATTTTATCACGTTTTTTGCAAATTGCAGCTCAGTTATAGGTCGTAAGTTATCAAAATGTTATTTGCTAGAAGAATGGTAGTATATTTACTGATTAATAACAAAAGAAATCATCAACATATTCCTCCAAAGTATATTTCTGACATATACGACTATTTCATGAAAATGTTACTAATATAAAAAAAACGTGATAAAATTTGAATTTCGCGCTCCAACCGACGCCTCCACCTTAAACATAGATAGGGGGCCACTAAGTAAATACTGATGTGAGTTTTGAGTACTTAGATGTAAACTTCAGTGTGTAACAAAATCCTTATCATCTGAGTAATACGGATTAAAATATTATTTTTATGTGTCGTAACCAGCGATACGTTATGTAGTTTTGATTATCGCTTCTTCGTAAACCAAATCCAATCAACGGATTAATTTATGGCACCCGCTTTTTCGATTGAGTACAAGATACAAAAAGTATACCATGAGTTCAAGATGTTTACTGGCAATATAAATTTACTTCACTCCTTATCAAAATTATTTTATTAAAATATACCACCATATCAGCACCAAATGTGTCTGAGGATAAACGATGGAGATTGATCGGTAATCGAAATGTTGGACAGGTCACCCGGGTACTACACAATCCATACATACAATAACCTTGAAAACATTGCACTCTTTTTGGGAAGTCGTATAAAAGGAGGCAGAAATATTAAGAAGTAATTTAAATTATATATCAAAGTTTGTGAAAGCGGTCGTGTTTTTATTTTCTGCTTTACTATCGACTTGTCTATAAGTAAACCGGTAGCAATTGCTCTCTTAACTTCTACTCGAACACGAAGTTCTAACTTACATACGTCCTAATAGTGTTTATATTATCTGTGTCCTTTTTGTACTTTGTAGTACAGTACGACACAACTTAGATGTAGCATCGGCAAATCGTTTTCGTACACTTCACTTCCGATTTACACAACTAATAAAAATAATTCACTATCGCGCCATTCAACGTTCAACAAGATCATTTTCGCCGATAATTTTTTAACTCATGAGTAATGTTGTAGGCGCACTCTTTTCGGGAACGATCGATTTTACGAATTTTGCCGATGCTTCATTATGTTGTGTCATACTATACCCGCCTGGCTGGCTACCCTCAAATTGAAAATCTGTCTTCAAAGACCTACCTGTGTGTTCCGACCGGCTTTCCGGCTGTGTGCTTACCACCATCGGCCACATCATCACCGACATAATAATAAAAGGTGTAATCGTACTTTGACCATAATACTTAAATTTTACAAACTGCTAACGACTGTACCTAGGTGTAGCACTTTGCCTATTAGCCGTATATCTCATGGATTTTGTTACACGCTACGTTATTATTGTATATGAACACAGCTGTATCAGATCATACCTGTAATACTATATTTAAGTATGTACGTAGATAGATAGATAATAAATTCACCGCGTATATTCTATCTTAACCTTGTATATTTTGATATTACTGCATTTCTCACTATCTGATTTTTGGAATGCCTAATACCCAGTGATATATTTATGTACCCTTTTTAGGATGAAAATGGAACACTGCTCCCAGTGACAATGGCCCCAATTCTGTTGGTTACAAACTAAACAAATTTAATCTCACTAGGTCTACCTCTTTCTAATAAGAAAAGGATGCAAGATATTTTAGTCCTGTCAGATTAGTCCGATTACTTATTTCAACGTGAATCTTTATTGGTCACGACTATTTACCATATTAGGCATGGACTAAACTGACAGCATTAAAAATGTTCTATCTTTTTTTTTCAATAAGGTTAACATGAAAGAGAGACTTGGCTAATATTAGTTATGTTCGTAAACAACAGAAACGGCACCAATATAAGGAAACTAAAATCATACAATTTTTTGGACCTGTGATTATCTCCCAGAAAGTAGATAGTGTGAAAGCTTACCTTTACTCACGTTTCATTTTTGTTTTTGTATGTCCCAAAGGCCGATCTATTGAGAGCGCACTATGGTAGGAATAGGTACTTTGAACTACCCATATGGCTGGCTACAACAGTCAAGTAGAAAACCTATCGCCAAGCATCTACCGGTGAGTCTTGGCATGTTTTAGGATTTGTGTGCTTACCATCTTCGGTCACATCATCGCTTACCTTTCTGAGTTTGTACCTTCGGCAGGTGCGGCGTAGAGTTGAAATAGGCAAAACAGTCTTGCTTAATTTTCACTGTTCCCGGTTCTGTGCTATTGTGGTCCAGTCCTTCCGATATAGGAACTTATACCAGTGCTAACCTGTCATTAATAAAAAATCAAGCCATTTTTTTTTATTGTAAAAATGTGGCGTGTGTAGAACACTATAATTTATAAACGCAGCCGTTCCACGAGTACTGCTAATGACACTCGTTATAGCCACAAGTCAGACACCTGAATCTATGCTGACGACTGAGTCGTGTGGCTAGCCACCTGAATCTATGCTGACGAGTGAGTCGTGTGGCTAGCCACCTGAATCTATGCTGACGAGTGAGTCGTGTGGCTAGCCACCTGAATCTATGCTGACGAGTGAGTCGTGTGGCTAGCCACCTGAATCTATGCTGACGAGTGAGTCGTGTGGCTAGCCACCTGAATCTATGCTGACGACTGAGTCGTGTGGCTAGCCACCTGAATCTATGCTGACGACTGAGTCGTGTGGCTAGCCACCTGAATCTATGCTGACGACTGAGTCGTGTGGCTAGCCACCTGAATCTATGCTGACGAGTGAGTCGTGTGGCTAGCCTCCTGAATCTATGTTAACGACTGAGTCGTATGGCCGCCACTAGAGTCTACCCTGACGACTGATTAGTATGACTCCTCTAGCCAGGTAGCAACTTGTGGCCGTGACGAGTGATTCATATGCGGCGAGCCATAAATAACTGCTATATATGCGACCCCTTGCGCTTTCAAAACTACATGTAGGCTGCCATTTGATAAAAAATTGTTTTGTAAATAAACCAGTTTTACAGTACCTACCTATGTAAGCAATATTAGCATTTTAAATTTTCAAATAAAAACACATTGTGAATAAATGTTCTTTCTTCATGTTTGTCAGTTTCAGGACCATATGTTGTAATGTATTAAAATGAAACAGGTTTTGTTAGTTTTGTGTGCTTGAATGGGTATCATCATCAGAATGCACGTAAAAATACTGTGTATTTATATTTATTTTTTTAAATAAAATGAATGTCCCTATGTCTATTTTTGTATTTAAAAAATAATTCTAATGATCGGTGATTTTCAATGTTAGTCTACAGCCTTTTTATTTCTTTGGACTCTTACATTAACTAAATGCATATAATAATAAAATATATTCAGCACTGTTTGACCAACCTTGAAAAAGTTTGTAGGTACATATTAATATCTAAAAGCAATGTTAAAAATACTGAAGTCTTCAAAATCAAGTCTCATAAATTATTTAACAAGAACCATAGACATAATATATAAGCAAAGAGGAACAGTTTAGTGGATTTAATATTTTACGTTTAATCAATATAAATTAATGTTTACTTCACAGAAAAGATAAAAAATAAAAAAATAAAAAACAGTCGACAATAAAACCTACTCTTTTTTAGAAGTCGGTTAAAACAAAGAAACAAACATGGCTCGGCGGGACAAATTAGGATACCTCATATCAAATCAAAACATTTAGATTTATCTAACATGGACCGATCACATTCACCAGTGTGATAAGTGTATTTTAAGTGGCCGGCCACCTAATTCTAGTGCCACTATGCGCTGTAGCGTCGTGTGGCTGCCACTCAAGGCTGCCTTGTTTTAACATTATGTCTATGCTCAGCGTGTGTAATAGTTTTACTTAGGAATATACTTAAGTAATTTGATTTCGTGTGTGAGCCATATCGCCAGGGTGAGTAGTACGAGCGAGCCGGACTGGTGGCTCGCGGCCAGCGGCGTCGGCACGTAGTGCAGCAGCGTCAGGATACCGAGGCTCACCTGACAGATTAAAAATATTTATATAGCCATTCAAAGTTAATAACTAGAACCAGCACTCTATTTAATAATAATACTATGTCAGAAAGTTGACAAGCAGGCAGGCGGTCCACCTGATGGTAAGTGGTTACCGTCGCCTATCGCCATTTGCAATACCAGAGGTATAGCCAATGTGTTGCCGACCTGTTACAATGCCGAGAAGGCAAACTGGCTCTCAAGTGCAATTGCCGGAACACACCGGTAGGTGCTTGGCGACAGATTTTCAACTTGAGGGTGGTAGCCAGCCAGACGGTTACTACAAAGTACCCTACCACCGTGCTATGGTTTCCTCACGATGTTTTCCTTCACCGAAAGCTCAAGCTCATTGTAGGATTCGAACCCACGACCTTCGTCGCGGTATCCGACGTCACTACCACTGAGCTATTATCGAAAATACTAGCTTCCACCCCGCGGTTTCACCCACGTTCCCGTTATGTTTTCCGAGGATAAAAAGTAGCCTATATGTTATCCCAGTGGTCTTTCATCTTGCCAAGTTTCATCCAAATCCGTTCAGTAGTTTTTATAAATAATAACAAGCATCCATACATACAAACACCCTCACAAACTTTCGCATTTATAATATTAGTAGCATTCATATCCTGAGACATTCTTCACACACTGCTATCTGATCCCAAACTAAGGATAGCTTGCTAGCTGCTATGGAAGCCAGATAACTGATATACTACTTCTTTTTATAAATAAATACTTTTATAAATAACTACCCTCCCAGACAAATGTTTGTCCTGGGTGGGAATCGAAGCCACGACCTTCAGCGTGATAGGTGAGGAATCAACCACGCTAACAGACTCGTCAATCTGATGGATCTGAAATATTTTAAAACTAGCTGTACCCGGCGGTTTCACTCACGTTCCCGAGATTACTTTTATATAATTAATGGAAAATTCACGTACAGGACATAACTTAGATGTAGCATCGGCAAATAGTATATCTACTCTTCACTTCCGATTTACACAACTAATAAAAATCATTCATTATCGCGCCGTTCAACGTTCAACAAGATCATTTTCGCCTAAAGTACTAAACATGGGTAATGTTGTAGGCGCACTCTTTTCTTATGATTGATTTTATGAATTTTGACGAAGCTTCATCTAAGTTGTATCATACTGTAGTGTAGTTACCTGTAACCAAGCCATAGCCCCAACTCCGTGAACGACTCTCCTAGCGACCGGCGACAGAGTCCTCCCCCGCGACAGCGCCCACAGCGCGGTGGCAGCACACAGGGTACTAGTGCCCAGAACCCGGTGGTCGAACTGCACGGTGGTGGGGTTCTCCGTGAAGTTGCGCACAGTGGGGGAGAACGCGAGAATGTCTGATGGTATCCAGTTATCCCCCATTTTGGGGAACGAGTTGTAAACTAAGCCGGCGTCTAGGCCTGCTACGAATGCTCCTGGAAATGAAGTTCATAATGTCTAGTCTTGGGATGTCATTAGGGTAGTTAAATTCAAAAGTTGGAAGTAAACATTAAATACTTTGGTTGAGAGCTGAATAGAACCAAAAAGTTACCTGAGATCGCAGTGAAAAACGCCATAGCCTTGACTGTATGAGCGAAAGCAGTGATGCTCTTCAATTCCTTGATCTTACTATACGTAGATCCCACGGGGAAGGGGCGAAGCACCCTTAGGGCTCCGGCAAGCAAGCCCGTGTACAATATGAAGGCGAGACTGAGGTGCGCTGCCAATCTGTACTGGGAGACTCTGGGAACATCTGATGGACCTTGGAACCTATCTTCTAAACCTGATTTGACCATATACCAGCCCATTAGACCCTGGAATAAAATTTATATTTTATTTAGGTATTTTTTTATTGTGACCTTTTCAGCCCATCTATTCGTCATATCGGCATTCACTCCCCTCTTACTCATATCTTACAAAACTAACTTTCCGCCCTGCAGTTTCATTCGCGATCCCTTTTTTTTTTTTTTTTTTTTTTAATTTTGGCATCACACTTCGTGTATTTTGCCAGTGTCAAGTTGAGCAATGTAGGTATTTTTGTATTCTTCATGTATTAAATTCTCGTCAATCGTCAAGTTTCAAAGTTCAAGTCATGTTAAATCTTCGTCGAGTCATAGTCAGTCAGTTTAGTTAGGTTTTAGTAAAATGGTAGCCGTTCTACTAAAACTTTTCATGGACTTCTTGAGACAACTTGAAAAGCCACTAAACACGTAATCATTTCACTTGACTGGTGCACTTGTATTGATCTTTATTGGACAAAATACCACCGATAATATTCAATAAAACTCAAAATACACGATTTTATGAAAATAAAACGAAAACGCAACGTCACTTCGCAAGTTCCCGCCAAAAAGTCCTCGCGATTCCTTATTTTAGGGGTTGAATATTCAAAAATCCTTTCAATACGCCTATACGTCATAATAGTTTCTGTATGCCAAATTTCAGCCCGATCCGTCCAGTGTTTTGATAGATCTGTCAGTCAGTCAGTCACGCTTTCCTTTTATATAGGCATTTAACATTTAATATTTTTAGTTTTTTGCCATTTCCATCAACAGATCCTGAGATTTGGTGACAATGGGATCTCAGGAGTATACTGTTTCGAATATTTTTTTTTTTTTTTAATCGGTTCATATATGGCGCGCATAAGTAATCGCGTAACAAACATACAGTCGAAATGAGAACCTTCTTTTTTGAAGTCAGTTAAAAACGTATTCAAAATCAGTTGATCCGTTCAGCAGCTATAATGGCACACACAGATAAACACACAACTTTTTCGTGTGGGGTTAGATACCTGTGCAGCAACGAGTGCGCAATAGGCCGCGACCCTGATCTTCATGGGCTTGTCGAGGTACCCCCGCGCCCAGAAGAAGGCCGCTGGCAGGAACACGACCGCGCCGATAGCGCGACCCCACGAGCGGTGCGCGAACTCCATGAACCAGATCCACTTGAACTCCGACAGGGTTATGTTCTGGTTCTTACTGCAACAACAACGACATATAACACACTAGCTTCCGCCTCGCGATTTCACCCGCGTTCCCGAGGGATCTTATGTTTTTCGGGATAAAAAGTATCCTATGTTTTAATGCAGGTTATAAACTATCTGTATTCCAAATTTCGTCCAAATCCGTTCAATAGTTTTTGCGTGAAAGAGTAACAAACATCCATACTCGCCATTGTAACAGATCGGCAATACGTTGACATTACTTCTGATATTGCAAATGGCAATAGGCGACGATATCACATACCATGAGATGGACCGCCACCCTGCTTGTCAACCTTCAATTATCGTTTATCTCTCTCTTATTTGGAGATTCCTGAGTTACAGAAAACCGTTCAGTGTTCCTGTTGTTTATGTATTTTATAATAAACTAGCTGTTTAGTCGTGAAAAGGAAGACAAACAAAATTACTTCAGAGTACCTCTATAATACTAGTATGGAAAATAAATAATATGATCGAAGATAGTAACTACACAAAGCTTACATGAAGAGCACTGTGGCTGCAATGCAAGGCATACTTTTGTACCGATGCTACTTGTAGCTAGTCTGGCTTTTCCTTTTTATATATTCAGTCAAAATTATTACCAAAACACTTATCATTACCTAACCAGTTTGGTTGGTCAATATTTTCTTTTTATTCCTAACACAAATAAGGATGATACATAGAGGTTTTGCTATGTTCGCAAAACGTGTAATTGGATATAAAAATATAGGGTACATACTATTTGAACTCTGGATATTGCTGATAGTTCTCGAACTCTCTCTGCCATTCGTCTTCGCTGGTGGGCATTTTTTCTCCAAGCAATTTCCACGTCACCATTGACAGTCCAGACTCCGTGAGACGCGTCACGCCTCCTAATGGTACATATAGGTATATGTAGTTAAATGTAAGCAATATCACTATATGATTTGATGAGTTAACTATTTTGTTGATGTGAGAGAATTTTCAGTATTTTTTAACATTTCAGACTTATTGTGGATACATTTTCAATTTTTATGAGCTTCATTAAATTAGCATGAATTTAAAAAAAATAACTCAAACCATTAAAAATCAGCATTGTGTGGCACAAACGTCAGCACTGTGTGGCTCATACGTCAATACCCAGATTCTTCACAAAAAGATTTTAATGTATTTATTTAGTACGTAAGAAATAAAAGTTATCTATAACTATTGTTTAAAATAAAACAACAATAATCTCTCCATTCATTTATTTATATATTAATTTAAAGTTGAAAATAAAATAATGCCCAATAACTTGAACCCATTTACTTACATTAATATAACTTATAAATACTTTTTAGAAATAAGAATCAATATTTACATTATGAATCAATTTCTTCATTGGTTCATATCACAATGTAAACCAAAACAAACATGTCTGGATATATCTTACAATACCAATTGGTAAATATTACGTTTAATACCTACTACTTTGGAATAAAACTCAAGCATCAATCAAATATTGATATTTCTATAATCAAGTGGTTCCCCAAAGACATTCCTACCTATCTACTAATATCTTTCCTACCTATATACAACATATTATTTAACCACTTAATATACATACTGTTAAAAAATAAAATAAAGTCCATAAGATTCAATACTTAAACCATTGGCTCATAGTTCCGAGAATAGGGGGGGTGCAGCCCCAGACACAAAAAAAAGGAGAGAAGTAGGTAATATAGTAATATAAGTACATATTGTACATATTCTGTTGTTTACGAACTTGACTAATATTAGACAAGTCACCTCTCTTTCATGTTGACCTTATTGAAAAAAGATAGAACATTTTTAATGCTGTCAGTTTAGTCCATGCCGTTGTAATGTACGGGTAAATAGTTGTGACCAATAAAGATCACACTTAAATTCACATTGAAACATGTGATCGACTAAACTGACAGGACTAAAATATCTTGCATTCTTTTCTTATATTTACTATTAGAAAGAGATATAGTGAGATTAAATTTATTTAGTTCGTAAACAACAGAATCGGCACCATTATTATATTATCAAATACATATGTCTATTTGCTACCATTTGTATTGGTAATAATGATATTGACTACATAATACACGCTATAAAGCAATATTAAATAGCCAGCAACCATACCTAGAACAACTGCTGTGAACACCATCCCACTGCAACCAAGAAGCCAGTAGCCAACCACCTTGTTGTTCTTGGGCTTGGGAGCCGTTGAGCAGAAGCGCGCCACAATGCCATTTGATTTGATTATATTGCTTAACTGAGGAAGAATATATGAGTATGTCAGTTTATTTAAATCTCTGGATGTTACTTCATAAGGCCATGTGATTGGCACAGCTTGAACTATTCTGATTTTGAAACCTCAACTTTATACAGAAAACTTAACCTAAACAAAGAAAGTGTTACAATGGTTACAATACAAGCATGTCTAGATAAAATATAATAGGTTAGTAAGTAGGTACTTACAATAATTACAGAAATACATGATTATTTGAATAACTGCATATTATTGTATGTATACTACACAAACAGTATCTCAATGTTTACATAATTTAATGCAATAATTTAAAATCTAATGAAATGAAATATTTATCCAAATAGACCTTCACAGGCACTTATGAATTATCAGACTAAAGCACAGTTTGGAAGAAACTCACCCTGAATCCTTTTATGTTGTTGATTTTATTAGTGTTACTTCTTGAACTTGTAATAAGTTGCCTGCTGACAATGTTTGTAGTGTTGAAGCCGTTCCTCGTACCGGAGACCAGCAGCTTGCTCTGAGCTGCTCTCAGAGTCTGCGTACACCGACACAAATATGACACACTCCACATTCTACAAAATATTATTACAATTTCACAACAAAGAAATAGGTTATAATTCTAACACTACAATTTGTATATTACTATCATTATAGAGATATGATACGGGAAGCTACGGTCGGATGGTATACTTTAAAGACTTTATAATAATTCTCAAGTGCCATTAATCAATTTATAATTATAATAAAATGAATGCGACAATGTATAAATGGTCAACTGTCCTTACTTGCAATGTGAATTCCTTCAAATGCTATAACAATATTATGTCGTCATTAAGTTCCTGATTTTTACCTGCACTTTATTATCAACACGTAACAATATAATTATTGTAAAATACCAATCAATCAAATCCAATTTCTCAGGGTTATATTTCACAATATTTCTTTACGCTGTTTAGTGTTTACGATTCTACGCACACTGCATAGTATTAAATTCTCTTTGGCACACTGCACAGATTGTTAATTATTTGAAAATTCTACGCGAATGTCAGTTGTTGACTGACTGCTGTCGCCTATCAGTCCTGTCACTGTCAGTGTCAATTCACTACCGTGTTGCCAAGTCTAAGCCAATTAGTTATTTGCACTAAAGGAATAATGCATAACACTAGTTGATTAACATAGTTTCATTTAGCAATAAAGCAGCAGCAGCACGGTTATTAGAAAGTATCTTAGAACAGAAAACGATAGCAGTTATTATCTTTAAAACACAAAACTTACAGAGTAAAAATCTAAAACTATATTTCTAGGTAATCGTGCTACATTCTCAGTCTTTTAACTCCGTCTGGCGTCGTTATTATGTAAATTCATTTAATAATACAGGACAAAGCCAAAAAGGCCAAATGTAACTAAGGGCCTTAGGGTAAGCTATATTTGTGATTGTTATAAATTGTCGTGCAGCTCTATAAAAATCATGCCTTTACCCAAGATTAAAATAACTATAGGTTTATTTTTTAATTACTTTTTATTCTTAAATTAGATATTTTCTAAAGAGTTTTTGATATCAAAATCAATCACAATAGCTAAATTATTTTCATGTATAGATTTCACAATTTCAACTATCCATTTCTTTGTAATCATTTGATAATGCTCTAATATTGTTATATGCATTTTGAAATTCTCCTTCTTCAATTCCTTCACCAACGTAATGATGTACAAAAGCACGCTTGGAGTACATCAGTGAGAATTTTTTACACAGTCGTTCCCAGGCGACACGTATCGCTGAGCTATTTGACACCATCACAACAGCTCTTTGCAATGCAGCTAAATCACCACCGGGTACAGTTGTAGGTGGTTGATAATTCAAGCCAATCTGTTTATAACAAATTAAATTATAATTGGTCTATTTATATTTATCCTTCTCAAAGTAATGAAGAACACAAATCTAAGGCCATTACAATACATATCATCAATGTGCTTAGTTTATCACTTTTGACATGTAGTCTGTGCTTTTGACAAGAGGCTGTCTCTTCTTACCGTCACAGTGTAACTATATTCATTATTCTCCTTGTACTATTAGGTATTCTGTGGCTCTGTGCTACAGTGTGGAATCGCGTTTAATGTCGGGTGATGCCGCCGCCCGCTCGTGTAAGTACTTACACTGTCGCACGCCAATGTGCCATGATTGTCACAAAATAAACGTTTAAATTTAAAAGTACCTCATAAACGTTAATTTAAATTTACTATAGGTATATTATAGTACCTATTATGATGGCTCTACTTTACCTTCTGTGTTCTTCATTACTTTGACGACGTATTTAGTTTGAAACAAAACAGGGTAATTAATTATATTTAGGTATTTCTATTTGGAATTTACCTTAAAACCTGTTGGTGACCAAGGAACAAATTTGATAGATCTCATACTTTTAATTTGATTGATTGCTGTATTGATATCGTTTGGATTGACGTCTCCTCTAAATAACAAACAGCATGACATGTAGCTTCCATGCCTAGGATCACATTTAACCATTTGGTTTGAAGGTTCAAAACATGTCATCAATAATTGTTGCGTAGAATTAGTCTCGTGGTTTGCTCGAGAGGCGGGTACGAATGGAGCAAACGTGATCAATGGGAAATGGATTCTGGGGTAAGGGACAAGATTCGTTCTAAACTCTACCAATTCTACATTTAAAGAACCTTCGAACCTCATTGATGCTGTCATACATGACACTACCTGAGAATGAGAAGAAAAGTATCATCAAAGTTTGTTTAGAGCCATAACCACGGCTGTCCGGGATCTTTTTTTTTTTTATAAAGTGGATATCCTTATCGTCATATTCAGCCCAAAGATGTTCACTTCAATAGTGTTCACAAAATCATTGACAATGGCTATGGACATAAGACATAAGTTTGTGTCGATAATCACCTAATGATCTTTCTAGGTGATGGTTCAGTAACGCTACTTCTAGTTTTGAGTAGGACTGGTTCAGTTTTTAATATAATGAAGTAATAAGGTATTACCTGGGCAATGAGTCTATTCAAGTTCGTATATGTTGGTCTGGGAACATCTAACAGCCTCGCCAAAATATCATAAAGAGCTTCATTGTCAAAAATAAAGCAAACGTCTTCAGTGTTCATACACGCGTGTGAAGTTAGCACAGAATTATAGGGCTCTACAATAATTGGAGATATCCTTGGCGAGGGATATACTGCAAACTCTATCTTGGATAATTTTCCATAATCTCTCACTAGACCTTCTAGTAATAGAGCTGTAAAACCAGATCCAGTGCCTCCCCCAAATGAACGGAAAATAATAAAGCCTTGTAGGGAACTGCAGTCTTCAGCAGTCAGCCTAATGCGGTTCAGGGCTATGTCAATCATTTCGCGTCCCACACTAAAGTAACCGCGAGCGAAATTACTGGCTGCGTCTTCCTTGCCAGATATCAAAGAATGTGGATGAAATAACTGACGATACGCTCCGGTTCTAATTTCATCTGAAAAGGAAAGTATTCTTTTAAAGGCATTACAGTTATATTTCGAGAGCATTTAGTGCTGAGTTAAGGTGGATATTCCTCTAAGGTATATTACTGACATATACGACTATTTCATGAAAATGTTACTAATATACCTTGGTGGAATGTGTTGATGATTTCTTTTGTTATTAATCAGTAAATATAGTACCATTCTTGTCGCAAATAACATGTTGATAACTTACGACCTATAACTGAGCTGCAATTAGCAAAAAATGTGATAAAATTTGAATTTAACGCTCCAACCGAAGGTAGTCAAATGAAATGTAGTCAAATGAAATTTGACTACCCTTGGTAAATGTTACATAAGGGTTTATGCTTGCTCGAGCAAGTAGTCAAATTTCATGCTACATTTCTTTACACTGTGCTTGGTCTAACTATATTTACATAATGAGTCCCACCCACCAACACATCAAATTGAGATAAAAGTAAGAGTGGCGTGACGTGGTAAACATTAGAAATATACCTACCTAATTAACGTGTTATTTTTTTTAGTGCAGAATACAGTTACCTACCTATGGGTGTCGGCTCCAAGTCAATCATCACAACTCTTGGCACCACTTTCCCACCGCTTGTTTCGCTGAAAAAAGCTCCACAACCTCTGTCATCATCTGCGAATGCCTGAATTCCATCAACTCTGATTCCATGTTCTAGGCAGTACAACTCCCAACATGCGTTTGCAATTTGAACTCCTGCTTGTCCAATGTGTATATGTATTACTTCTTTCTATAAAAGTAAAACCATAATAAATTCTTTGATTAAAATATTGAGTAGGTATAAGCTTTGCAGTGGAACTGGTTGGTTTCAACAATGACTGAATATCACGCCAGCGAACTCACTATAGGCATTTTTATAGAGAACAATAATACTTTGGAATTTTGTATCAAAAAATCTGAGAAAATATTAATTTACATCTTTATTAGGAATTTTACATACTCAAAACATGTCAAAATCCAGACGCATGCATGACTTTGTACTTTTTTTAATTCCATGCAAAGAGGATACAAATACTACGTATACGTAAGAATTCCATGTTGTTTCGATTTTTATTTTGACAGTTGGCGAGGTGGTTGGTCAGTTGGCCGATATCATAGCGCAGGTAGTGGGTTCAAGTCCCACACAGGACAAACATTTTTGTGCAATGTGACCACAATATGGTCTCTTTGACCTGAGTTAGGATGTAAATAATAATAAAAGTACCTACTTAGTATGTACAATTTACAATTTAAAGTATTTAATATTATTTAGTAGAAAGTAAATTTTATTTTATTTATTTAAAGGAAAACTTACCGCTAGGTTTAATGAATAAGAATACAAAAGAATAATATACAGAAGGCCAATTAAAAGTTTTCACATATAGGCATGAAAGAAAAATAAAGAAGATACAGTAATCGAAATTATAGGTATAATGTGAGGCAATCACGTAACTTTGTTGCAATCGGTTTCAATCAATTTAAAAACTGGACACTGGCAAAAATAAGTCCTCAAGATGACATCAAATCAAAATATTGTGAGACTTTCTTGATTGACGTTACATAAAATGTCAGTGACTTACGAGCGCAGTTCCGCTTCTAATTGGATGATTTTTTTTATTCTATCCAGTTTCAACCAATAATAGCCATCTGTGATTTTATTTTAGTCGTTTTATTTAAGAAAGAAAAAGAAAACAAACCTTATTTGCAGAAGTAAACAAGATTTCTGATTTGATTGTTATGTTTTAAATTACGTAATCATTCGTTCTGATAAGATATTTGAGGGCTACAGTTCGAACAAACAACTGAGAAATTTCATTGTAAGTGTAACTAAGGTGAAATAGAAATGAATTTCGCCGGAAAAGTGGTTATTGTTACTGGAGCAAGTTCCGGCATCGGAGCCGCGACCGCAGTATTTTTATCAAAACTTGGCGCAAAACTATCACTGATCGGTCGAAACGTCGAGAACCTACAAAAAGTAAGTAAAGATTGCGATAAATCGGCTCAAACATTCGTCCTTCCCGCTGATTTGACGAAGGAGAAAGACATCGAAAATATAGTTCAAAGCACGATAGAGCACTACGGCCAGGTCGATGTCTTGGTAAACAACGCCGGCATCATTGAGACCGGCACTATCGAGAATACAACTTTGGCGCAGTACGACCGCCTTATGAATACAAATGTGCGCTCTATATACTACCTGACCATGCTGGCAGTGCCGCACCTCGTTAAAACTAAGGGTAACATAGTAAACGTTTCAAGCGTCAACGGGATCAGGTCTTTCCCTGGCGTTTTGGCTTACAATGTTTCAAAGGCATCAGTTGACCAGTTCACGAGATGTGTAGCTTTAGAATTAGCCTCGAAAGGTGTTAGAGTGAACTGTGTAAACCCAGGAGTCATATTAACTGAGCTTCAGAAACGGGGAGGCTTGAATGATCAGCAATATGCTGCATTCTTGGAGAGGTCGAAAGAAACACATGCGTTGGGACGACCCGGTAAACCAGATGAAGTAGCAGCAACTATTGCATTCCTTGCGAGTGATCTAGCAAGCAATATAACTGGTGCCAGTGTACCTGTTGACGGTGGCCGCCATGCAATGTGCCCACGATAAGGAAAGTGATTTGAAATCAGCAATGTTAAAAAATCAAACGATTTATAAGATTCAAAGTATAGACAAATAAGGTGTCCAAGCATTTAAATGTTGAATATTTTATGGTTGATAATAACTTCATTAGATTAACCTGTTGGCTTGCAGTTCCTGGAATTATATTTTTTATATGTAGTTATGAGATGGCAGTCCTATCTGTGAGCCAACGGTTTTATAAAATTAAATGTTTGGGATTTCATGAAGTTATTGTTATTTAAGCTCAATAATGGCATGCATATCTTGATATTTTTTATTATAATATACCTATATTTTACTATATAAGTACAATATTGTTCAATTTGGATGTTAAAAGGTTTTTCACATGCATTTATAACGTTTTTTGTTAAATAAAATTATTTTAATACAAAAATTATTTGTTTGAATATTATTAATTGTATAGTATTCTGTCTGATATTATTACAAAAGTATTCAGGAGTTAGTCTTTCCAATATTAGACCTTAACCTATTTAGTAGCCACCTTTCACAGTTTCACGTTTCATAAAAAGTAGGCTATATCACCCCAAAATGGATGGATGGATGCCAAGGACAGCAGTAGTTGGTTCACATAAAAAACAGTCACACAAACTTTTCTTTCGACTCTCTTATGTTTGTGATAGTGATCAATTATACTCCTTGAACCCCAAGGAAATCTTCAGCACTTAATTAAAATAAAAATGTCCTTTTGTAGAAAAACAAAAAATTAAAAATGAAAATATTTCAGAAGTACTATCACCATCTAGCGTTCGATAGCAGTATTTCATGCTTTTCGATAGCAGTTAGTAGTTTTCTTTCAAAAGTTATTGCCGCTCGATCATAGATGGAGCTACTGCCCACTAAGATGAAATGTATTGAAACTGTACGTAGTATATTATCTTACTCTGTGATTGAAACACTATTTATTTTTCAAGATTTTCCACGATTTTCATTCTTTCTATTTTCCATTTATTCTGACAGCGACACTCAAAAGGTAGGGTTTTGATTTAAAACATTTATTACAAAATAAATTATAACTATTAAAGATATTAAATCTAACTTATTCAATTATCACATTTATCTAAATTAAAACTAAAATTAAACGCGCAGGCAAATAAATTACCAAAAAAAAAAATTGCAGATTGCATAACACAACCAACGTTATTTTTTGATAAACTAAGAAAAAATGTTTTATTAAATATTATTTTTTTGTAGCTGCAATTTTTACAGCACTATTACTAGGTATTTAGAAACGTATAGCTTTGGTCACCTACTAGCTAATATCCATACAAATTACTACTGTAAGAAACAATGCCCTGCCCTTACAAAACTGGGTAAAAACAAACGAATAGTTTTCAAGGCAGCAGTAGCTCATGGATAGGGACGGCTGCGAACAGTTTCTTGGATTCGTCGACGCAGGCTTTGATGATGTGTTCGAAGGCGACCGGCGCTATATCGCGTATCACAGGCTCCCAGTTACTGTTGATCACCTTATGGATCGTTTCAGCTGAAACAAGTTGCATGGGAATTAAAGCATAGAACTGAAATCGAATGGACTTTACTGCTAGTCTGTCCGCGTGCGTTTTGATTTATTTATTTATTCAAATCAGACAATTTTATTATCCATTTAGGTAGTGTTAGTAAATATGAATTAATGTTGCTATCTCAATTAGTCGCAAGGGAAGCGCAGTCGCTGAGTTGAGCTCTGGGTGGCTGAAGAGTTTTTATTTTTATCAAGGAGCATAATATATTTTTATACAACAAAGTCGGCAAGCAAGCATATGGCCCGCCTGGTGGTAAGCGGTTACCGTAGCCTATGGACGCGAGACCACTCGCGCATCATCGACCCTTCCCCCCGATGAGCTCTGGCGACGTTACTCGCAGAAACACAACACAGTTATTTGGCTGTAGTATTCTGTAAGGTTATTTGTATGAGTTGATTAGTGATAAGTTAGTGGCAATAGATGTGTATTAGCGAGTTTTAAGTCATGTCGACATTAGAATACACTGCAGGAGGTCATGCATGAACGTAAATAAAAATGTTGAAAGTACAACACAATGTGTAGACATGTAGTGGAACGTTTTGTAACTGCATGAAGCTTCGAGATATTCACAAAGTTATGGCAATAAACTAGGTACTATTGGTCTGTGTTTATTTTATAGTATGTTTATTATAAGAATACATTTTTTGAAGTTTAAAAATTATCATAAAAAAACTGTGATACACAAATATACAGGAGGTGTATGCAATTTGTCAAATTAGGAAATGATAATGAGAAAAATGTTGGAACTACATCGGCGTTGCTGTAAATTCGAAAAATTATTTGTATCTAGCTATATTGTTGACGGCCTTTTTTTTACTATGTATAGGCCTGTGTTTGACCACAATCTCACCGTGGTCAGTGATGATGTGGCCGATGATGGTAAGCACACAAAGCCTAGAAAGGAACTGGCTCTCAAGTGCAGCTGTCGGAACACACCGAAAGCTGCTTGTCGACAGATTTTCAACTTGAGGGTGGTAGCCAGCCAGGCGGGTTCTACAAAGTAATCTACCACCATGCTATGGTTTCCTCACGATTGCAATTTTAGTTTTTAGACCCACATGGTGACCATTAATGTATAGTAATAAGTTATATTAATTTTTAACATTCTTAGACGTCAAGTATCAAGAATGTTAAAAATGCGCTAGGATTCAAATTCAATTGCTTCTTTTAATGGACAGACTATAAAGAAAAACATAAAAATGACCAATCAAATGATTCGGAACACAAATGGATGACATAGCAGGAAACTGAAGTAAGCTAATAATGATGCAGATCTGATGGTGTTCCAACCGTTCAGGGTAGTAGTTGAGCGACTGGGATGGCGGTGAACAACTTCTGCACGACGGCAACACAACTTGTGATGATTTGTTTGATCGCCGGCGGTGCTATCTCTTGCATTATAATCTCCCAATTCTGATTGGTGAATTTTTCTGTAGTTTTCGCTGCAATTTTAGATGTTTGTCGTAAGGTTGTGAAATGTCGAATTAGGTAGCTATGTATTGTAGTACCTAAGTGTAATTGAAAATATTTTATTTGACATCATAAAAAAACAAAGACACAAAAACACAGAAAAAAATACTTAAACGACAAAAATAAAAAAGTTTAAAAAAAAATTGTAGGTATGATGAATTAGCTCTCTGCCCCGTCCGCGTTTTCCTCAATTCCCCAGTATACATTTTTACTCATAGGGTAGTTGACACTGTCAAAAATAAATGACCAAACACTAACCAATGCATAAAACATCTAAAAACACGTGGAAACATCAATTATGTTGTACATTTAATGCATTTCATGATTTTTAATTACCAGTGGGACCACTAAGAGTAGATGATTTGATGCTGTGAAACTATTACGTCATAGGGTAATATTTCATACAAAATTCCATTTAAACGATCGTTTTGACATTTATTAAAAAGTAGCTAATTTGATATGTCAGTCAACTACCCTATTTATAGGTACCTACCTACTCAAAGTTTTCAGTTAATAATATAAAATCGAGCATATTTTTAAGCTCCTTCAAAAAAAGTGGTTTTCAATTCGGTTGTAGATACTTACTTATTTTATTGTGTTTGAAGGAGGCTTTACTCTTTTTTAAAAGTTAGTAATGAAGTCAATAAAGGAAGCTGTCCTCACCTAATTCCTTGTTTCCACTGAACAAGTTTGTGAACTTGAACTGTGCGTGGTCCATCTTGTAGTGATCCTTGTATCCGGTGACGAGCCAGTGGCCGTCCTTGGTGTCGAAGTCGTACTTGATCACGATGTTCAAGTTTGCTATAAACAAACAATGTTTTTAAGAAATTGGATGACATAATCCACTAAAAAACCTCTAGGTACTATACCAATTATAGTTCACTATCAATTGTTTGCACGGTACGTATAGGTACGCAACTCTACTGTTATCTGTGACATCTATTTAATCTATGTCATTTTGCTACTCTGTGTTTCTCTCTCTGCGCTTTTCCCCCGAAAAATGTATGTAATTATTTTGCTAATAAAACAATTAATTATATCGTCGTGGTTTAATGTTAATTCCGTTTACAATAAATCCCAACACATTCGACTATAGGCGATAAAGTTTTAAAAAATTATGACTATTTTCATCACTGTCGGTGAAATAATATCCTTGTCTGTCTACGTCCGTTACCGTACGGTATCTACCAAAGTATAAGATAGGTTTCCTCCTACACAACGAAAGCGCAATATGGTAGGTAGCTAGCTAGTTAGTTCAATCATAGATACCTACAACTAAATATCACTGTGGTTAAGTGTTCATATTGGTGCCGATTCTGTTGTTTACGAACTAAAATAAATTTAATCTCACTATATCTCTTTCTAATAGTAAATATAAGAAAGGGATGTAAGATATTTTAGTCCTGTCAGTTTAATCCGATCACACATTTCAACGTGAATTTAAGCGCGATCTTTATTGGTCACGACTATTTACCCGTACATTACGACGGTATGGATTAAACTGACAGCATTAAAAATGTTCTATCTTTTTTCAATAAGGTTAAAATGAAAGAGAGGTGACTTGTCTAATATTAGTTCGTAAACAACAGAATCGGCACCATTGTTCATATAATTTGCAACTGTGAAGAGCAGTCAGTAGATACGCCACTTCCTTTCGTTGCACCATGGTCGTTTCATAAGCATTCGTACTCAATCATTATTTGTTGCTAATTCCCTTTACCAATAATGAATCAATTATGATGAAACGTATTGTTTATATAGACATATCATGGTAATTTGTTGAAACAGTAGCTTACTGGACCATAATGATTAGTGTTCTGGGACATTCTTCATACGGTTATCTGATACTAAACTAAGTAGATCTAGCTAGTACGTACTAGCAAATCAGATAGAAAATTTGTGCCAAATCGCTGCCCCGCGAAAGTGTGCCAAGAAGACTGGTAACATTGCCACGCTGGTAAGCAATGGAAATTCTTTGAGCAAAGTATGTGCCAGCCTTCTTGTCACGAGAGGCCTCAACAAGACGAACGGATACCTCTTTGAACAATCGACTTATGTAGATAATTAGGACCTACCTACACCCAGACTCAGGACAAACAGACATGTAGATACATACACACACGTACGAAGGTTGTATTGTAATTTGTAACAGTAACTTACTGATTTTGATCTTCGCTTGTCCGTTGCCTCTGATGGGAAGAATGAGGACTTGTCCATTCATATCGTAGTGTGCCTTGAGGGTCACGTTGGCCGTGAAGTCCAGTGTTGCCTTCCCCTTCTCTGTGTTGATCCTGATGAAGACAAGAGTCTAAACTACAGGTTGACAAGCAGGTAAGGTAGCAGGTAGCGTTCCACTAGGTAAGTGATCACCGAAGGGAATACATAAAATATGGGGAACTCATTTCGCATCCCGCAATGGTCCGTCCGTAGGAAGGAACGCGCGACAGAATCGTTGCGTGGACGATCTGTCTATTGTAATAATTGTAACTGTCGACATTCGTAAGTGCCTGGCCTAAAGTCTAAACTGAATAAATGAGTTTTGAGTTTGAGTCCGCTTGAGTGGGAGGAGGGGCGCTGTGAGAGTTTATTTTCATCGGAAGTCCACTAATTAGCCATAATAGCCTACTGGGTCATTTTGAAATGGTATAGTAGGCCGAAAGGGAAAAACTAAAACTGGAAAACAATGTTTTAAAATCAATACAAAAGAAAAGAGGTGATCTTCGAAGAACACTCTCAATTAAGACACCTATCAAAAGAAAAAAAAAAATAATCATCTTATTCATTCGTTCAGGAGGTAAGATGCTCCTCTTTTTCGTCGGGGGATAAAATATAAAAAGAGGTTACTCACTTGTAGTCATTAACCCTGAATCCCCTAAGGCCAGTAACTACGGTGTCAGTAAACACGATCTTCAGCGCAGGATTGTCCACCTCCACTTTGCCCAGCTCCACAGGGTCTAGGGGTGCGATCCCCAGGTCAGGGATGCCATCGGTGAACTTAGGGCCGGCTACTTCGATCACTTTCTTTATGCATTCGTTCAGCTTAGGATCCGAGGATGAACAGGGACGGATGAATGATGCTAGAGAAATATAAATAATATACGTTTTAATTTATTCCATAAATTGCCAAACTGAAGTGGCTGTGGGCGGGGCACATCGCTCGTAGAACCGACAGCCGCTGGGGCAGAAAGGAACTCGAGTGGCGACCACGAACTGGAAGTCGCAGCGTGGGCTGGCCCCCTCACAAGATGAACTGATGATCTTGTGAGGGTCGCGGGAAACCGCTGGATGCGGGTAGCGCAAGACCGGCCATCGTGGAGATCCTTGGGGGAGGCCTTTGTCTAGCAGTGGACGTCTTTCGGCTGGTATGATGATGAATTTTAAGCTTTTTTTTGTCGTTAGCGAAATTGATTATTGTATGCGTTTCGTGGTCAGATCATAGAATTCATCCTTTCATGAGGTGGCTGAGTATTTCATGATATGGCCATCCTATGTCCCTCTTCCATTATGCTATTGAATATGAATTAGAAGTGTTGTCAGAGGATTTAATTAATATTATTTAGTGTGATGATACTATTTAATCTATTTGAATTATTAGGTATGTGTTTGCAACATCCTCAATCACTCATTATTTATTATCAATTGTATGCCGTCAAATATTTAAAACATCTCTCAACATACATTTACATGTTAATTAGGTATAGGTATGAGTTGCTTAAAGGTGGATTCACGTTATAGCCCCGGCTGGGACCCAGCCCGGCCGGGGCACGGCCGACACACGGTCAATAATCTATAGTATACTTTTGTATAAAGTAATTCATGAATGACCGGGCGCCGGCAATCCGGGCGCTGGCAAGGTGTAACGTGAATTACTTCATACAAAACCATACTATAGATATTTGACCGTGTCCCGGCCGTGCTCCGTGCATGCTCCGGCCGGGGCCCGGCACGGTGTAGCTACTTTTTGTGTTTGAGTTGAATTTTTGCTCTAATTAATTTTATTTGTACCACTAAATGTTACACTTGTAAACACTGTGATTGTATGTATTTGGTTGTTAAATGTTATAAAGTATTCTGTCTGTTTTATGTATTACATAAATAAAAAAGTCACAAATCTATAAACATTACAAATTAACGGCACTTACAAAAAAGATAAAACAAATAGTAAATATAGTAATAACTCTAAGTACTAGGTATTCATGAAGTAAATAGAGCTAGAACGTAGAGGGAAAATCTTGGATTATCTGCCCATTTAGTGTAATGGGACCGAGAGCACGCGGCAAGGTGAGTGACGCGGTCATGGAGTTCACACTCCGCGACTCACATACTAATGTGTCTCAACTAGCATATAACATTGGGATAAATTGCTTTAAGTAAAGTTATTTGTTACTTTACATCTTTTAGATTTTAGTTTTACTTGCCAATCCTTCACGTAAAAAAAAAAATTGTCAGGACAAGACAGGGCTGTAGCCAGAGTTGAATTTAAGATAGGGTAGGGCCGCAAGTAAAAATTGAACATGATCTGGTGAATGAATCGGTTTTCGTCGTACATACATGTGTGAGGCAGTACTAATTTATTTATTCACCAATGATTGAGGATATTTTTCAATCATATCAAACTATGAACCAATAGTTTACCAGAATAGTCGATGGTAGGTATTTCTTAAGGTAGGGCATTGCCCCATAATGCCGAACGGCCCTGGGACAGGATATAAAAAATATTGTGATAAAATGATTGGGGTCAAAACGTATGCACAAATTTATTTTTTATTCGTAAAATTTTGCGGGTACATATTTGGTAAAAAAGTGCAAATTTAATAGCATATGAAATTATAAGGTGCTTGTCTCACTGTCGTCTCATCGACGATTATTTTACCCGACTGATCCAGAATAAGGATAATGTTTTTCGCACGCATATAGGTATGTATGTTCGTTCCATTGTAAACTCCTGCAGCCTACGACTGAACCGATTTTGATGCATGTTAATGTCGTTAGATACGTCTATATTGCGCAAGTGTCACTAGGTAAAAATGGCGGATGTATGGCGCCAAAATGTACCTATGCTTTAATTTTTTTTCTCCCAAACCTACAGATAAAGTGATAAAAAAAAGTATATACAAATTATTAGGTATTCAATTGTAATTAGAAATGAGAAATGATAAAAAACAAACAATCCCTAACTTTTCGTACCGGAGTCGGGTTTCTTAGTTTTATTAAACGACTTGTATAAATCGGTGCTCGCTAATCGCCGGTGGTCAAATACTAACCTAAGATACCGTGTGGTGAGTATCGGCAGGTCAATGCCATACACATTTCGTGTTGACTCGTGTAACGTAACCATCAGCCACCGGTTTGCGTTCACGTGCTGCCACTGGCTTGTCAACTTGCGCGTCCTACTGAGGGCTTAATTACTGAGCTCGTGACAACTGGATTCTTGATTGGAGTTTGTTTACCAACTGGTTAGTATTTTGGTTGGTAATATTGTTTCTAAAGTTGCGGAACTGAGTAATTTAGGCTGAGATCTGTAGAGCGTACTTAGACTTTGCTCAGCTTTTCTTACGAGTTAAGACAAAGTTGAATGACTCTGAGTGTGTGCTAAGCAAAGTCTAAGTGCACCAAATCGATGACTTACCAAAAACTATGCTGCAATTAATGGTCACACAAAAATATACTTTATTACAACTCGTGACATGAGCCCAGTTTTACGTAAGTAAGTCTGAGCAAAGTCTAGTACGCTCTATTATATAGATCTCAGCCTTAGAGCCATGTGGGTTCTGCTGTAAATTAGGTCCGATTGTAACGTGGAGTCCAAAATATCCCTGAATATTTCGTTATTGTTCAGAGGTGCTCAAGGCAAGTAGGTTTTAATATTGTAAGTGAATTGCGTGTATTCAAAATGAAGAAGTGACCAAAATCTTTTTTCTTTTTGTAAAAGTCAAGGTCTTAGATGTGATGCCATAACTAGTTAACAAATCGATACACATTTATTTTACTCTATGGAAGTGAATGACCTTAACACAGTTGTGAAAATTTTTGGTTAAAATCACCATATGCACTCCAAATGCAGTTAGGTCAAGGCTGCAGGTAACGAGTCACTAGTCTATGTATTTATAAAAGAAACTGGCTTGGTGACTGTCTGACTCACTGACTGATCGATAAACGCACAGCCAAAATCACTGGACGAATCGGGCTGAAATTTGGCATACAATAGTTATTATGATGTACTATCAACAAAGTTGAAGCATGATCACCTTTAGGGTGTATTTTGTGTGCAGTGACCAGCTATGCTATTCTCTAACGTTTCATTCGTCGACGAGCTCGCGCAACGATGCCGCGTACAACTGACTTCTCACGTGATCGCGTAGTAAACGATAGAGACAGAGTACACTGACAGCGTTGAATTCGTCGACGAGCTTGTGATATCGCCTTACAGAATAGCACTCCTGCGGCTACCTGTGTCACACAATACAACCAAACAATGCGCTTGTCATAAAAATAGTCTAAACAAAAGATTTTACAAGAGACTATTTTATTGTCAACAATGGACAGGGCGAGTGATTACTGGCTGCAAGCGAAAAGGTCTCAAAACTGATCATGCTTCAACTTTGTTGATGGTACCTAGGCATCCACTGCGGGGCAGAAAGTTAGTACATACATGATAGAACGGAGATCAGTGACTAATCACAATCTTCTGCTGAAGAATTAAGAAACAGAGAAGTTATTGTAATCCAAAGAACTAAACTTACTATCCACTTACTTTATTATCCAGGGAAAAAATAAGATACCTCGGGAACGCGGGTGAAACAACGGGGCGGAAGCTAGTCGTCAAATAAAACCCAGAACTTTAGAAAACATAAACGACGCTATTTATTCGGCGGGATAAAATCTACGAGGGAAAAGATTTTGAAGGGACTGTCATTATTTGACAAGCCAGTTGGCACAGTTGGTTAAGACATCACCTATCACGCCGCTGGTCATGGGTTCGATTCCCATCCAGGACAAACATTTGTGTGCATGAACATGTCTGTTTGTCCTGTGTCCGGGTGTAATTATTTATATAAGTATGTATTTACAAAAAAAAATAGTACCTTTATGTAGTAGGTATATCAGTTATCTGGTTTCCATAGTACAAGCTCTGCTTAGTTTGGCATCAGATAACCGTGTGTGAAGAATGTCCCAGGATATTTATTTATTTATTATGATCGTGACGAAATAGGCCCCATCTTGAAAACGTTTCGATTGACCAATTAACCATGACATACAAGTCGATAGCGACACATTTAACGAAAAGAAAGTAGTTTTACTATAAAACATATCAAGTTCGACGACAATCTATGTGCATTCAACAAAACGGTTCGCGTAATGCAGCAATACGAATTACACAATTTTTTTTTATGCATTGCGTGAGATTTTTATATAATAGGTATTAGATGTGAAAGATGTATTGAAACTCCTAGTTTATAAAATGTCAGAGTAATAATATTACTTTAAAAAAAACCGGCCAAGTGCAAGTCGGTCTCCCGCACTCAGGGTTCCGTACCATTATCTATAAAAACGGCAAAAAATCACGTTTGTTGTATGTTAAATATTTGTTTTATTTTAATTTAATTATTTATTTTTAAAGTGAATCGTAACAAACTTACAGAAAAAAAAACATACAGTTGAATTGAACCTCCTCTTTTTTTTGAAGGAGGTTAAACACTATTTCATTTAAATGAAGCCCTGGGGGCCAATTCCACTAATAAATTTTGATTAGATTACAATTGGATCGCAGCTGAATGACGACTTTTGCACGTTTTCGTACTCCACTAATAAATCTGACAACGATGAACGAACGATGTTTCGGTTGCCAAGGGCAACAACGATTACAATCTAATCATAATAATCCAATCGTGGTTCGGTTTCGTTTATTTAGTGGAATACCGTTTTTAGTCAAATTAGAATTGGATTGGAAACGAACTTTAACTTAATAATAGACAGGAAGGATAATTTCCAGTTTCGTAACTCGTTTTAATTATTTAATCGAGATAAGGAAGATTACGTAGGTCTCATAGAAACAAACAGGTCCCATTAAAGGTATTAGGTAAAAGTTGGTAATATTTCAGCTTTGTATCCCATTTTCAACCTCTCTCAGATGATGACGATTAAATTTTTAACCTCCTTCAAAAAAGGAGGAGATTCACAATTTGACTGTTTTTAGGGTTCCGTACCCAAAGGGTAAAACGGGAACCTATTACTAAAAACTCCGCTGTCTGTCTGTCCGTCTGTCACCAGGCTGTATCTCATGAACCGTGATAGACAAATGAAATTTTCACAGATCATGTATTTCTGTTGCCGCTATAACAACAAATTACTAAAAAACAGAATAAAAAAAATATTTAAGGGGCTTCCCACCCACAAGGGGCGACAGACATGTTTTTTTTGGCGTTTATAGATAATGTTAACGGAACCCTTCGTGCGCGAGTCCGACTCGCACTTGGTCGGATTTTTTATGTATGTTGACGCATAACCTTTTTGCGTATGAACCGATTTTAATAATTCTTTTTGTATATTAATTATTGTATTGTCTTTGAAGGAGGTTGAAATTTTTTTTAAATCTAATAATTAATCTCAACTTATAGGTGGAATACCTACTGATGAAAAAATTTAATTAGAAATAAATATACCGAATACTCAGCAAATATATTGGTTATTTACATAATACATCCTCAAACAAATAGGAGAATTTATTTCAAAATCTACCTACATAACATCAATAAATAAGGGCCTTAGCCCTTAGTCCAACACCTTGATTATTTAACACTTTTCCGTTGCGGACGCTACCTGTGACATTGACTCGTATGCCCCCCGGGTTCACCTGCTTTACATAATCGACTTACACACATTTACGAGTGCCACTGCGCATATAATTTCCCAATAGCATTGAAAATTTAACAAATGTCTCTAACGCAACACAAATATAAATATCCGAACATTTAGAATTGATTTGAATAATAACTAGAAAGGAAGAAGGCAGTTATTAAATTGCGTAAAAAATCCATGTGAGGATAAAAAAAAAATTATGAAGTTGGAATGACGTTTAATTTGATCCTTAGTATTATCTATACTAATGTATCTGTGCTGATATTATAAAAAGGTAAACTTTTTTAATCTGTTAGGATTAAAATGTTATGTTAAAAATAAAAAAGTTTCAAGTCCTTATAACATCCTATAATTTTTAAAGTTATTTTCTAATGACACGTTTTTTTAAATAAATATCTTTTACAATCTGCAATTAAATACCTCAATGTTGCTTCACTCAATAAAATAAAATTGCAATATACCTATAATAGATTGCTTATGGTTCAAAAGGATTAGTGGATACTTCAATAATAAATTATCCCCGTAAGGTAACATTCTGATTTATTATGTATCATGTCAATATCTTGGGACATTCTTCACACACGGTTATCTGATCCCAAACTAAGCAGAGCTTGTACTATGGACAACCAGATAACTGATAAGATTATACTTTTTTTAAACACATAATACTTAGACTCAGGACAAACAGACATGTTCATGCATACAAATGTTTGTCCTGGATGGGAATCGAACCCACGACATGCTGCATGATAGCTGGTGTTCATCAATCACAATAATTTTGTTAGAATAAATTGGAATGGCAATAATTAATGCCATGCCTATACTTTAAACTTTTACTGAAAAAATTAAACATTTATAAAAAAAACTCACGCAAAGATCCCGCCGATGCGCCGGCGACACAGCCAACCGCAATTAAAAGTACAAACACACGCATTTTAATAATAATAAAAAAATTAATAAATATAAAAGTAATATGACTGCACACGAGGACGTTGAGCTTTCAACTGTGCCAATGTTTCGATATGATTGCTTTATATACGTTGCACAAGCGCCTGCGCCGGTGACCGCGATGATTTTATAACGTTATCAAATGATTTTTGTATGATGTACATTGTTTTGAAAGCCCTAGGCAGATCCTTTTATATTTAAAGAACTTGGCATTTATTTGGCAGCATCATATTAGGCGATCCTTCAGTAATATGTACTAAATAAATATACTCTGACATAAAATATGCAAAGTTCAATGTTTTGTCGGTTTTTACGAAATTGTTTTATAATGTTCGTCGGTCGTCTGTCTGTCTGATCGTGAAAATTGGCACATATAAATTTTTATGAGGAAAAAAATTTGGCAGCAAATTTGGACAATTTCAAGCATAAATAAAGGGTTTTCAATTATTAGTATTACGGAACCCTTTGATCCTAGTCATACGCGCACACACATAAACACAAAATAGTTTAAATAAATAATACACGTTAGGTAAAAAAATAATGAAAAACTATGATATTATTAAAAAAAACCATACAACAGAACTAAAATAAAATAATGAGAATTTTTTATTGATCGGACCCTATTTATGTATTTTCTGGTAGGTACACAATAAAGAGTTATCTATCAATCTATGTAGGTATATATGTAGTATTATACTATATACAAGCTCTGCTACGTTTGGGATCAGATCAGATAGCGCCGTGTGTGAAGAATGTTCCAGGATATTTACAATTAGGTATGGAAATATATTGTAGAATTACTGGAATTCTAATGGTTAGGTACATGTAGTGGTACTTTATGTATTTGTTTATGTACTGCTTGCATTTCCTAACCTACTACTAACAGATCTTGTTTGATTGTAAACTAATGTCCAAGTAAATGGTCGGTTATTTATTATATAAACAATAAAGCAAATGTTTAATATGTTTGTCTCACATATTTGCTTTGGTATTCCAAAATTTATGAGACCTTAGAGAGAGGATATTTTTTCCGAGAATCTTTAGATACTCAAGACGGAAGCTATACTTTAAAAATAATTTGGAATCCAAGAATAAAAATAATATTTCATTAGGACATCATAATAATCGCATTTTATTCTATAATATACAATATTTACAATTATTTACAACAAATATACAAACTATATATAAAAAATTTCCTCGAGGCGTGTGCTGCTGTCAATCAACGACAAGGTCCCCGAAGGCTGGCAACGTTCCCCTCTTTGTATGGCCAAGCTAACGCGTTGGCGGAAAAATAATATTATAGTTTTTCCAGTAACGCCCTGAGCCGAGGTTCGTACCCCACTCGGGAGTGCCCTCAGGCGTGGTTACCTAAATGTCGCCCGGTTTTTATCCGGTAAGGTTGATGCAGCCATCAACTTTAGTCCTTTAAAAAAATTGTTTTAAATGAATCTATTATCCAAATATGTCAAACACGATAAGAACAGATGATAATCTTTTTTTAAATAATAAAGTACAAAATTTATTACACATGTTGGACATTGTTTGCATACATATTACCAATATACACCTGATATTATCATTTTATAAATGTACCTGCTATCTAAATGTGTGAATGAATTTGGTGACCTGATTCTGTAAGCAGCATAGAGCACAGATTTGTCTACACTCTACTTTTACACTAAAGAAAAAAAGATTCGTACTTTTTGCTTCGTCATATCAGCCGAAAGACGTCCACTGCTGGACAAAGGCCTCCCGAAGGATCTCCACCTTATGGTAAGTGGTTACCATCACCAATCGCCATTTGCAATACTTATTGGGAATGTGTTGCCGACCTGCTTACAGTGCCAAGAAGGCAATGAGCTCTCAAGTGCAATTGTTGGAACAAAACGGTAGGTACTCGGCGACAAATTTTCGACTTCAGGATCGTAGCCAGCAAGACGGGTACTACAAAGTACCCTACCACCGTGCAAAAAATAAAGCCAAAGAGGCTTTATGCAATTACTGGTGCTCTATTTATAATCCACTTTAAAAAAAAGAGTAAAACCTCCTCTAACTCCAAGGTCCTATATTAATTTTGTTGTCTTTGAGACAACAAAATTAATATGGGACCTTGGAGCTAGCTATACAGAACCCAACGCAAAATTTAAATATAAGAATTATTTAAATCGGTTCATAAACAAAAAAAATATGCTTTAACAAACATTAAAAAAAATAAAGACATACCTATAGGCGAATTGAGACCCTTCTTTTTTTGAAGGATGTTAAAAAGTTGTAAAAGTTTATATCTCTGGAACTCTTTTGTATAATTTATACATTTGGTAGTATTATGATAAAAATAAATAACAGCCTGCACGAAAAGAGGTAGGTACTTTTCGTAGGCCTCGTTACTCTGAATTAACAAATTCAAAATTACCCAATCCAACGCATGCTTGTACATAATGTTGTTGACCTTTATGATGTAAGTGCTGCTTTATGTACTGAGTTATAGATCGAGGTTAATGAACTCGAGGTTATATATACATACTAATTGTCCGACCCGCGGTTTTACCTGCAATCCCCAATTTTATACTGATAGGGGTGGAATGGATTTTCAAAAATCCTTTCTAACGCCTTCGTCATAATAGCTCTGTATGCCTTAACGAACCTGGTTTCCATAGTACAAGCTCTGTTTAGTTTGGGATCAGATAACCGGGTGTGAAGTATGTTCCAGAATATTTATTTAATTATAACCCAAATAAGTTATTGATGGATGTGTTGCGCGTAAGGTTGTCAAAGCTGTGTGTCAGCTAGAGTCCATAAGCTTAACTGCTTACCATCAAGCGGCCGTATCCCTAAGCACGCGAAGTATATTTGCAATACTATATATTATGTAGGTGTTTACTTACCTATTGAATTGTAATGCAACACAATTCATTGAAGTGTCAGAGAACAATGTCATTGTCAAGGACACATTGTCAATACATTGTGTTCTGTCAAATTGTATGCAGCTGTAATAAATCTCAGTTAATGTACCATTATGCGCTGATTATGGTATAACATCATTATATTATTGTCAATTAGCATATTTTATTAAGCGAATAGTTAAGAGAAACAAGAGAATTAAGGCAAAAAAAAAGTAGGAATATAGGAAAGAGTTAAATATTATAATATAATAATAATAATTAACGTGATGCTATTTTTAGACATTTAGATAGTTCAGATTAAAATGATCAGATTAATCATTCTACTTTGGACGTGTAAATCAAAGAGGACGCTCGCCTATACGCTGGACTGACCAGATTAAGGGTATACCTTCGGTTGGAGCGCGAAATTCAAATTTTATCACGTTTTTTGCAAATTGCAGCTCAGTTATAGGTCGTAAGTTATAAGTCAACATGTTGTTTGCGAGAAGAATGGTAGTATATTTACTGATTAATAACAAAAGAAATCATCAACATATTCTTCCAAGGTTCTTAGTTTTTTACGATATTTTTCTGACGTTACTAAAGAAAAATTCCAATTTTTAAAAAAAATATTCCCCGTCACATATACTCTAGTTTAACATATATTTTTTTCCAAATCTATTGCAACAAAGAATCAAAATCAAAATCAAAAACTCATTTATTCAGTTTAATCCCTAATAAGGCACTTATGAACGTCAACAGTTACAGTTTTACAATAGACTCTACTACCGGTTCGGAATACACTTGAACTGAGAAGACTCCGGCAAGAAACTCAGCAAGGCGTTTTTTTTTGGTGGATCTTTTTTTTAAAATTTATGTAGGTAATTACAGTTTTTGTCTTAAATATACATAAACTTCATACAATTATCACTTGGCCAGGGGGCTGCAAGTGCAGAGAGAAGCTACTACAACCATGTATTCTTGTCTTCTATGTAATGAGCCACCTTATAGTAAGCCTTGTCGATCAACTTATGTTTAACATGCTCTTTGAATTTATTATAAGACATCTTAGTTACTTCATATGGGATTTTATTATAAAAGCGAATGCAGTTCCCGAGAAAAGACTTATTGACTTTCGCTAGCCTGAATCTAGGTGTAACAATTTTATCTTTGTTTCTAGTATTTAGGTTATGGCGGCTACTGTTTGTGTCAAATAGATTTAAATTTTTACGGACAAACATAATATTTTCAAAAACGTATAGCGACGGTAAGGTTAATATGTCAAATTCCTTAAACCGATTTCGTAAGGATTCGCGAGGACCCAAGCAATAGATTGCACGTATGGCCCTTTTCTGCAAGATAAAGATAGATTCCAAATCCGCAGCCGAGCCCCATAGCAGAAGACTGTAGGACATTATACTATGGAAATACGCAAAGTAAACCAATCTAGCTGTAGCCACATCTGTTATATTTCTAATTTTTCTAACTGCAAAAGCAGCGGAACTCAATTACATAGAGAATACACTCGAATACAGAGAGAAACGCATTTTAGAATCATCATTTCACGTATATCATCATTTCACGTATATCTGACCAATCCTATCCAACTAATATTATATTATAAATGCGAAAATTTGTAAGTATGTATGTAATGTTTGTTAATTTTTCACGCAAAAACTACTTAACGGATTTGCATGAAATTTGGAACACAGATAGTTTATAGCCTGGATTAACACATGGAATACTTTTTATCTCTTTTAACTAAGATCCCTCGGGAACGCGGGTGAAACCGCGGGTTTGGAAGCTAGTAAAACTATAATTGAGTGTGCTAGACAGACAAATTATTCTCAAGTTATTTATCCAGCGAGCCAGCATGTGTTACTGATATATTATCACATATTTATAATGTGTTTTATAAAAATATATGTTTTTTTTTAATGATGCCAGTGTTTGTGTTAAGGGTAAACGTTCGGTTGGAGCGCGAAATTCAAATTTTTTCACGTTTTTTGCAAATTGCAGCTCAGTTATAGGTCGTATGTTATCAAGATGTTAAATATAATATACCTTGGAAGAATATATTGATGATTTCTTTTGTTATTAATCAGTACATATACTTCCATTCTTCTCGCAAATAACATCTTGATAACATACGACCTATAACTGAGCTGTAATTTGCAAAAAACGTGATAAAATTTGAATTTCGCGCTCCAACCGAACGTTCCCCCTTAAACAAAAGACTTCAACGAGATGCATTGACAAAATATTTGTTTTTTTTACAAAATTATGCTATGAATAGATAATAGGACATTATTTTATTTGACTTACTAAAAAAATAAATATGATTATTTACAACAAATATACAAAATACAATCTACATATTATTTATTAAAAAAAAATCATTGAAAGTACCTAAGTATAATAATTTATTACTACATTATTTATGAGAGCCTTGTTATGTTGATACAATTTAAATAAATAATATTTTATTTGAAAAAAGTATTTTTTGGACTGGTGAAAATAAAAATAACAAGTTACCTATAGCTCAATAAAATTTCCACTACGTTTAACAAAGAAATACAACATTAATAAGAATGGTATGCATAAATAACGATAGTACGTATCCTCGCCGCGTTCAGGTAATAAATTTCTTTTTATACAAAAATATACGTGCTATGACTGTATATTGGCGTTAATAAGCAAGTTTTTTCATCACTCGAGATACCGCGAAGCCTCTGACGCGCTAGTGACGTCATATTAAATGTCATAGTTCAAAATTTTATAACTACTATGGCATAAAACTACCACATCCAAAATGTGGTAGTTTTATGCCATAAGGTTGGCATCATCTTCTATCTATACTAGAAATAATAATAAAGCTGAAGAGTTTGTTTGTTTGAACGCGCTAATCTCCGGAGTTACTGATCCGATTTGAAAAATTCTTTCACTAATAAGAAGCTACATTATCCCCGAAGGTAGACTACTTTTTATCCCGGGAACGCGAGTGAAGCCGTGGGGAATAGCTAGTATTGTATAATCCTTCTGATTCAGTCCAGTCATTACCGGGGATTTTTTTACGGTGCGTACGTGACCTATGTAGTGGACGCCTATTGCTTACCATCATTAATTTTATTGCCTTCGCTTACCTACTGCATTGTATCACTAATTAATTATGCAAAAAGTGGACTGGTTAGTTTAGTACATTATTAGATTATGATTCGTTAATTTGATTTTATATTATACAAATAAAAAATCCCGACTGCATAAATAGCGCAAATAAATATGCTTACATAGATATTACACAAAAAGCACAAATAAAGGAATGTACTTATACATAATTATATTACATAAAAAGTACAAATTAAACAACATATTTACACAGATGTTACACAAAAAGTACAAATTAAACAATGTATTTACATAGATATTTCACAAGAAGCGCAAATAAAGTAATATGCTTACATAGATATTACACAAAAAGCACAAATAAAGGAATGTACTTATACATAATTATATTACATAAAAAGTACAAATTAAACAACATATTTACACAGATATTACACAAAAAGTACAAATTAAACAATGTATTTACATTCTATATTTCACAAGAAGCGCAAATAAAGTAATATGCTTACATAGATATTACACAAAAAGCACAAATTAAACAACGTATTTACATAGATATTACACAAAAAGCGCATATAAAGGAATGTATTTACACAGATATTACACAAAAAGTACAAATTAAACAATATATTTACATAGATATTACAAAAGAAGCGCAATATATAAAATCAAAAGAAAGATCCACATAGGAAAGAAGCCTTGCTAAGTTTCTCGCCGGAGTCTTCTCTGTTCAAGTGTTCCCGAACCGATGGTAGAGTCTATTTGACATTCATAAGTGCCTTATTAGAGCCGAAACTGAATAAATGATTTGAAGCGATGATAGCTCAGTGGTAGTGACGTCGGATGCCGAGACGAAGGTCCCAGGTTCGAATCCTACAATGAGCTTGAGCTTTCAGTGAAGGAAAACATCGTGAGGAAACCATAGCACGGTGGTAGGGTACTTTGTAGTACCCGCCTGGCTGGCTACCACCCTCAAGTCGAAAATCTGTCGCCAAGCACCTTTCGGTGGGTTCCGACAGCTGCACTTGAGAGCCAGTTCCTTTCGAGGCTTTGTGTGCTTACCATCATCGGCCACATCATCACTGACCACAGTGAGATTGTGGTCAAACACAAGTTAATAGCCAATACATAGTTAAAAAAAAAAAAAAAAAAAAGAGTTTCGAGATTGTGTTTGAAAAGGAATCTTCACTTATATACAGTGTGTTTAGTAAACAAACAATCCTATTAATCCTACTTCCTACTGTAATATTATAAATGGGAACGTTTGTGAGTATAGATATATGGATGAACTAGCTGTCCCCCGCGGTTTCACCCGCGTTCCCGGGATAAAAAGTAGCCTATATGTTATTCCAGGGTATGATCTTTATAGTGCCAAGTTTCATCCAAATCCGTTCAGTAGTTTTTGCGTGAATGAGCAACAAACATACATACATACAAACTTTCACGTTTATAATATTAGTACGATGTTTATTTGTTTGTCTCTTTCACGTAAAAACTTACTGAACGGATTTACATAGAGCCCCGGGTGAAACCACGGGGTGGAAGCTAGTAAAAAATAAATATCTCAACGAATCTATGGTTTATTGCGCTGATGAAATCGATTAAAGAGCAATTAATTATAATGTAATAAGCTAATAACATAAAGTTAAATCGTAGATAAATGAGTAGGTAAGTAGGTAGGTAGTTAATGGGCAGGATGGCCAGCGGTCGGTCACGTAGGCCAGCTACTCACCTGCTTTGGCATTAGTATTATTGTCTATGGTGTTCATGTTATAGATTTATCATTTACGTAGGTATGCAATTACCTACATGATTAGAATTTTACGATAGCTATTCACGTTGTGCAGATCAACAACTTATATATATAGGATATATTATATGTATAGGATGATTTTGCGAAGTAAGCCGAGAGGGCATTGAAAACAAATATTTAAAAAAATAACAACTTTGTAGAGCATTAAAATATGCTGTAACTTAAGTCTAATTGAGTACCTATCAGATTACTCGAGTGCTAAAATGGCTACCTCTATTACACGTTTCTCAGTTGATGCCAAATATTGAAGCTATAAATATCCTGTAACATTTTTCACACACGGTTATCTGACCCCAAACTAAGCAGAGCTTGTACTATGGAAACCAGATAACTGTTATAAACTACATAATATACTACTTTTTTTTAAATATATACTTATATAGATATTTAAACCCAGACTCAAGACAAACACACATGTTCATGCACATAAATGTTTGTCCTGGATGGGAATCGAACCCACTATTATAACTTCGTAATGGTGGTGCTTGTGCCTGTACTTGTTTTCATAAACGTTCTTGTCTATCGGTAGAATATAAGTCAACGGGTTGATCATAAAATTAAAAGCAATTAAAAATATAATTAAATTAAAAATATTTCAGGATATTATTATTATTAAATCTATCATCCATACATTTTCTTTCAAAGATTTTTCCACACTTTAAAATTGACTTTTGATTGATTCAAAATATAAATAGACCGACTATATTTATATCCTCCTTGCTATTATATACAACACAGCTAATAAAAAAAAGTTTATTATAAGTATAAAGTATCTCACACCACGCCACCTATCTCCATTCAAGTGAAAATATGAATACACCTTTATATAAATCACGCCAGATGGCGGTGCTGTATAGATATATGATTGTCTTCTGTAAATCAGGATCAACAATTTAACTAAGTACGACTGTCAGAGAAAGATGTCGCTTAACATTATTATAATTATTAATAATTAATATTTTTAGCATCAATAGTAGCAGATATGTATTTAATTTGTCAATGTATGGGTATTTAGGCTCATTTAAAAATAATTCAGTATAAGTTAATCCATCAATATTTAATTCCCATCCATCGAACAAAATTAAAATTATAAAAAACTCAAATGTTTTGCCTAAATAATTTATCTCGACCAGTACAAATATCTATATCCAAAGCAGGCAGTATGTTATCCCCCTCACCCCGGTAACGCCCTGAGCCGAGGTTCGTACCCCACAGGGGGTGCCCTCAGGCGTGGGTACCTAAAATTTTAGCCGGTTGAGAGCCATCTGCGCTCGTCGATTTGTCCGCGTAAGGGAAGTTAAGCAGGAAGGCGGTCTATGTTAAGGAAAGTGGGAAAATCGCCGCCTGTGGACATTTGCAACACATTGTAATTGCGTTGTTGACCTTGAAGAGCACTTTTTGATTCAGGAAATGTAAGAAGTATATAATTGTCAAATAATAAAAACAACAAATTGTATTGTAAACAAACATATTATTCGATTGATCACGTATAAACCGATCAGCAGTTTATTTATAACGTATATTCAATTTAAAAATCATTTGGTTATCACATATGTTACCGCAGCGTTGCGGTAACATTCGATCGAGTTATACACTTTCTGGACAATATTCCATTCATGTACGTCATCCAGATCATTAAAAAAGGTTATTGAACTCGTCCAACAGATTATAAAGATTTTAATTATCATAGTGTATTTATTTAAAAGACTAAGGGCCGGTTACTCGTATATTTTAGTTAAAGTTATGGTCAAAGTTAACTTAACTATTACCATGCTTTGATTTTACAGTCACTTTGACGATGACCGATTTCCCTCGGTCGGTTATGGTTGCAGTTAAAATTTTAGTTAAAGTGACACGAGCAACCCAGTTTGCTTACTTTCGGCGGTTAAAGTTAACTATAACCTTACTATGACCGCGGTTTATGCAACCGACCTTAGGTCCGAGTTTATCCACTAGAAAACAGTCCGATAAATTATAATCAAATCGTGAATCGTCTCTCCTTTTTCAGTCTCGAAGTAAAATAAATGCATTTGAGATCAAGTGGGTATCGAAAATTAATTGTTATATTGTAAGCAGTATGATACTATTCACAATGTATCGATAGTTTACAATTTCGCGAAATAGATTACCAGCTAAAGCTAAAGGTGTTCACAATCATACGGTGACATATAAATGTCTTTGTGTTTTTAAAGGCAGTTTTGTTATAAGTAAATTTATCCTTATCGTGACTCATAATGATATAAATTTTTCACGATGATTATTACAATGGTGAATGCCCTCATATACCTACCTGTAGCCTATAGGACAAAGTAGAAATTATACTCGGAAGCTTTCGTTGAAAGAAGACGCCCTTCGAATTTTTACACAAAGGGATAAAAGAGTGACGTCAATCATACAATCATCACTAAAGACCGGATTATATGCAACTTAAAAAGCTTGATACATGCATGCAAATACGCGTAATAAATGCGGAAATATGCAACAAGAAATACGTGATACGTTTTAATTTTTTGTCTTGACTTGTCTTGATAAGGGTCCATTGAAGATCTCCAACTCCAAATATAACATTGTACCTAATCGTTTTTTTTTATTATGATATAATTTTAAATCTCAATTCTCGGTTTTATTCCTTTATATGTATTGTACTGAGAGAACTTTGATTCATGCCAAATTTCATGATTTTAGGTTCTGAATTACTCGTGAATAATAAAAATAAGTGACATAAATGGCTGTAGCCTGAAACATAGGTTCAACCTAGTTCAGGCAAACCAATAAATGTAATATGTTTTTTAATTACAAGTAAAAAAAAATACCTACTGACTAAAACCCCACAGTGTTACTACATGTCGCTGCCGGCTACCCATACGGGGGCGCCGAAGCATTCGTCCGCGTACCCAGCAGCGACGGTCTCTTGCGAGGTAACTAATCTATATTAATATTATAGACCTATCTGCAGATTTACTGTTCGTTCTTGCAATACATAATTTATTTAAAATTAATCTTGTATCCCCAATCAAACTCAACTCAAAACTCATTTATTCAATTTGGTCCTCGAATTCCCCGATAGAACGTCGGAAGTTACAAATGACTCTACCACCGGTACCACATACACTTAAACTGAGAAGACTGCGCAAGAAACTCAGCAAGGCCTCTTTCTTTTGTGTATCTTTCTTTTAAATTTATGTAACTACATTTTTTGTTTTAAATATGTATATGTTACCGGAACCGTATGAAATATAGGAATTGTATACAATTCCTGTGTATTTCCCCTAGGAAATTATAACAATAATGATACTTGGAAATATATAGAAACTATTGAAAAAAATAGGTTGGGGTTATTTTTTTATTTTGCATAGAATAGCAAGTATTCGCACAAAAGTACCTTTCACTTACAACCCCCCAAATACCGCTATCCTTACAAATATACCGAATGTAGTACTCCGATAGATATTTAGGAAATGTATGGATTTCCTAGGAAATGTATACAATGACGGATTAGATACTTTTCCGTTAACATATACATAAACTTCATACAATTGCCACTTGGCCAGGGGGCTGCAAGTGCAGAGAGAAGCTACTACAACCATGTATTCTTGTCTTTGTAATGAACACCATAAAGTGAGGTCTTGTCAATCAGTTAAATTTTATCAGTGATCAGTCTCTCTTAAAATTTATTATAAAACGTCATATGGGATTTTATTAAAAAACGAATGCAGTTCCCGAGAAAAGACTTTTAACTTTAGCTGGCCTGAATCTAGGTGTAACACTTCTATTTTGCTTTCTTGTAGCTATTTAGGTTACTGATAGTGTCAAATAGATTTATTTTTTACGGAAAAATCATAATATTTTAATTAATGTATAGCGGCGGTAAGGTTATATCTCAAATTCCTTAAATCGACTTCGTTAATGTAATATACCTATCGAACGTAGGTGCAATAAAAACTTCTATTTTGATGTAAATAAGAGTGACATTCAATTAATTTGAGCCTTCTAGGGCCGTTAAAGACAGTGTCAGCGAAAAGTGGTATAAAATGCAAGTGCATCGATGCGCCCGCGTCATTTATACATTCAGTTTCGTAACCATTCGTGTCTCTATTGCGGTTCGTTAAGGTTCACAATATGCGGTGGTTAGTTTTATTCGTTTGTGTGACGTTTTACGCGGCTGCTGACAGTAGTAAAGGTAAGCTACAAATTTATTTTCTTTTTTTATTTGTATCGTAATTATTCTACTTAAACCTAAATTACCTAATCTGATCTAGACCAATATCAAAAATCTGAAATTTGTATGTTTGAACGCGCTAATCTCAGAAACTGTCAGTAAATTTTGATAACGTAAGTATTTTTGCGATAGATTTGAGGAAGGTTAGGTATATTATATACCTATGATTTACAACCGTATAATATTAAGCTAAATGCGGGCGAAATAGCAAGGCATAGCTAGTATGTAAACCATTATATAATTGGTGGACAAAATGGCGACCCAGTTATGTATATAGCCTGGCACACACAATGCGTACAAACCTAGTTATATACATATTCAAAAAGAAACTTGATTTTTAAAGGTCACTACTTGTTTTAGTTAATTATTTTGGATATTATTATTATATTAAATGTTTATAGCAAATTGTGTCATGATTATTTTAAGAACAAAAATCTATACAGATAATGTGGCTAACTATGAACCAACTGAGTCAGTCAAAAAAGGCCAAGTGCAAGTCGGACTCTCGCACGAAGGGTTCCGTACTATATACAGGGTGAAAATTCGGGCCAAGTTAGGTTAGGGTATCAGAAATGTCACAAATCGAAAAAATCTATTACCATATATTTTGTTAGGAAATTAATTTATCATACCTTAATGTGGTGTCATAGGCAAATGTAAACAAAATGAAGTAAACAAAAATGTATTTTTAATAAGAACAACAACAATTAAAAAAAATAAAAATTAAAAAAAATATCTATCTGTGGCAGCATCAGCATAGTTTCTTCTTCTCCGCTAGTCTTAAACCGCTGGCTTGCAGGAATATATATTTTCTATGAGAGTTAGAATTACCCCGTAATGCAGGAAAATTAAAAATAGCCCTGTATAATTGACAGACTTAAACTTACGTGTATATTAGGATTCGTTCTGAAGTCAGCGAGAAGGTGCTGGTGATACGTGGATTTTTCACTGACTGTCGGTATTTCAAAAAATTCCAAAGAATTTCTATTTATCCCAGAAATCCTGATCAGAATTAGGTTATTCAAAAAAAATCCCGTTTATAAAATTAGTTACATAATTTCGATCTGTAGATCTATAAAAAAATATAGCATTCGCGCTCGTAGGAACGAAAATCCAAAAAAGTTGTGTTATCTTGCACCTACTCATATAAAATTCATAGCATACACTTGGTAAAAAAATCAGACAAATTCAAGTTTGGCTCGCGCACTGAGGGTTCCGTACAGATAAGTAGGATCGAAGGACAATTAATAATCATCATCATGTCAGCCGAAAGACGTCCACTGCTGGACAAAGGCCTCCCCCAAAATATTTCCACAATTGCCGGCCTTGCGCTACCCGCATCCAGCGGTTTCCCGCGACCCTCACAAGATCGTCGGTCCATCTTATGGGGGGCCTGCCTACGCTGCGTCTTCCGGTTTGGGGTCGCCACTCGAGAACCTTTCTGCCCCAATGGCCGTCGGTTCAATCTTCGGGCTATGTCGGTTACTTTGGTTCGCCGTTAATAGAGGAACTCAAAATGCAAATGTAAATTTATAATCAAAGCGATTGTCTGCTTTTGTAAGTTTTTTAATGTGATATAACTACAAATATAACAAATATGTGGCTTATTCCTTTATTTGTTGAGATCTCGCTTCTAGCCTTTCAAGTTTCTAGGTCATCGGGAAGTATTCCTCGCGAGTGAACGGCTCTATTTTTTTTTTGATTGTCTTGTCATAAATACTAATATTTTTTTTATTTTTGCAAACACAAGTTAACATTTTCAATCGGAGATCATCTATTTGTGATCGTATTTGAATCCGATTAATACGCAACCCTAGGTAGTTGCGTCAGACTCGCGCTTGACAGGTTTTTTTCTAATTAATTCACGCTAATGATTATAAGTAATAGTCGCAATAATGACTTTGGTATCTGAGGTCATTTAAAACCAATTATCGATTCCTCTTAGAGGCTCTCTAACAAGTTATTTGTACCTACATTTAATGATTAGCGATCATTTTACAACACGCGACATTATCTAAGTATAGTAGAAATCACATGCAGGTAGAAATGATGATTTGACCGCATATTATAAAATGCTAATAAATCCTAGAATAATTTAATTAGTAATCTGTTAACTATACTAATATTGTAAATGCCAAAGTGACTGTGACTGTCTAATCTTCTTTACATAGTATAAAACAAAGTCGCTTCCGCTGTCTGTTTGCTTAGATCTTTTAACGCAACGGATTTTAATGCAGTTTTCAGCAATATATAGAATTATTTAAGAGGAAGGTTTATATGTATAATACATACATACATATTATAGTACAGAAAAGCTGAAAAAAGCCTATAATTTGGGATCCCTAAGAAAACTTCAATAAGATATAAAAAAAAACCTATTACATAAATTAAATTCCTTACATCACAAGAAAGACGTTGTTATATTATAATAGGTAAATAAAGAAATGTCTATTGCATATATTTCAGCTCCCTTCATAACACCATGCCACGCGTCAGATGACGAGTGTCACAAGACCTCAGCGCAAAAGGCGGTACCCATAATAGCCTCTGGAGTCCCCAGCCTGGGCATCGCGGCCTTGGACCCCATGCGAGTGGACCGGGTGTCCGCCAACGAGGCGGGGCTTAGCATGAGCTTTAGGGATACCACCGTAAAGGGCCTCAGGAATTGCCAGATTTTAAATCTGAAGTAAGTATCAATGCGAAGAGGACTTTTTATTTGTTGAGAAGGGACTATGATGAGGTCGAGGATGTAGAATGGTTGTAAAACAGTGTATGTATTATGGACGACTTATGGAGCAGAGAAGTGGCCGTTTACGATGGCTCTCATAAGAAGGCTCAAGGTCACCCAAAGTGCATTGGAGAGGGCTATGCTCGGAGTTTCCCTGCGAGATTAAATAAGAAATGATGAGAAAAATTATGAATAAAAAGTGTAGGTTGTTACATACAACCTAAATTTTTTTCATAATTTTTCTATTGGGGTTTTAGTCATTATGTCCCACTTTGAATGACCCGCTGGGAATATCTCTAATTATTTTCATTGGCAACATTTCTATAAAGAGACAAATGCTATAAAAGACATTCGAAAAGAAAACATCAAACAGCTACAATACAGAAAATATGAAAATAACTATAACAATATTTCAGCCTACTTACCTATTACATTATCCGCATATTCATTTACAATGTTAGTTAAAAATATGCCACTAGAGGCCTCAGGTGAAGCTAATAAATTAAAAAATAATAATAATAAAAATAGTATGAATGAAATTACTCAAACATTATGTAGTTGTTAACAAAATCTAAATAAAAAAATATTAATAAATCTATAATAGTGATTTGCTTGATTATGTTAAGTAAATGTGACATTTTGTAGTTTATGTAAATGTTTAAATGAGTATTTTTTTAATTTCCATTAAGGCCATGCTAATATGTCAATGGTGGCGATTCTGTTGTTTACGAACTTAACTTATATTAGACAAGTCATCTCTCTTTCATTTTAACCTTATTGAAAAAAGATAGAACATTTTTAATGCTGTCAGTTTAATCCATGCTGTCGTAATGTACGGGTAAATAGTCGTGACGAATAAAGATCGCGCTTAAATTCACGTTGAAATATGTGATCGGACTAAACTGACTTTCTTATATTTACCATTAGAAAGAGATTAAATTTATTTAGTTCGTAAACAACAGAATCGGCACCAATATCTATGAAATAGTATTGTATGACTCAACCACTCGCTCGACGAATAGGGCAACGCAATCCGGTATTCGTCAGCAAATTAACTTCCTGAACGAACTTTACGTCACCGAGGTATATTACTACGTATAGAGAAGCTATCCTAAGCAAAGGTCATGCTCCATTTTGTTAATATTTGCTGCAGCGCTGAAAAAATAATTAGTCTTCTAACCAGACAGTGTAAACACGTAACGCTAGAGCGTTTTTAAGGTGTAGTTTTTCGCGACCAAAAGTCTTACGCGTTTTGTGTCAAGGGTATACCTTCGGTTGGAGTGCGAAATTCAAATTTTATCAAGTTTTTTGCTAATTGCAGCTCAGTTATAGATCGTAAGTTATCAACATGTTATTTGCGACAAGAATGGTAGTATATTTACTGATTAATAACAAAAGAAATTATCAACATATTCCTCCAAGGTATATCAGTGACATAATACGACTATTTCATGAAAACGTTACTTTTATGATTTATTTTGTTATTAATCAGTAAATATACTACCATTCTTATAGCATACACATTAAAAGCTTTGTTGACAATATTCTAAATAGGTTCAATTAAAATAATGAAGTGTTTTCTTTCAAATGCATTCTAACCACAAATGTTTTAAGGCTTCTTAATCTCTCTATATACCAATATCAACAACTGTATAATGATTTGTACCTCACACAAATGATTTCATCAAATGTTTTCTATAGCTGCTTTTGTAACGCTGTTATGTTATTTGACAGACGTCGCGGTCATCACACGTACGTGGATTTGAAATGCTCCATCATTATGGTCGGCAACTACAACCTAGGAGGCAAGCTGCTCATCCTACCCATCGAGGGAAACGGAAAATACAAGATCAAGATCCGTAAGTTATATTTTTAATTAGTTTTTTTATCTGAAGTCCAAGCAATAAGTCCTAGTCCTTAGAATGGACAGGTTATGTAAAAAGATGTTATATTGCGAAGAGTCAAAAGAGAAGAAAATACACTAAATGTATGAAAATGGACATGTGTAAGAGAGATACCAATAATTTTGATGATGAACTGTTAGAAAGGTGGAAAAACTAATGGAGGCGATAATAATGGAAACCATGGAATTCGACCACTGACCATTGATCGTGGTAATGTTACACACAGTAGTTATCATGTATGTGTCTGTCAGTTAGTGTGCTTATAATTTGAAAATCAATCGAGAATGGATTTTGATACGGTATTTAATTACCTAGCAGGTTTTTTTTGAAGTTTTGAAGGTTTGAAGAGTGTGAAACTGAAAAAACTGTCTGACTGATATGTCATCTCACAAAACGCAGTATCTAAGGGTTTTCAAAATGTTATACCCTATGTCGGTAAAGTAGGTGAAACAGCGGGTTGGAAGCTAGTGATATATATGGAAGTGGTAGGCAAAACTTTTTGCTCCACACAACACCGTAGCGAAGGCAGTTTCACGAATCATTTAAGTGCATGTAGCGTGTAGTATATAGGCAAGTTTAGGTGAAAAACCTGCAGGAGATTCTGCATTATGTCCTTAAGCCTCCTGCTGCTTACGCCGCCTCCACTTTATGTCTCATTAGCAATTATTAACTTTTCTTTTCCAGGTGATATCGTAGTGAAGATCGCTTTCGATGTAGGTAATAAGATGGTGAACGGCGAGAAGTACTGGCAGGTGCTCAACTGGAAACACACCGCTGATGTGCAGACGGGTGTCGATTTCCAATTCCAGAACCTCTTCAATGGAAATAAGCAGCTCTGTAAGATAATTCTCTTTTGTTCTTCAAAAATGCAAAATGTATTTATTCAGTTTAAGCCTCGGAAAGGCAAAAGGAACTTATGTTCAAAGCTACTGAAGCTATCTTCTGTTCGGAAGTCAGTATTGAACTGAGAATAGGAAGTATTACTGCAATATTTTGGCACCAGAGTGCAGCACAAGCACAACAGTAAAAAGAGTTCCCGAATCAGTTTCTTCAGATCATCCACTTTGAATAGCCGTACAATGCAATTAGTTTTCACAGAATAGGGTTGAAATAACATGTATTATGGCACGCCATGGCGGTTTCTTTACTGTATGTGCTAGTGGCGCCATCTGCGCACAGCTTTGCGTAATGTTCTCTCAAGAAATACAGCAAGGTTACATTTTTTGAATATTTTTTCATAGGCTCTACTTAGTTTGGGACCAGATTAGTATGTAATCAATTTGATGTTTTTTTTTCAGCGGACAATATCCACGAGTTTGCCAACACTAACTGGCGAGACATCTTCCAAGAGGTAGCGCCACCTATCGTGAAGGCTGTGGTCTCCCAGGTCGTCGACCAAGTCACCAAGCTGTTCGACTCGGTGCCTGTTAGAGAGCTCTCCTTGGACTGATACCACTAGATATAAACTGTTATTGTGTAATAAATACTGAATTGTTGTTTGTATGTTTTTTATATTTCTATTGGTACCGATTCTTTTATTTACATACTAAACCAATTTTGATTACGTGTCATCTCACAAACATTTATTGTTTAAAAAAATGATGAAAATTGATTGAAAAGAAAAATTTTATTGACGACTCTAGTTGCGGCCATGAACGTATGATAGGTTTCGTTTTGATACGTCTTGACACGTCACGTCATGTAAATTTTTTAACAAACTTTAAACATACCGCTTGATTCACTTTGAAAGCCAGTGGTGCCGATTCTGTTGTTTACGAACTAAAATAAATTTAATCTCACTATATCTCTTTCTTATAGTAAATATAAGAAAGGGATGCAAGATATTTTAGTCCTGTCAGTTTAATCCGATCACACATTTCAACGTGAATTTAAGCGCGATCTTTATTGGTCACGACTATTTACCCGTACATTACGACGGTATGGATTAAACTGACAGCATTAAAAATGTTCTATCTTTTTTCAATAAGGTTAAAATGAAACAGAGATTGTCTAATATTAGTGTTTCTCTTAATTTTCTATTTATTTTGAAATTAAAACTATATCACACGATTTCAAATTCTAGACCACATAGATAGACGGATTCATTTTTAATGAATAGTGGGTAAATATTTACGTTTTTACGAGTTGATACACACTACAAACTTATAACAAACCCTCTTTTTCGTCGGGGTTAAAAAGAATCGAGTCGGAACTCGGATCCAATAATCGAGTACTTTCTTTGATTCGAGTAATCTAATAATAAAATTTCAATGCATATATGAGTCTAATGTAATATCATATAAGTTAATATATTTTTCAAAAATAATTATAGACGTCACAAATTTAACCATGTAAATACCCAAGTTGAAAACAATATAGCAGTTCAAGTACATAATATAAAATCATGAATAATCATAATTGTTAATAATAATAAGCGTATAATGAAGTTAGACAAAGCAGGTCAGAGGTTAATAGTGAGGTTAATGGTTTTTGTGATGTGAGGAGTATAGGTATACCGCTTAAGGATCTTAGAATCAAAATCAAAACTCATTTATTCAGTTTAGGCCCTAATAAGGCACTTATTAATGTCAACAGTTACAATTTTTAGACTCTACTACCGGTTCGGAATACATTTGAACTGAAAAGACTCTTGGATGATATTTAGATTCCAAAATAGATTGTGTACCTATTCATATATTATTTGACAGGCCAGTTGGCGCAGTTGGTAAAGACCTATCGCGCCGCAGGTCGTGGGTTCTATTCCTATCTAGGACAAACATTTGTGTGCATGAACATGTCTGTTTGTCCTGAGTCTGGGTATAAGTACATACAAATGAGGATTTATAGATCCCAATTAGTCGTAACTCGTACAAAGTACGATACGATACGATACCCTTCCCCCGGTAACGCCCTGAGCCGAGGTTCGTACCCCACTCGGGGGTGCCCTCATGCGTGGTTACCTAAATGTTACCCGGCTGAAAGCTCTCTGCGCTCGCCGATTGTCCGGTAAGGTTGGAGCAGCCATCAGAGGCTACCAACTTTAGTCCTTTCAAAAAAAAAAAAAAAAAATGAGGATTTATAATATTATAATTGGTCTCAAACTTATAATTTTTTTTGGGATTTCAGATCCATTATAAACTGAAAACGACGCGCAACAAAACAAATAGCAATCAGAGATAAAAATATATCGTCAAGATAAATTGCCGTAACAATAAATTTAATGTACCTACTTCGAACAGAAGGCACTTAAAGGAAAACAATGGAATAATAGTTTATTGCAAGAACATTTAAGTTACAGCTTGAGGAAATGAATTTACTAATCTTAAAGACTAAGATAAACGTCATCATCATCACCAGATAGTTCGCTAAACAACACGCTTGCATCCAACACTATCGGAACGACGAAATCGGAATAGCATCAGAGACTCGGTATGCAAGTCATAAATAAAAATAAATAAAATAAAAAAGCCTTTATTCTACCACATATACCTGTACATTATTATAAATATTATTTTTATCTTTTATAACATGCATTGTTTAATTAATGTTTAAAATTTATCATTTCACAATATCTATTTTTTATTTTTTTTTGTACCTTGTTCCTCCTTTGTGGAAGTCGCCTCTTTGGCGTAGGCCTCCCCCAGCTTCCTCCAGTTCTCTCTGTTCCTTGCTTGTCTTCTCCAGTCTGGTCCACATCTTTCTTTAAATATGTCTTCCCATCGCTTTTTCGGTCTACCTCTATATGTTTGTCCTTCTCTTGGTACCCATTCTGTTAACTATGCAAGTCATACTCGGTAGGATTATCTACGATAACATGGCGCACCCCAAAGCTCAAAACGATTGAAATGTATTTGTGAAAGTATTTACAGGTTCACAACGCATCAGTGCCGCAAATACGGGTGTGCCACCGATGCCCAGGCACAGGGCGTAGACTATGGGGGGCGAAAGAATGGCCAGACCAGGCAGGACTATTATTAATCGCTCAATATTATTAGTATGGCGCTGCACTGATGTACAGACGACGACAATTCAAGGTAAACACTGCGGCATCTTATGCGGTTGTAATAGGAGCTATTTTGCAACAAAAAGGTATAGTCTGATCTGGCGTCATCGGCCACATCATCACTGACCACGGTGAGATTGTGGTCAAACAAGTCCTATACAAAGTAAAAAAAAAAAAAAAAGATGCTGAAGGCTATGATGATGTAGCCAGAGATGAGGGAAGGCTAGATGGCTCTAAAGTTCATATCCTGTCCTAATTCCTCTTCAAATTGATGAATCTTGACAAATAACAGTACCTATAGTATGTCAATAAGCTATACCTACGTAAGTGTTAAACAAGGTCGTCATTTTATTGACTTGGTTTATTATAATGATAATCATAAGCCATTTAATCGTTGACAAGGCGTGAAAAGCAAAGACGGGGTTCTAACGACGCCGACTATCACGCCATAATGCTTGACTGGACGTAAATAAACCATATAGGTAGGTACCTACCTCATCATATCAGCCGAAAGACGTCCACTGCTGGACAAAGGCCTCCCCCAAGGATCTCCACGATGGCCGGTCTTGCGCTACCCGCATCCAGCGGTTTCCCGCGACCCTAACAAGATCGTCAGTCCACCTTGTGGGGGGCCTGCCCACGCTACGTCTTCCGGTTCGTGGTCGCGACTCGAGGTACCTACCTACTTTTCATAGATAAAAACGAAAGTTTCCTCTAGAACCCGCAAAATCATGCTGTGGAACATGAACTGCTGGGGACGCCATTGGGAACTCAGTTTTGTTTTTTTTTATACTACTAAGGTAGCAAGCAAGCATACGGCCCAACTTATGGTAAGTGGTTACCGTCACCTATCGCCATTGGCAATACCAGAGATATTGCCAATGTGTTGCTGACCTGTTACAATGCCGAGAAGGCAAATTGGCTCTCAAGTGCAATTGCCGGAACACACCGGTATGTGCTTGGCGACAAATTTTCAACTTGAGGGTACCTACTACAGAGTACCCTACCACCGTGCTATGGTTTCCTTCACCGAAAGCTCAAGCTCATTGTAGGATTCTAGTGTAAAATGCAAAACAATATAAGCATTGAAGATTCCTCTTAGCGCAAGGAGCAAAGTTCTTAAGCTTCAATTGTTATCCGAACATCATAAAACTTCTCGTTTACCTTCACTTTCGGCGCAAACGCAGTTCTGTTTACACATTTAATTGACGATGTAATTCAATATTTTGTTGAAAAATATTTGGGAAGTACCTTTATGAGTTAAGTTCATGGAAATGAATATGGACTCTAAGGCAGGTAAAGTCCCTAAAATGAGGGTCAAGAACTCAAGACTCTATAAAACAGTCTATACTTTTATAGAATTTATATCTATACCTACTTCTTATAATTATCTTTCTTTCTTTTTTTCTAATTACTAATATTAAGTTGAAGAGTTTGTTTGAACGCGCTAATCTCTGGACTAGCGAAAGTATTTTTCGAATCTGAACACTCGGATTCGAAAAAATCTTTCGCTAATAATTGGAAGTTACGTCATTATCCCCAAAGGTTATAGGCTTTTTATCCCGGGAACGCGAGTGAATTCGCTGGGGACATCTAGTTTTGTATACACACAAACATGTTCCTACCATTATGTAGATACTTATGTGAAAGTATTACTGAAAAACTACTGAATGGATGTTGATGAAACATCATATCAGTCCGCTCCGCATCACAATCCGCGTGATGTAAGCAATTTATAGCACCTTGGGTTACATTATCCTAGGTTTCCCTAATTTTCAGAAAACCGGCCAAAAAAAGTAAAGTGAATATATAACTAAATATTCTGTGAATATTTCAAGCGTCTATCTGTTGCCGTTATCAATATCAAGCAAAAACGAGCAAAAAATCACGTTTGTTGTATGGGAGGCCCTCTTAAATATTTGTTTTATTTTAATTTAATTATTTATTTTTATAGTGAATAATTTAACTAAATATTCTGTGAATATTTGTATGGGAGCCCGCTGAAATATATAATCTGTGACAATTTCAACTGTCTTACAGATCATGAGATACAGCACACATTGGCCAAAAGAGTTTCTTTCATAATTATTGACCTTACGAATTCTCCAGTAAACCTTGCCCAATGCACATTAAGTGAGGTCTAAACATAGCTCATAGATTACTCTACAGATTAGTACTTCTTCGATGACATCAAACGATAATTTCTTACGCGGATTTAATTTGCTAAGCACCTACTGTAACTGCTAGGTTTGAAGTCCATGTTACAAAATGATCTTAGCTGTAGTATTGTTCTGCTATTGTAGTAAAGTTTGCTTACTCTTTTCATTATTCACGTTTGCTAAGATGTTCTCTAAAGATACCTTTTACCAAATTAACAGTTGTATCAAATGGCAATTAAAATATTTAATAAACTTCCTGACATATTAAAAAATTTACCAATACATAAATTTAGAAAACTGTTAGTTGAAATGTTTTTATAGTATAGGTACACGAATATTTTAATTATAAGTTCTAATTGTATGATAATAATAATGACATTAATTTTGAGACATAATACCTTTTACCTAAAATAGGTCAAATCTTAATAAAATTATTATTAAGATAAAATTTGAAATGTAGAAAATATATTGTATAATTATTATCACTGTCACTTGAAATTTGTAATCTTTTTTAAATAAAATTTATTTTTTGATTGTATGGTATTTTGTATTATGTTAATGTTCTATTGTGTGCCTTGAAAGGCATAATTTGGAATGCTCGATAATTTAATTTTTAATTTTTACTCCTTTGTAACCCAAATTCATGCAAATAAATTTATTATTATTATAAGGTAAACGGCCCATTACTAGTCAGTTTCAGAACTTTGCTGTGTTTATAGCTCAGCTATGTCATAGTCTTACCTTTTTTCGACAAGCCAGATGGCGCACGCCGCTGGTCATGGGTTCAATTCCCATCCAGGACAAACATTTTTGTGCATGAACATGTCTGTTTGTCCTGTGTCTGGGTGTAATTATCTATTTAAGTATGTATTTACAAAAAAAAAGTAGTATATGTAATATATCAATTATTTGGTTTCCATAGTACAAGCTCTGCTTAGTTTGGGATCAGATAACCGTGTGTGAAGAATGTCCCAGGATATTTTTATTTATTTATTTATTATATTGGTAGAATTAAATAGCTTTTTTTACAATATGACAAGTGACAAGACACTGTCGACATTACCAGCGTTTACCTTAATTCAAGAGTTATAAAGCAAACATATAGATTACTAGCATCCGTATCGCGTTCCTGAGGGAACGATGATTTCCCAGGATATAAGTAGCCTATGTTATTCCAGGTAATGATCTATCTATGCTCCAAGTTTCAATCAAATCCGTTCAGCCGTTCGTTACAGAGCTAAGTATAATAAATAGTAATAAATAAAATATTCACACACACAAACAACACACAACGTACTTTAATGGCAAAGAAAGAAATAAAGAAAAGATAAAACGGAAAGAAAGAAAGGACAGAAAATAATGGAAAAAGCATTTATACGTAGGTATATGACAAAACACAACATTACAAAATTGAAAAGTACAAAGAATAATGTAATTCTGCGTGATGTCAAGAATAGGTCCTGACTCAGCATGCTCAGGTTAATAAATAATTAAATATCAACGCACTGATTTTCAGTTTTTATATGGGATACTTCAAAGCCATTAACATGCTTTTAACCCACCCATATCACCCTATACCTTTTAGTCGTGTATATATTATCCTTAAGTCAACCAAATAAAAAGAAATTATTATCGCGTATTGTAGCAATGGGTGGATTGTAACATATACGTAAACGTTTGTCTTCTGTTATATATATTACACTCGCGTTCCCGGGATAGGAAGTAACCTATAACCTTCAGGGATAATGTAGCTTTTTATTAGTGAAAGAATTTTTCGAATCGGACCAGTAACTCCGGAAATTAGCGCGTTTAAACAAACAAACTCTTCAGCTTTATTATTAGTATAGATTTATAAGGAAAAAGATAAAAGTCGCCTTAAAAGTTCACAGAAGAGCGATCGTTGATACACAAGATCATGTTGACTGTGACGTCAGACGCGCTCACGCATCATATAAGTGTGGCCGCGACCTCGGACCGATCATAAATACTGACAATATTGACGACACTCGTTGTGTTTAGGAATAATTCAAAATGTTGAGATTTATCTGTTTCCTATCTGTGATATTTAGTGTACGATGCGCTTTGGGTAAGTCATCACTAACTAATATTATAAATGCGTATGCGCATTAAAGTTACTCTTTGTTTTTATTTTGCAACTAGCTGTTCCCCGTGGTTTCGCGTTCCCGGAATAAAAAATAACCTTCGGGGATAATGTAGCTTCCTATTAGCATAGAATAAATAATATATTAGTGAAAGAATTTTTCAAATCGGACCAGTAACTCCGGAAATTAGCCCGTTCAAACAAAAAAACTCTTCAGCTTTATAATTTGTAGGTATAGATTTAGATGTATGTGTTTACCACAATCTCATCGTGATCAGTGGTGATGTGGCCAATGGTGGTAAGCACACAAAATCTAGAAGGGAACTGGCACTCAAGAGCAGCTATCGGAACACACCTGAAGGTGCTTGGACAGATTTTGAGGGTGGTACCAAGGCCAGGGTGGCCAGCCAGGAGGGTACTACAAAGGGTACTACTAGCTATTAAACGCGAAGTCGTGGGCAATAGCTAGTTAATTAAAATTAAATTTGAACGATTAATAGACCACAAAAATGGACTGATTGAAACCTTCTTTTTAATTGAAACTTTCTTCCTCAGCGCCATTTATAAAGCCATGCAAGTCAGGTGACAATGCATGCATCGTGTCATCAGCTCAGGCGGCGGTACCCTACATCGCACCTGGGGTCCCTGAACTAGGCATCAGCTCGCTGGATCCTATGCACCTGAAATTGATCAAAGGCGACGAGGGTGGCTTGCAGCTCACCTTTACTGACACTACTCTTACGGGACTGAAGGGATGTACAGTCCAAGGCATCAAGTAAGTTTAGATCTTGATATCATTTATTTATGATATACACAGACAAATAAAGAGAAAAGACAAAATAGATACAAAGGCATAAAGGGACTGCTTAGACAAAGTAAATTTGCATCTAAAATTGAATTGATACTGATTGATTATACTATTGATAGGTCCAAAATCTACTTTAATAGAAAAAAAGTTATTTTATATTTAGCATTATCTTGGGAACAAAACTGTACTATAATGAATCATTATACACGGATGTGCCTAAAGTGGGTCATTAAAGTACTGATTTTGATTTCATAATAAGAACATTACGATATGAGAGTATCACCGAGCAAAGAACGGAAAATCTGATGGAAAATCTCAAATTCAGAATCGCAGATCGCCTAAGTATTTGTTTGGTCAATATTACGTAAGCTATCTGCGGTCACATGTTATTGTCCATTTGTTTAATAGGTAGGCAGGTACTCAGTTCCGTCTATTCTTTATTAAAAACTTGTAAATAATAAATTTTATTTTATATTCAAGTCTTCTTCTTTCTTTGAATGTTTTTTTTTTGAATTGGCTAAAGGTCGTGCAAAAATATAATGGTTTAGATGTCAATTAAGATTTATGTACCTACCAGACGAAGGTTACGGCGACGATTTACGAGAAATGATGATTCTTGATTCAGATTTTTCTTCAGGCCTTTGTTGTAAGAGATTTGTATAAAGGTTAAAATATTCAACTAGAGAATATAATATGACAAGGAAGTTTTTTTTTAATTTTCATTAGTTACGTCAGAAAAAATCGTGAATATGCCCTTGAACTATTTAAAACTAAGAATCAATTCAATTTCCTCTTATTTGTGTTCCATCCAAATAACTCATACATTCTGAGATCTAATAGAAAGGGAATAATTTTATTACTTTATAAAAAATAAGGTTTTTTTTAAATGAAATAAAACTAACTAAAACCATCTTTTTTTACTAAAAATGGACTCTCCTGACGCTTGTCCCCGTCAGTTTAGTAAGGAACATCATCTCATCCAATTATGATAGGACATTATATTGTTGCAATCTCAATTTAATTTCGATTCGAACAAGTAACTCCGGAGATTAGCGCGTTCAACTAAACAAACAAACTCTCCAGCTTTATAATATTAGTATAGATTATTACATGAAACCGCTGTGGTTCTTTTTGAACAAATTTTACTAATTTTTGAGCACCATCGGTAATTTTCAAACTTATATTTTAACGGGAATTTGACTTTTCATTTATATTTGGATAGTTTTTACAAAATTTTTGAGTTATTATACGTTGATATCCATAAGAATATACTTCGTTTTATAGAATACCTACTCTTATGTTATTGTCAACGGGGAAGCCTTTGCCAAGGCTGACAGCGTTTCCACTTTGTATAGCCAAGCTAACGCGACGGAAAAGCTACCCGCCCGCCCGGTCTCCCAAGACCTCCTATATGTTTGGAAGATAATATAGAGTTTGAGTAAATCGGCGAGTCTCGGACCCTCCGGGGACCCATGATGTCGACCGCAAAAGGCAAAAATAAATAGTAATAATTTTCTTTTAAATTATGAGTATATTAACTTTATCGATATAAGTATTATTATAAAAAGATAATAGGTAAGTAGTTAGCCTCACACTATTAGATGTAAGATTATTCCTGATGCCACTGTTATGATAAACTACCAAATTATATTATCATAAATTATGCGTGTAATTTAAAAAAAAACTAATATTTTATACAGATTTTTAAACTTGTTTTATCAAAGTAAATGGCTTTTAATTCAACATGAATAATGAAGCGAACGACGTCAAATGACTTGGGCTATTTTAATCGCCACTTCTTCCTTACTATATCTATGAAACAGAGGTAGGTACATACTCGGAAACTATCTCGATTCGGATAAGGGCGCCCACGTCTGATAATCGGTAATCGATTTTTTGTAGGAGAAAAATAGAACGTAGGTACTGTACACGTCTTACAAGGGTCCCGTTATTTCCTATTGAGGTTCGGAACCCTAAAAATAAACTCTTGTCAAAACAAGCAGAATAAGTACCTATTTGTGACGCTTAGCCAGTAGTAATTTGTAAAAAATTCTCAAGTTGAAAATATGTCGCCAAGCATCTACCGGTGTGTTCCGGCAATTGCACTTGAGAGCCAGTAATTACCTTCTTGGCATTGTAACAGGTCGGCAACACATTGGCAATACCTCCGGTATTGCAAATGGCGATAGGCGACGGTAACCACTTACCATCAGGTGGACCGCCTGCCTGCTTGTCAATCTTCTGACATAATACTGTTCTTTTCAGACATGACTTGAATAAAAAGAAGCAAACAGTAACAATCAAGTGCTCAGTTGAGCTGACTGGTAATTACAATCTCAACGGGCAAATACTTGTGCTGCCCATACGAGGAGACGGCAAATACACTATACACATCCGTAAGTATTCAACATCTGCGTCATTTTATTTTTTTTAGACCCGCCCCGGCTTCACACGGCATTTCTGTACATATTATGCATGTATCAGTGGCGAAGGGTCCATACAATCCCAGTTCCACAGATTCATCATTTCAAAGCCACTTTTATATAAAATACACTGTAATTATGTATATAATTATCGGTGTTTTTTGAACGGCTTACCCTCGCCATAATTTCACCCCTCGCCACTGGCATGTATTATACATATAAACCTTCCTCTTGAATCACTCTATCTATTGTTGAGATCTAAGCGAACAGACAACGGGGGCGCCTTTGTTTTATATTATGTAAAGACTATGAATTGTATAGGCCTGTGTTGACCACAATCTCACCGTGGTCAGTGATGATGTGGCCGATGGTGGTAAGCACATAAAGCCTAGAAGGGAACTGGCTCTCAAGTGCAGCTGTAACACACCGGAAGGTGCTTCGCGACAGATTTTCAACTTGAGTGTAGCCGCGAGTACCTACTACAAAGTACCTGTCCTTCCACCGTGCTATGGTTTCCTCACGATGTTTTCCTTCATCGAAAGCTCAAGCTCATTGTACTTTGCGTAAAACTTCGTTGATGAATTAATTCGTCTTTGAGGTGATATATTTTGTAAACCAAATAACATATGTTCGATAACGTAATGGACACAGATTTTTGATTAAGAAAATAAATAATTTTAAATTATGTTCAAAATGTTTTAGAATTTAAAACCGGTTTATTTAGATTAACCGGTTTTACATATAATAACACAAGTTTACAAAATTTAATTTAATAATTATTTTTTTGTAACCAAAGGCGACCCTGAATCTAAATCCGGCCACAGACTTTACTCTAAGACGTCTGGATTTTGAGATATACCAATCTCAAAGTGCTAAAACATCGGTTTTTGAAGTATTTTTTTTACAATTTTCTATGTAGGACTAGATATGTAATCTTTCTCTTTTAAGCCCATTTTCGTTTCCATTCCTATTCTCGCTACGTTATTTTTAATAGGATTTAGATTCAGCGTCAAAAAATCTGGCGGTAATCGAGTGTCAGGATATTTATTTATCTACAAGAAATGATGTACCTATCTCACGCTAACGGCAAAAATGTTGTAAACTAGTGTAACCTAATAGATAACTATGAATGAATAACTAATCTTCATTAATTTACAAAATTCTTACAAGCTCTGGGCTCCTAATCTAAAAGGGTCCTGTATTTCAGGAGTCAGATCCTTTCCATCAATTCAACATAGGTATACCTACCTTCATCATCATGTCAACCTTTGACACTAGTGAACGAAGTACATAATTATGAATGAAACTAAATACATAGATAGAGACATACCTTGGAAAAAAATTATAGACATATGAAAAGAAGCCTATACCTTTTTATCCCGGAAACGCTAGAGAAACCGCGGGGGACAGCTTACTTGCTAGTGATATATAATACCTATGTATTTCCTGACTCGTATAATCTTGGGATTTTCAAGGCCTTGATGAATAGGTTTCTTCTGGGCAAACGTGCTCCATCATAAGGTGTCATAGCCCACTAATTGGGCAGGTCTTTGGCCAAACCCCATATCATCACTACATAGTATAAAACAAAGTCGCTTCCAGTCTGTCTGTCCCTATGTCAAAATTAGGATATAATCTAACTACTTATCTAGAAAAATATCAGAGGGTATGTCTATAAGCTAAACACATTATCTCTCTTGCTTGACTCTTAAAAAAAAAGTATAAAGACTTATTTACCTACTAATTTCCGCAGAGGACATAATCATCAAAACGATCTCGGAGCTGGTGACAGTGCCCGGAGCCGACGGGAAGCCGCACTGGCACATCAACAATTGGCGACACACCTACCAGGTCCAGACCGGCGCTGACTTCAACTTCGATAACCTGTTCAATGGAAACAAAATATTAGGTCAGTAGATTAAGGTGGTTCAAAGGCATAATTCATTTTTATATCTCTCTAGGTAGGTACTGTCACCCGTACCAAGTTACAATGTACCAATGGAGTAGTTCCTTAGTTCGCCGCATTACGTCCACTCTATGGTATCTACCTACAGGCTAACGTACTAACTGTCCCTTCTGTGTTTTTGTGCCGTTACAGAATAGGTTGCTAAACGGTTGCTAACCTTTTTTTTTGCAGGCGACCCCGTCCAGGAATTCGTTAACAATAACTGGAAAGATGTGATGCAAGAAATCGCACCCCCAATCGTCAGAGCCATTGTGTCGGCTGTGGTGGACGCTGTCGAAGCACTTTACAAGGCTGTACCTGCTGATGAACTGTCTATTCAATAACTACCTTACTTACTACTACTGTATACGCAACGCACGGTTCATGTTGATTTTAAATAAAAATTATTTAGAGTATTTAGTAAAAAAATCCTACTCACGTTTCATTATCCCGACGCTTTTCTTTTTGGTTTTTCATTTATTCCAAAATAACAAACACAGAAACCTAAAAAATGTAGGTAGTTACATTTAATTATTTAGTACGTATGTATGTACATGTGGTTTTAAATACTGGTTATTATAATATTCACCGAGAAATTAATTAATGAGCAATATTGCTCGAACAGCCTTTTTAGCCCCTCTGAAGAAATTGCTTTGCTTCTAGAACGCGGCGTGAGTTTCAAAATTATCTGATAGTGCTGCACTCTGGCTGGTGCCAAACCAAAACAGTGCTGCAACGTTCCGTTTGTGTATGTAAGTAGACGTAAGTAGGTATGTAAAATATTCATACAGAACAAACAAAACAAAACGGAACGTTTACGTCAGTTCCATTCTAGGGATGGCGATTCTCTCCGAAAAAGATTGATTCTTAAATCGATTAGAATCAAACCTGATAAAACGATTCACAAAAAAATCAATGTCAAAAAGATCGATTTTTCAAAAATCTATTATTTTTTGGATGTTAGCTTTTATTTGTATGGGAAATAAAAAAATCAGCATAATCGCTTTTATCGTTTTTTACTATAATATCCAAGTCGAAGTTTACACTAAAGAAATAATTTAATAATAACAATAACATTTCATACTCAATAAAAACAAGAATTGCTTGCGAAATGGGAGTTTTCTTCGCGCTATTTTCATCGTCCATTTTCTTTTGTTCTTCTATTTGGACATTAAGTTGTGATACTAAGTAGGTACTGGAAACTATAATTTTATTAATTTAAAATGCTGCTGTACGTTCAAAATTTTATAGTTGCATTCTTAGCGAAACAAAAATCGAATTTAGATTTACTAGTGTCTCAAATCAATTCACTGCTGAATACCGATTAAAAAAAGCGACAGAACACCAGCCAGCCACGAGCAACCCTATGCGACAGACAACTGACAGGCCAAATTTAGAGGTTATGTTTATATAGTTTAAAATTTAAACTATAAAATAAGTTTATGTTTGCCTTTATAATTAAAAAGGATATATTGATATTGAACAATAAAATTAAATAAATAGACAATACATAATGTTGTGTCCAGAAGTATCGAATTTCCCTGCCCCCAAAGTATACATAACACATAGTAAAAACCAAAGTTTGGAATCAGTGTACAAAATATTAAATATGAACCATTTCTACAAAAGCATCGTTGTAACATGCCCTGATGAGATACAGACACCGAGTTTTATCGAAGAAGTGTTATCAGAAGACGCTGATCACTATAAAATAATGAATTGCTCACTGACAGAGTTCACAGAGCCTATGTTCATTGACTTATTCGTTAAAAACGGTAATTTATATTGTTTATCCACTGGTAAAAACTGCATCATACAAAACTGCGCAGCAATAACCCCAGACGGAGTGCTTACACTGCATATAATAGATTTTATTTACCAAACATTAGGTTTTGAAGGCGTAAAACGGCCCCACAACTTCTATGAAATCAAAATCGACCTGAAAAACATTAAACACTTTGATAAAATTAAGCTATGTCTTAGTAAATTAGAGTTATTTGACTTCATAGTATTATGGGAACCAAATCAAGATGCTGTGTGTCCATCATCTATTGCAAAGTATTTTCATGATAGAAATATAGGTGTAGCATTATGTACACCACAAATTAGCAGACTTTCACCTACGGTAAAGGAAATACCATCAATAAAAGACACGGATATCGAAGATGTTGTCGAATGGATTGGCATGCTGGCACATGAAGCCGATATATACCCTACAAATGATTACATAAGTACTTATTGTCAACCAGACAGTGAATTAGCAATAAAATCTAACAGAATATCTGTACTCATCATACATGGATTCATATCCCCAAAAACCATAAATAATGTGTGTAATAATATATCTAACTATGTTTCATTACGAGAATTAGATAATTATTGGGCAGCTATAAGTGTACAGAGTTACGAAAATAGTATTTGGCAATGGAACCCGAGTAGTCCAAGGATGTTTCAAGGTCATGACTCTTCCTGTAATATTTTTTTTTCTCAAGATGAACATACTGTTTATAGAATCGGTCAAGTAAAGTATTCATAACAAATTCTAGTCGTTTTTTTTTTGTAATCCTTCCTACAAATATAAATTCAAATATTTGTTTCTTAAGCTATTTTATCATAATGTTTTCAATCAAAGGTTCAAAATCAAAAATCAAAATCAAAACTCATTTATTCAGTTTAGGCCCTAATAAAGCACTTATGAATGTCAAAAGTTACAGTTTTACAATAGACTCTACTTACTACTCGGTTAATTAGATATATACCCTGGAAAAATGATAGGATATTTTCATCCCAAAAAACATACCAAAGCGGTACTCGTAACGCCATCTAGTGTTGAATAGTAGTGTAAATACAAATCACATTTTATATAAATGATTACGCCCACGCGCAGGACATAATTATGATATCAATATAGTACTAATCTATGTATGATAAGTTCATCAAATCAGTCATGTCTCTATAAGGTACAGATTAATTAATAGTACTAGGGTACATACTCTAAGGATTGACTTACCTATAAATGCGAAAGTTTGCGAGGATGTATGTTTATTTCTCTTTTACCTAAAAATTACTGAATGGATTTCGATGAAAACCAGGGAATGTGCCAAGTTTCAATTTGCTACTATTTTATCCTGGGAAAACATAAGCTCCCTTCGGGAACGTAGGTGAAACCGCGGGGCGGAAGCTCATAGTACATATATTGAATAAGGTAGTGTTTGCAAACTCGCGGAGGGTGCCTGTATGTTATTTAACTACATCTCGTTGATTACATGAAGTGTGCGTTACATGAAGTACAAAAACCAAATAAATTTAGAAAACATTTATTGAAACAAAACAAGCTGCAGTATACATTTGAGATACATAAATGTTCCCTGCACCAAAGATAAAAACAATAAAATAAACTTGTTCACCGAGTTTCAACAGGAATGATACAATAAATACATCTGAGAGAATCTTACACTAACTATGGGTTATTATTTCAAATATTATCGCATCAAAGATTACTAACAAGAATCCAATGTCTGGACATCAAACATTTGAGGCGCAATCACTAGAAGATATGAAGGTGTTTAATTCTTGGCAATGCCAATGACCCCGCAAGCGATGCGGGCGCCAGCGTTGCCGGTGGTTTTGCTGAGCTCATGGCCGCCCACTCCGAGGTCGTCGGGATCGGCGTGTACTACCAGTGTGCGCCCGATTATATTGTTGGGTCCTACTAACGAAATTACTGAGTCCTGAATGCATACCTGTAATATAATATATTTAGTTATTGACACCAATAGTGTGGCTTAGAGTTTTTTGAACATAGCTCTCGTCCGCTTCGTTATGCTACGTAGTTGAACGTACAGCAGCAGCTTAATTTTAAATTATGGTTATGGTAATAATAATTATGGTTTTCAGTACTTAGTATCCATACTTTTTAATTTTAATGCTTAATGTTCACTATTACTTATTGTATTAAAATAAAAAACTATATTATTGTGATGTCTTTTTTATTTCCCATATAAATAAAAGCTAAAATCGTCAAAATGATAGACTTTTGGGAAATCGATTTTTAGACGTCGATTTTTTTGAAAATCGTTTCATCAGTATTCGAATTGATTTAAGAATCATCTTTTTTGGAGAGAATCGCCATCCCTACTTGGGAAAGCGTGGAAACCTGCAGGGGATAGTATGTTAACTATTAGGTAAGTTAGTGTAGTTAACTAGTTAGCAAACCTTAGTTTTCCCATCACTGTTGAGGGACTCTACGTTCCCCAGGTCGCCGACATGCCGGGAGGCGGCGTCGGGCGCGCCGTGATCCTGCTTGCCCGGGTTGAAGTGCGCGCCGGCAGACGTGCACCCGTTCGTGTTGTCGCCGAACTCGTGTACGTGGAACCCGTGTTTACCCTGACAATATATTTACGTTTCAGACAACGATATATGAGTAACGGTGATTCTATGTTAAAACCTACATGACGAGGATGTTTTTTACAGTAACGTCAGGAAATATTAACATAAATTCTGAGATCAGTTAGTAAGGGAATAGTTTTCTTACTTTAGAAAAAAAAGTATTAGCAAGAAACTTTCCTGGGTTTATAATATTTGCAGTACCTACTTTATTTTTATAGACGTTCATTCAGTAAAAAAAAACTTCTACAGTACACAGTTTGTAAACAAAGCTCTTATCAATGACATAATATCACCAGAAGGTCACAATAATGTTATGTCAAATATACACACATTTTATAAAATAACATTTCACAATCGGGTGTGGTGCAAGACAATTATACAGTTCTCTGTGGATGCAAAAATGGTGCCTTTTACTTGATATTGTATTTATATAATTGGATTGCAAAGCATAAAAGCTGATTAAAGTACTGTCCAGTGTGTCAGTGTTTTGTTTAATATATATGTTAACGGAAAAGTATCTAATCCGTCATTGTATACATTTCTTAGGAAATCCATACATTTCCTAAATATCTATCGGAGTATTACATTCGGTATATTTGTAAGGATCGCGTTATTTGGGGGGTTGTAAGTGAAAGGTACTTTTTTGCGAATACTTTCGAATTTATGCAAATTAAAAAAAATAACCGTAACCTATTTTTTTCAAGTTTTTATATATTGCCTAGTCTCATTATTGAACTATAATTTTCTAGGGGAAATACACAGGAATTGTGTACAATTCCTATGTTTCATACATTTCCGGTGACATATATACTAATTATATTGTTTAATATATATAATTACCTTGGTCAATCCCTCCAACTCTCCGGTTACAACTACTGGCGATTGTTCATCCTGAAACAAAATGAACATGACACATGTGATTTTATTTAAGTTACGGATATGGATTTGCATCAATATTAAACACATATCTAGTTTTTTATTATCTGTGGTAGTATTATCACATCACTGCCATGTCACTACACACCAAATATGAATATTAATACACTATATTTAAAGATAAAATTACTATAACCAGAAATTTACCACAAGTAAGTGAGTACCTTTTATTTATGTGTTGAAATACTGTAACTTTTGTTTTTCCTTTAGGCTAGTGTCATATGGCGCGCAAAAAATAAAATATTTTTCTTTCTTTCTTTCTTTTCTTTACCTTGCAATGTATAGTTAATATATCTAAATATATAAAAGGACAGTGTCACTGACTGACTGATCTATCAACGCACAGCTCAAACCACTGGAGGGATTGGGCTGAAATGAGGGATTTTAGAAAATTCAACCCCTAATGGCCAGCACACAGGATGGCACGGCAGAGCATTTATAATTTATGAAATGCATTGAATAGTTATCCAATTACAATAAGATATATATTCGTCCTTCACTTTGCACCCGTCATAAGAGTGTAAAATATGCTGCTGGGTGGAAAGCAGTATAAATATAAGTTATACTTTTTGTATACAAAGCAAATATCTAGACTAAAACATAGAGGAATGAAAAACACATTTACACCATAAATATTTGTTAGACACAAACCTTTGACTTAAAGAATAATTTATAAATAAGACTATAAAATAGTAATTATACAGTTCAGTGTTGAACGGTAGACCTTGAATTACAATGATATGCATAATACATACCTGAAGTATGTGATTTACATGACTCGGCAGTTATTTAATTGTTATTCTGATGTTCTACAATCTGATTTTCAAGGTTTGATTGATTAAATATTTTCAGCACTACTATATTCTATGCATGACATCATCTCATTGCTCTATTAGGGACCTCTAAGAAGGGAAAAATCTAACACTGGCTACATTGAATCTTGTTAAGACTACTCTCCTAGAAATTACACGCTGGATCTAGTTCCATATTCCATACCCATATACAAGTGAGCATCCATTCTTATAGATTCCAGAGTGTAGCCGCGTGGCGTATAACTAGTAATACAAATAATTAACCGAGATTAGCACCTGATAATATGTAACAATAGTCGATCAAAAGTATTATTATTGTTTGCTACTTCACATTTCTAGAAATGAAATAACCTTAGCCGGTTGATAAGACATGAAATTACATACCTACCTACCTACTTCATAGTTTATGTATAAAATAGTACCAATATATTACGGAATAGGTAAATAGGTACTTATTGAAGTTACTCTCTTAAATCCTAGATTAAAATTGATGCAATATATAACAAGGATATTATTTTATTCTTATTTGGATGAAAGGGTAATGAAGAAATACATACTTTTTGATCAAAGTAGACTGTGCCGCTTACATCGCCCTTGAGAACGCAGACCGCTTTTACTGGCATTTCTTGATATATTAAAATATAGATTGCAAAAGTAAATATCAAAATACTAGAATGTATTCACTGTAATTTTATGAAATATCCAAATAAAACCATGTACTCTTTCTTGTTTCGAATCGAAGACGATAATCGAAACGAACAAGGAGTGACTGAAAAATGGATGAAATGAATTATTCAAATGTCAAATTGACAATTGATTTGATAGATGAGATCGTGTTGCCAGAGCCAAATCTCGAACTGGCGTGTTCAGTGACCGAAATTGCCTTTTGTATGGGTGTATATACAAAATTAAGACAACTTGAAAAAACCGAAATGATCTCGATGTGCATCATAAAGGTACTTGATGCCTTTTAAATAGGTATTCTCTGAATTACAAATAAAATAATGTGTAATATAAATCTGAGTAATGTAATTTTGTAATAATTAAAACATGAATGACAAACTAAAAAATGACAAAGAATATAAAAAGAAAAAACAAATTGGCCTATCAAAATATATATGAAAGAAGGTTCATAGTAAACTAAATAGTTCCAACACTTCCCCTACTTCTGAATACAATAATAGGCCATCATAAATGTTAACTTAAACCTAATCCTTTTGTTAAACACTGATGTCTTTGTTTCGATAGAAACTTAGTTAAGACATCTGCCTTCATTTCATTTGTGGGAATATATTTTATACCAATAATACCATTAGCAACAGTATCCCTAATAAAATGATGTCTAACATCAATGTGCTTTGTTCGTGAGTGATGAATGTTGTTTTTTGTTAGCATTTGAGCTCCCTGATTATCGCTATAAATACAGACACCATTATCCAAACCAAACACTTCCTTTAATATGTTTTTGAGGTATATGGACTCTTTTGCAGCATCACTAAGTGCCATATATTCGGCTTCTGTTGTTGACAAGGCGACCGTTCGTTGTTTACGAGATTCCCAAGATATAGGACCATTTAAATAAAACACATACCCAGTGTAGGATTTCCGGTCATTTAAACATGCACCATAATCGGCATCAGTATATCCCGTAAGTGCGAGTATATTTTTCTTCTGGAATTGGAGTTTAAAATGCATTGTCCCTTTTAAATATCGTAGAACTCTTTTTGCTGCATTCCAGTGAATTGTCCCATAGTTGGAATTAAACTGGCTTAACACACTTACTGCATGTGTAATGTCTGGCCTAGTTCCTACCGACAAATACATCAGAGATCCAACCAGTCTTTGATAAGGCAAATGTTGAGCTGCTTCTTTATCTTCATTTGAAGGATTCACTAATTTTAAATTAGGATCAGCAGGTGTACTAGCAGGTTTTGCATCAGTCATAGCAAAATTATCTAGTACCTTTTTAATATATTCCCCTTGATCAATAGTTATTCCATTTTCCTCTTTTGTAATTCTCATTCCTAAGAAATGTTTTAAGTTTCCTAAATCTTTGACCTTAAAAAATTGTTTAATATTCTTTTTAAAGTCTTCTTTCATATCAGCATTATTACTGAGTATGCAAAAATCATCCACAAAGATTGCAACAATTAACATGCAAGTTTGATTAACTTTATAATATAGGCAATGATCATGTTCAGACCTTTTCATTCCAAGTTGCATCATTGCTTCGTTAAGCTTGAGGTTCCACTGTCTAGGCGCTTGTTTCAGACCGTAAAGTGCTTTCTTTAACTGGCATACCTTCCCCTTGTTGCAGTCTTTAGTGAAACCCTCAGGTTGTTCCATATATATTTCTTCATTTAGATCACCGTTGAGAAAAGCTGTTTCAACATCCATTTGATCCATTGTAATATTCCATTGTGCTGCGAAAGCAAGTAGTAATCTAACTGTTGAAAGACGTGCAACGGGTGCGAATGTTTCGTCATAATCTACGCCGTATGTTTGAGTAAAGCCTTTAGCTACTAATCGTGCCTTATAGCGTACGTTTTCTCCGTTTTCATTTTTCTTAATCTTGAATACCCATTTACAACGAACTATTTTTCTGTTTTGAGGTCTATCCACAAGGACCCAAGTTTTGTTAGTTACAAGTGAGTCATATTCGCTTTGAAGAGCCTCTTGCCATTTATTTTTATCATCAGAATGAATGGCTTCTTTAAAGGTTGAAGGGATATCATCTTCTTCAGCTTTGTAGAGAACTATATCTTCTGACCACTTTTTCGGGATTCTGTTTCTCAATGGATATCTCCTAACAGGTTGAGAAACTTGATTGTCAGTATTATCCGGAAATTCTGTAAAACTATCATAAAATTCCTCTTCAGTGTTGTCAATTCCAGGATCACTGAGTTCCGTTACCGGTGTTAAAGGTTCAGTTTCAATGTTTTGAGTGTCCTGAATTACAGGTTCAGAAAATATATTGTTGACTTCTCCTTCAGTTAGTATAGTTTCAGAATTTTCTTGAACTATAATAGGGACGGATTCTGATTCTGGAGTTCCAACTTTATTAATCGTATTATTTTGATCATTTGACTTTGATTTGAATAAAAAGTCTTTTTCAAAAAATTTGACATCTCTTGTCTTGATAAGAGTTTTTGGATGTTCGGGATCAACTACTCTGTATCCCTTAGTTTCGGTGCAATAACCTACAAATATGCACAGTTTGGCCTTAGCATCAAATTTCTTTCGAAGAATTTTAGGTATGTGCGCATATACTCTGCATCCAAAAATACGAAGATGTGAAAGATTAACTTTTCTTCCTGTCCAGATTTCTTCAGGGGTTTTCCCTCTAATAGCCTTAGTCGGTGAGCGATTTTTCAAGTAAGTCGCTGTATTGATTGCTTCTCCCCAATAAATCTTAGGTAGACCAGATTCTGACAGCATAGATCTTGCTTTCTCAACTAAAGTTCTGTTGACCCGTTCAGCTAAACCATTTTGCTCTGGATTGTGAGGTACAGTCGTTTGGTGAACTATACCGGACTGTTTCAAAATTTCTTTCATTTCCGAATTCAAATATTCACCACCGTTGTCAGATCGCAGTATTTTAATCTTTTTGTCAGTTTGGTTCTCGACTAAGCTTTTGAATTCGAGGAATTTTTCTACGACTTCTGATTTTTGTTTAATTAGGTAGGTAAATGTTTTCCTAGAAAAGTCATCGGTGAAAGTCACGAAATATGAAGCACCTCCCAAAGATTGGGTACTCATAAATCCGCAAACGTCACTGTGAATAATTTCCAGTAAATTTGTCGATTTTGAATCTGACGTTTTGAAAGGTTGTTTTGAAAGTTTACCTTCTACGCAAGCAATGCAATTATCTTTAATAGATCCAGCAGGCTTTGGATACCTGACACCAAGAGCTAAGTGTAGTCTAAGTAATTCCATAGATCTGAAGTTCAGATGACCAAGGCGTTTGTGCCACAAATCGGCTGAGTTTTCATTAACTTCTGTTAAATTCGCATGAGCAATAGGTAAATCAAGTTTGTACATACCATTGACATTTGTGGCTGTGCATAAAACTTTTCCGAATACCTTACATGTATCTCCATCAATAATTTTTCCTCCAGATTTCGAAAAAAGTACGACATTTCCTTTCTTTACCAATGAGTTCACTGAAAGCAGGTTCGTTGAGAGGTTCGGAACATGCAAAACATCGGTAATATTGGAAGTGTTTAGTTTTACAGTACCAATGGCATCTGAAAGAATAATTTGATCATTAGCTACTCTAATACTTTTCTTGACAGGTTCAGTATCATGTAGCCAATCACGTCTATTAGTCATATGACTTGTAGCCCCGGAATCTATAAACCAGTCATCACTCTTTACAAGAAGCGACTTTTCAAAAGTTGGTTTACAAGTATACGAGTTTACAAAAGTTTCACAAACTTCAGAATTACCAAAATTAGATTTACTTACTGACTGATCATCAACCATAAGTGTTACCTCGCAAATATCGGCCTTTTCATCTTTAGATTTAGCTTTAAGAATTCTACAATTTGCTTTTATATGCCCTGGTTTGCGGCAGTAATTACAAAATATGTTCTTAGTGTCTCTATTAAATTTATTATATGACATCACTAAAGCACTATCTTCAGGTGTGTTACTGCAGGTGGCTAGATCACGACTGTCTTCTTTCACAAGTGCAGCAATGACATTGTCTGAAGTTAGAGCAGAACCGGAGTGTTCTAACGCCATGACAAGTGGCTTAAATTCATCTGGTAGGCCACAAAGAAGTATAATGGCCAGAAACGAATCATCAACTTTGTGATTAATCTGTTCTAACTGTTGGTGCGTCGACATAATCTCATTTACATAGATTTCCATATTATCAATATATCGGCAGTTCATTAATTTTTTCATTAACATGAGCTTTCTAATAAGTCCGGCATCTGCGTATGCCCTTTTTAAGTTATTCCACGCTTCAAATGCGGATTTAGATCCTATTATTTTGGAGAAGACTCTTTCGTGACAGCACAAGCCAATTTTAGATCGGGCTCTGTCATCGGAGCGCAAAATTTCTTGTGAGCTATTATCTAAAGGTGGATGCTTCACGCAATCCCATAGCCCGCAATCAATCAGCATCATCTCCATTGAAAATGCCCATGTTGTGTAGTTCGAACGCCCTTCTAATTTTTTAAAAGATGGAGTACTTACTGTATGTGCAGTTGAAACATAGGGTACTACACTAGTATTACTTGCACTTGTATGAGGAACAGGATTTTTACAAGAATCTCCTTCCATTTTTATTTTTATTCGAAGTATAAAAATTACAATTTTCTGGAACACACTATTAAAGAAGAAATTTTGAGATTCAGAGCCCTGGGCCCATAACCTAAAGGTACTTGATGCCTTTTAAATAGGTATTCTCTGAATTACAAATAAAATAATGTGTAATATAAATCTGAGTAATGTAATTTTGTAATAATTAAAACATGAATGACAAACTAAAAAATGACAAAGAATATAAAAAGAAAAAACAAATTGGCCTATCAAAATATATATGAAAGAAGGTTCATAGTAAACTAAATAGTTCCAACACATCAGACTACATTTCAGATAGATTTCTTTTGTTATCAATCAGTAAATATAATACCATTCTTGTCGCCAATCACATTTTGACAAACAAACGACTATACAAGTGATTACGTGTATAGTATAATGTCTTTTCAAGTAGTCTCAAAAAGTCCGTGAAAAGATTTAGTAGAATGGCCACCATTGTTTGTACTAAAACCCTAAAACCTAATATCATCTTGCCTAACATAAACTGACTGACTATGGCTTGAAAATGATTTATTAGCATGACTTCAACTTTACGTGCCAATAAAATAATAATACAGTGAAACAGTAATTTTGTAAACAGTCTTTTTGCCACAGCTTTTTGCAAAGGAACTGCTACGTATGTACACTCTAAAAATTTTAATGTTCGTCCAGAATCCAAAAGAATTGCCTATTCCAATTTCTTGACACTGGCAAAATACTCAATCAATGAGTGATGCCAAAATTAAAAAAAAGACAAATTTGAATTTCTCTCTTTCAGTGCCTATAAATTTATTTTTATAATTTATTAACATTATCTCTACTTAGTTTGTGTTCTGCGTGCTGATGTATTCATCTAAAACACAGTGCGTGCAGTAATTCCTTTCGTCACTTACAAGTACAAAATCAAACACTGCGAAATATAATGGAACATAATGTTCCTGTTGATTTTACACTTTCAATTGTAAGTTATTGTACCTATAACTTTATTTTATAATGATTCAATATCCTGAACAAGTACTACATAATCTTAGAAATAAATACTTGGTGTTTTCGGTGCTTGTATCCATTCAATTCCATCTGAAGGGTCTCCTAACCACATTAGCACATGAGTAAATAAGAAAAATTGTTACCGTAATGCAGTTTTACAAAAAAGTAAACATTGCAATCTTATACAAAAATTAAACAAATGTAATATTAAGTTAAAAAATAGTTTGGACATGTATGATACTGACACACAGCGGTTGCTCTCTGACTTGGAATATAAAGAGCTGTGCTTAAAAGATTTACTCATCAAGTATGAGAAATCCCAACAGGAAATAAAAGAGCACATATTGGCGGCGACTCATTTAGTAGACATGTGTAAGTACAATGAAGACAGGTTTGAGTCTCTCACTAACAACCATACTTGTGGCTGTATGCATGTGTCTATTGGTGAGTCGGTGCCAGTATCAACTGAAGTTGGACAAGCTGAGCAGTGTGTGAGTAATAAGATGGATAGCTCACTTCAAAATAAATATAAAACAGTCGTTTTTTCAGACAAAATAGGAGTAAACTTAGGTTCATTTATTAATAATCATTCCAAACAACCAGTTGTTAATTATTGTATGCCAGGTGCTTCATACATACAAATTATTAAGAGCATAATTAATATGAAATTTGACAAGTACACCACAGTTGTTATCTTAGTTGGACATGGGTTAGGTGTACATAGGAAGGACCTTTATAATAGTTATGAGTCCTTACAAAAGATAGGGGTACTGAAAGTAATTTTGTGTGCTTTCCCCTATTCCGTTGATTATACTGAACAAGAAAACAACTATATTATTTTCTTAAATAATTGTTTACATAATTTGACATTTTATAATGAATTATTTTTATTTTTTGATACTAATAAGTTTATTAGTGGATTTAAAGTGACTCAGGATTTGGTAAGCTTGCCTAGAAAATCAAAAATCCTGATTGCTACATTGATAGCCTATAATATTGATATGCTTATAGTAAATATAACAAACAGTAGGCTAAGTGACAAAGCAGTATTATCTAGTAATACTAATAATATTGTGATTAACTCTTTAAACTTGTAATTTCGACAAAAGAGAAGCCAAGACATAATATAATACTATTGCATCAGAACATTAATCGCTTCTCTGGCAAAATCTATGATATTGAACTATTATTAGATAAAATTAAAGTTGATATTTTATGCTTTACCGAAACCTGGTTAAAGGCTGATATGATGCTATTTAATATTAACAATTTCACAGTCGCCAGTGCGTTCAATAGAGTGTCTGCCAACGGTGGTGGATCTATTATTTTATTCAATAACAATATTAAATTCAAGAATCGGACAGATATATGTAGTCATTCTGTGGAGCGCGTATGTGAGGTAGCATGTGCAGAGATCGAAAGCTCCATTATCGTATGTGTTTACAGACCACCGGCTTCTGACTTTTCACTATTTTATTCTATTATAGAAGAAATTCTTAGTAAATTATTTAAGTCCAAAAAGTCAATAATAGTTTGTGGTGACTTCAACATTGACATCCTTGTTACTTCATCGGATAGGAACAATTTTATTTCTCTTTTTAAATCTTTTAATATGGATCTTTTGTTTAGTGAACCAACTCGAGTAACAGCCACATCTTCTACATGTATTGATAACATTATAACAAATGGGAGCATTATAGAAAAGTCACTAATAAACGGTGTCCGCTCGGATCATTTGGCTCAAGTTGTTAAATTGCCTTATAAGAGTCAAGATTTACTTGTAAATAGAACATTTAGACCAACAACTAAAGCCAATTTAGAGAAATTTAACATACAATTACAACTAAAACTCATTAACACCTTATTTGAATCCGACGACCCAAACAATACCTATGGAACACTATTTACAGCGATTTGTAATGGATTTAATAAATATTGCCCAGTTAAATCTACTAAGGTGCCAAATAAAATGAAATTCTGTGAATGGGCAACTAAAGGAATAAGGTTGAGTAGGGACAGGATGTATGAACTTTATCATGAAAAATCATATACAAATAACGAAGAATTTCATACATATGTTAGGAACTATTCTAAGGTATTTAAATTAGTTTGTAATAAAGCAAAGGCTATATTCATTGCCAATAAAGTCTGTAATTCGTCTAATAAAATTAAAACTGTTTGGAAGGTCATAAATACGGAGACGGGTAAAAATAAAAAGGAAGACGAAACAGTCACACTAAAAGTTAATGATAAGCTTATTTCGGATAAATATGAAGTGGCTTCGGCTTTCGAATCTTATTTTTCAACGATTCCTGCTGAAGCTACTAAGTATCTTGCATCATCCCCGGTGAAAGCGGAGTGTCTACTTAAAAATAGTTTCCCTACACATATTCCAAATTTTTTGTTTAATTTTATTGATGCTAGAGACATATTAAGCGCTTTCAAGTCTTTAAACTTGAAAAACACAGAAGACTTATGGGGTCTGTCAGTCAAAGCCATCGGCTCAATTATTATTAGCATTGCACCAATTCTAGCTGGTATTTTTAATCAATGTATTGATAAAGGTTCTTTCCCTGATCTGATGAAACATAGTAAAATCGTTCCCATTTTTAAATCCGGTAGCAAAAATAATCCTTCCGATTATAGACCTATCTCAGTTCTCCCAGCGCTAAGTAAAATCTTCGAGAAAATAATGCTGAATCAATTGTTAGCTCATTTCAACAATAACCTAATTTTACACGAACACCAGTTTGGTTTTACAAAAGGGCGGTCTACGACCGACGCCGGAGCTAAACTTTTGAAGCATATTTTCGAAGCCTGGGAGAACTCTCAAGACGCGGTTGGCGTATTTTGTGATCTTTCCAAGGCATTTGATTGCGTAGATCATCACACCCTAGTTTTAAAACTCCAACACTATGGAGTTCGCGGAGTGGCACTAGATCTTGTAACATCTTATCTGTGCAGTCGCCAACAAAAAGTAGGTATTAGCGGTACTACGTCCTCGGGGTCTTTAGTTAAAACAGGCGTACCGCAAGGATCAATTCTAGGCCCATTTTTGTTTTTGGCGTATATCAATGATCTGCCCTATATGGTTAATGAATTGTGCGACATAGTTTTATTTGCAGATGATACTTCCTTAATTTTTAAAGTGGATAGAAAAGACACAGAGCTTACACAACTTAATGACACGTTATCAACTATATCAAAATGGTTTGCGGCCAATAATCTGATGCTTAACTCCTCAAAAACTAAATGTATAAGATTTTCGCTCCCCAATGTTGCTAAGAGTGACAGTCGTGTCCTAGTCGATGATGTTAGTCTCGAACTGGTTGATACGACAGTTTTTCTCGGCATAACACTAGACAGTAAAATTCAATGGGGCCCTCATATAGAAAACTTAGCTAGCAAATTGAGTTCCGCCGCTTTCGCAGTCAGAAAAATTAGACAAATAACAGATGTGGCTACAGCTAGGTTGGTTTACTTTGCGTATTTCCATAGTCTAATGTCCTACAGTCTTCTGTTATGGGGCTCAGCTGCGGATTTGGAATCTATCTTTATCTTGCAGAAAAGGGCCGTTCGTGCAATTTATTGCTTGGGTCCTCGCGAATCCCTACGGAAACGGTTTATGGAATTTGAGATATTAACCTTACCGTCGCTATACATCTTTGAAAATATTATGTTTGTCCGTAAAAATTTAAATTTATTTGACACTAACAGTAGTCGCCATAACCTAAACACAAGAAACAAAGATAAAATTGTTACACCTAGATTCAGGCTAGCAAAAGTCAATAAGTCTTTTCTCGGGAACTGCATTCGTTTTTATAATAAAATCCCATATGAAGTAACTAAGATGTCGTACAATAAATTCAAACAGTATGTTAAACAGAAATTAATCGACAAGGCCTACTATAAGGTGGCTCATTACGTTGAAGACAAGAATACATGGTTGTAGTAGCTTCTCTCTGCACTTGCGGCCCCCTGGCCAAGTGACAATTGTATGAACTTTATGTATATTTGGAACAGGAATAACATAAATTTAAAAAAGAAAGATCCACTAAAAAAAAAAAAATGTAGCCTTGCTGAGTTTCTTGCCGGAGTCTTCTCAGTTCAAGTGTATTCCGAACCGGTGGTAGAGTCTATTGTAATGTTTGTAACTATTGACGTTCATAAGTGCCTTACCAGGGCCTAAATTGAATAAATGAGTTTTTGATTTTGATTTTGATTAGTTAGCAAAAGTCTCAGATTACTAAACAATAGGCAAAGGTTATAAATTTTATCATACATACATTAGTAAATGTCTAGTTTTGAAAGTATTGGAGACTACATTATCCCTGAAGGTTATATGCTATGCTACTTTTTATCCCGGGAATGCGCGTTAAACAGCGGGGAACAGCTAGCTAGTATACAATAAAAATGGAATGGAAGTTGTAACTGGTGATTTACTCGATGAGTATTTTGTTTAGTCAAGTGAATAGTACTTGCACAAGAGGGACTCATTCAAAGGAGTATGAAATCCAAACTATAGGTAATTAGGTCTCTCATTCCTTACATAATTATTTTCAGGATACACAACCTGAGATGATGTCCAGCCACAATTTCTTTGATGAGGAACATGTCTCTGGAAACAATAATCTTTTTGAGGAAAGGCCCAAAGAGTCTGAAATATCTTACAATAATTTCTTTGAAGATGGACTTGCGGCAACAGATGTAGAAGCAAACCACAACTTTGAAGGACAACCAACGGCAACAGATATAACTTTAAATGATAATTTGTTTCACGAAGGCCATAGAGCAACAGATATTGTTGCAAACTCCACTATTATAGAACACGGGCCTAGAGTAAGTCAAATATAATATCCTAAATAATAAGGAAGTGAAGAGATATTAGCAGGGTTTATATTGTGCAAATGATAACCCTGATTTTGTATCTATAGTAAGGCATGTGTAAAATTGGTTCCATGCCCTAGTCTATAGGTCATGTTTACCATAAGACAACATACAACCTACCTGTGACCATAGTAATATAAAAAAATGTTTGTAATGTTTGTTTTACTCAGCTCTGTAACAGCTGTACAGTAGACTAAACTTGCCAGATACATAGATCATACTCTAGAATAACATATCAATACTTTTCATTCCTTGATTGATAAAGTTTTATTTATGAATGTATATTTTTTGCAGATTTGTCCATTGTGCTGTGGTTTGCTAAGTTCATACTTCATGAATTTCACTGAAAAAATATTGATGTGTGAAAATCTCCAGTGTGAATTTCCATTTGGCCATGAGGACCTGCAAATTATACAAGTGGACACCGGCATAGAGTTCCATGAAGACATGCTTACTCTCAATTCACTTAGTACTAAAAGTAAAATACCCCAAAGTTCTCCGACATGCTCAGTAATATCAACAAGTGCTTGGTCCGAGATTAATAAAAGAATCAATGATACAGAAAGCAGTCAGTTTGATACCAAATCACTTGCAACATTGACTAGTCAGCGAGAAGAAAAACTTAAAAGACGAATCAAAGCAAAGGAATTACAAAATAGAACACTCCAAAACCTTAATGACATAAAACTAATCAACACAGCATTGAGAGAATACAGAGATTCTCCCAAAACATATATAAGAAACAGAAAATGGTTACACAACATGAAGTCTCTCGAAGAAATGTCAGGTGTAAAGTTATTGACAAATAAAGAGAAAGCCAAATTGAAAGATAAACAATTGCAGCAAGGGAAGGGGGAATTCAAAATTGATATTGATACTGCAAATGATGATATTTCATCAATAAAAATACAGATAACAAATGCCTACAAGGCAAACGACTTAATTTAATTTTCATCCAATTAAATTTTGAAATCACTATATCAACTAATAATTATACCCAGACTCAGGACAAACAGAGATGTTCATGCACACAAATGTTTGTTCTGGATGGGATTTGAACCCACGACCAGCGGCGTGATAGGTTGTATCTTTACCAACTGCCAACTGGCTTGTCAATGCAGTTCTCTTGATGTTTATCCATGGTGATTAATGTGCTAAAGGCCCTCAAATTCTGTGATGATGATTGCAACACTTCGAAAATGCAGAAACATAAGTTCCAAAGGTTATTTTATTCATAAAATTCAATAATTTGTGAAATTAATTATTTAATTTAATTAAGTTATGTAAGTATTTTATTAAACGCATTGCTATAACGGGTGGTTAAATTGAAATTACATTTAATTGGGTGTGTCTTAAATTAAAAAGGTAATGGAGGAACCAAAAATATTTTATATTGTGATTTTAAAAGTAATTTCAAATATTCACTCGGTATATAGCATGCGAAATTAGGTACAAAAAATTATCTTGTGATATTGTTTTAAAAAAAAGTAACATTAATGTAATGGAAATTTGTCGTGTAAGCAAACTGTAATCGTATGTATTATCAATCTATTGGTAAAAACTCACGCACATTCTTGAAATTAAGGCAAATATAATCTTACTCGACTGTAATTTGGTTTCTTTTTTAAAACAAATCCTTTTTGTCAGTTTTTGTTCTTTCTATGTATCCATATCTCAGGCAAATTTGTATGATTCGTCTTTTTACAAACGGCGACTTCCGTTTAAAAACGCTCGCAGATATGTAGGTAATATGCCGAAGACAAAATGTAAATAAGGAACTACAAGGGGTACTAGGAAAACAAACGTAAAAAGTTTTTTTTTTTGCATAAAATAGAAAGTATTTTTATGCTAAAAAAAATAACCCTAACCTATTTTTTTACATTATAATTTATACCCTTGCCTTGCGTCATATTACAAATCTGTATCATAGTAGGTACTTACCTACTATCTGCCGACGACATCCACATGACGGAAATCACGGTGAAGGTGGGGCTGCATCCTAAAATGACATAGAATAGAAAAAGTTAATTCAGCTCAATACAGAGAAATTTTTAACTTGTTCTAAGTCGAATTTTAATGAACTGTAAAAAGCCTCCCACGCAACAATAGTCCTTTAACTATTGCTACAACACGTCATTTCCCCATTGAACGGACAAACACAAGCCTATTCAACATGCTGGTTGGTTAACTAAACGCCAGATCGTGTTTGCTGGAAATTGTCATCGGAAAGAGGCGTGGCAGGACGTTTCCTCAGGAGTTTGAACTTGACTTTCCCTCGGCGGACGCTGGCCGTCGTACGCGCAGCTATATACGTCGAATTAGGTCTGTTACGAGAATTTTACTAACTAGCTAATAATAATAGATCAGTTGCAAGTATGCTTTGGACAATGACGAAGGCTGTGATGGAGCACGCTTCCCCAGAATAAACGTATTTACTTTGGCCTTGATAATCCCAAGATTACCTATAAGCAGGGCCGCGCCGCCCCTATGTGCGAAATGTGCAGCGCACACAGGCGCCAAGGCAGTAGGGGCGCCGGATGAAATACCAGCGCCAATAGGGTAGTTGACTGACACATCAAATCAGCTACTTTTTAATAAATGTCAAAACGATAGTTTATAAGGAATTTTGTATGAAATATTACATTATGACGTCATAGTTTCACAGCATCAAATCATCTACTCTTAATGGTTCCACTGGTCCATTAAAAATCATAAAAAGCATTAAATGTACAACATATTTGATATTTCCACGTGTTTTTAGATGTTTTATGCATTGGTTAGTGTTTGGTCATTTATTTTTGACAGTGTATATACTATTGAAATAATTTTGAAGATTGTAAATCCAACCGCTTGACACTTGAGTGACAGAAATAGGGCTCCGTTTAGACCCTTCGGGTACGGAACCCCAAAAAGAGGCAGGCGCTGGCGGGGGTCAGCGCGGCACTGTCTATAAGAGTCTGGAAACACGACGCCGGAAGCACAGCATCTTTGCTCTTAGCATTAAAGAGGATGTATTATTTTTTACTTCTTGAGCTGAATCTGTAAGCAATGCTAGTAACTGCACGCAGACTTATGTAAAATGTACCTACCTACATATGAAAAATTCTTTCACTAGCAGGAAGCTACATTATCCCCGAAGGTTATTGGCAACTTTTTATCCCCGGGAACGCGAGTGAAACCGGGGAGTAGCTAGTTTGATATATGTATTATTAGGTATTCATCGTTGTGAAGCCGCAAGTGTTTGCAACCGAGCCGGCTCGATGTCCCCAGCGCCTGCGCCTGCGCTCGCTAGCTTATATACGGTGTCGCAGATAGCTCTCATCTTACTTTCATTACGCCTTTACCATAAAACGTGTTCTTATTACATAAACTTCCCAGTGACATGGTGGTAGCTGGTAAAAGATTAAAATAATTTTATTAAGGTAAGATTTATTTATTTTTTAATAATTCTATTCGGTTATTTTTTATAATTCACCATAAACCACTGTTTATGGTGTAGAAATAGGTAGGTATGTACTCAATATTAACACCTTTTACTGTTTTGAAAAAGATGGTCTAAAAGGCTCGAACAATATTAATATAGAAATTAATTGCATTTGATTGTACCTATCTAGCAATATTGCTCCTTTGTTCCAAGGAAGCTTATATCATCTTATATTTTGAATGATAAGTTTCAATTACTTTTCGTCGTGAAGGATTGTGTAATCTATCTTTCTTTTCCGCGGTCTTCCTCTTCCTGTATATGCATCCTCTTAAGATAATGTTAGAACGTAGAACGTAGATAATGTTCCTAATATAAGGTCTATAATTTTAGGATATACCTATTTATTATAGGTTTTAAGATATAAGTACCTACTTACCTACTTATATTGTAAAACTAAATGACAGTATGTTGTTAGAATGAAAAAATAAAAAATAAGTATGGCTAATTAAATATTCTTATTTTGGATCTGGTGATATTCAGATGTTGTTGCTGACAATCGGCAGTTTGCTGGCGGCTGTCCACGGTGGCGGTGGAGTTACCAAAACATCTGGTAAGTTTTAATTCATCATAATGTCAGCAGAAAGAGTCCACTGCTGGACAAAGGAGGCCCAAGGATCTTCTCGTTGGCCGGTCTTGCGCTACCCGCATCCTGCGGTTTCCCGCGACCCTCACAAGATCATCGTCCACTTTGTGGGGGGCTTGCCTATGCCGTGTCTTCATCCGGTTTCACTTAATTAATATATAGGTAGGTAGCTCGGAATATTTTATGAAAAGACTTACGTGAAATTTTAACTAGCACCCGGTATATAGAATTCAAAGAAAGATCCCGACTGCTTACTGACTGACAGACAATACGCATTGGGGCCTTTATCCAGCAGTGGTCGTCTTTCGGCTGATATGATGATGATGGATATCACGCACAGCCTAATCCATTGCTCCCACAAACACAAGATTTGGAGTATGTATTCCTTGTAAAGTCTCCCTCCCGTATACTCCGTATCCTTAGTTAGACCAAGGCAAGCCTTCAGCGAGCCGGATGGCCCCATAACATTAGCTCAGATCGAAGCTGACGAAGCCCGTAAAAGTACACAACACACTACACAAAACCGATTACGCTACCGTCCTCGACGGCGAGGACCGCCGCTCAGTCTCGTCCCGTTCAAGCGGCCCGAGCTGCCATTAGTAATCCGACCGCCCCCAATTAGTCGTAACTCGTACAAAGTCCTCCCCTTCCCCCGGTAACGCCCTGAGCCGAGGTTCGTACCCCACTCGGGGGTGCCCTCAGGCGTGGTTACCTAAATGTTACCCGGCTGAGAGCTCTCTGCGCTCGCCGATTGTCCGGTAAGTTTGGAGCAGCCATCAAAGGCTACCAACTTTAGTCCTTTAAAAAAAAAAAATCCTTGTAAAGTGTAGGTATCCTTTATGAAAGGGTTTTTCGAAAATAACCACGGAGCGAAAAGCTGGTCAATTCTACTGGCTGATCAGCCATAATTTGAAAAACTGTCACTATATTCCTATAACGGTGCATAATGCCTCTTCTAGTTATCTAGTCCAAGTACCTATTACCATGTGAGCTTTATGTCTTCTCATTTAAGGTGTATTATGGTCTAAGAGATCCGACGATCAGTAATTTTTTCAAAAATTAATTCTGTATTATGTAATTTTTCGATAAATACAAAAAAAAACAAAAAAAAAACACACAATACAGAACAGAATAAACGACAGATGGCGCAGTGAAAATTCGCAATAGACCGAATGCACTAAACTTAAACTTCGTCCGTAGGAACTTGTACGTAGTATATTATTTTACTCTGTGGTCGGAACTTACGTATTAGGTGTAGGTGTGAAGGCAAGGTACCTATATTATTAGGTACCTACCTACATTATTTGCTATGTATAAATTTTGCAAAGTCATTAAGTAAAGGTATCGATTACATACTAAAAGAAAGTATACGAGATGGGTGAAATAATTTTATGTCATTTTGTTTGCGCTTTCACGACGGTACTTCGGATACTTGGGGCTTGATCAACAAATCTCGAGATAGCAGGACTCGCTCATGAGCGACCGGAAATAAAGGTGGGCCTGGCGCCCCTTTACATCTGGCGCCCTGGGCGATCGCCCTACCGCGCCCTACCCTAACGCCGGTACTGTTCTTGAGTTTAATTTTACAATATGCTAGAATAACCCAAAAGTTACCTGGAAGAAGGCCATCTTTTTGTATATGGTGCAACAATAAAGAATATTTCATTCGCATTCATTCATTATCCTATGATATTTTATATTTATCTGATACTTTTGCAGGCCATTTGTGTGCGTTCGATTCTTATCTAGGAAAAACATTTATGTGCATGAACCTGTCCGTTTGTCCTGGGTTGATTCTGTGTATAGGTGTAGGTAGGTATTCAGTTATCTGGTTTCCATAGTATAAGCTCTGATTAGTTTGTTTCCTCACACACTGAGGAATGTTCCAGGATATTAAGCATAAAATATAGGAAGAATCTATTCATGCGAACCTAGTAAACAAACAACAACACATCATAATGATAAGCTGTCATTTAGAAACAATAGCATTGAGAACATTCTTCTAACAAAAAACTACCTGCCTAACACCATGTTTAATTAAAATGCGGAAACTGTAACAATATCACTTTTTTTAATGAGAATACAGCACCATGCTTTGTAGTGAAAGTTTATTACAAAAATGTCGTATATATAGGTATCTTTCTTTTTTCTTTTATAGGTATTATCTAAATTAATATTACATTACGAATTGCCTCTAAGAGACTGGTACCATTTCGTGGGTTAGTCTACGTCGACGGACTTCATCCTACCTATGATATTTTGACATATTGGGCATGATATTTTCCTTTCGAGTCCGATAATTCATATCACCAATTAATCACCTTTGACCCATTTCAATAAAATATATTTCATTCATTGGTGTAGAATAGTCTAATCCATTAATTTAGATAGATATTATTACCAAATGATTAATTTGGATGATTTCCAGGTATTTCACAATTCTGGAACGATGACTACAAAGTATTCGAGCAAATATACGGTAAGACTTCTGACAAAGAAATATACGGAGCTACACTCCCGCCTCCCGTTAGCTACGGCACTGACAACAACAATGAAGCCACAGACAAGAAAGAAAGATACCTAGCCAACGACCAAGATCCATATGACCTCGGCGATAGATACAGCAATTTGATAAAACAATCACTAACCTACGAGAAACTTAAGAAACCTACTAAGTCTTCATACAATTTCATCAGTTATACAGACTTTAAGCCAATCAGTCAAAGCAGCGATCCAGAAACGTATAACTACTTAAAACACTTGGATCACTATGATACTGAGAACTTGGAATTTCCGAAAGGAGTCGGCGGTTTTAAGCCTTACGTGAGCTATGCTGGATCTAATCCTGAAGACACTGATGCTTATAGAAGTATACAAGATATCTTAGATGCCCACGAGGCTAATAAGGGCAAGAAAACGGAATCACTCGTTGGTAACAAATATCTGAGTTATACAGGAAAGGCTAAAAGGAAGCCTCAGAGATATAATGATGTGGTTAAGCCTAGATGTGTGTCAGGAGGATGTAGGAAAAGGGGTACAGGGTCCTACAGAGTCCGAACTAGGCCTTACACAAGACGGGTGAAACATAGGGTTATAAAATATTGAAATTATTAAGAAATTTATGCCGATTCTGTTGTTTACAAATTACGTCACCTTTCTTTCATATAAACCTTATTGAAAAAAGATAGCAACATTTTAAGTGCTGTCAGATTAGTACATGTCATCGTAATGTATGGGAAAATGGTCGTTGAAATAAGTAATCGGACTAATCTGACAGCACTAAAATATCTTTCATCCCTTTCTTATATTCTTTGTTAGTAAGAAATATAGTGGGATTAAATTTGTTTAGTTTGTAACCAACAGAATCGGGGCCATTAACTAATTTTAAGATGTTTTTAAGTTCGATTTGATACGTGAGTTATTCACTCACTGGTTGTTTCTAGAAATGGTTTTATTGTATTGTATCGAACTGAACTATTTTTGGAGATTATTAGTTAATGTTTGTAACTTATTATATTATTGTTAAATAAGTAATTTATTAATTTTATTATGTTGATTAAATATCTAATAGATAGATACCTCTTTATTGTATACCATGATACATAAATCAACATTAAAAAAAAAAGCGTTTGTACAATAGGGCAATCTTCTAGACAACCTTTGGAATGTTATAATTTGAGAACAACAATGCTGACATGGAATCTTACTACTATCTACTATTATAAATTTGAAAGATTGTTAGGATGTTTGTTACTCTTTCACGTAAAAACTATTGAAAGGATTTTGATGAACACGTACCTACCTTGTACCCGGCTGAGAGCTCTCTGCGCTCGCCGATTGTCCGGTAAGGTTGGAGCAGCCATCAGAGGCTACCAACTTTAGTCCTTTCAAAAAAAAAAAAAAATTTTTTTTAGAGGTTACCTTTATTCTTTTTACCGCGGGGGGAGAACTAGTAAGACAGTTTTCACATGACCATCAGATCCCAAAATACGACCCGATTTGTATTTCAAGAACTAGAGCGCCTAGCGTAGATTTGTTTGTTCCCAGAAGTAGTCGCCAAATAGATCTGATTTGTATGTACAAAATTTTAAAGAATGTCAACTCATTGTTTTGACATTTACACAAAAAATTGCATCATCAATAAACAAATAATTCCATAAATAAACAAAAGGTATTCTTAAATTAAATTTATTCCTTTCATTATAATAATTAAAATTAAAATAATTAACTTACACACCTTTTTCATTCAAATTTTCAATTTCGAAAATTTGTTGAAAAGATCTTAATTATCTGCATTTTCACTCATAATTTATAATTGGTACTCAAGCTTAAATATTCATTGTTGTTTAATAAATTAATTATCTTATCGAGGTACTCCATTAATAAACAGGTTAAGGATAGGTAAGCACTTATTAAACAAGGATAAAATAATTGTCCAGTAAGTAATAACAATCAATATGCGTCCTCAATTATTTTTACGTAGTAGACAATTAATTAGAAAAACATTGAAGATTTCAGAAAGAGATAAGCAGGGCTATTTTATAACACTTGAATTCGGCATCGGAATTATTAAAAAATCTTCGTAAACGCACTTTTTCAGCTATCGAATTTTTTCGATCATGTCATTCGGCAATAGCCTTTTATTTGACAGCTCGTCTGGAACGAAATGTATATACGAAAGTTTTCGTTTCCGATTCAGTCGAATCCCAATGTTTTAAAATAACCCTGCCCGAAGAAAATAAAATGATTTAGAGTAACCTGCGACAAGTAAAATAATTATTATAATATCATTTCTCATTTCATTAGAGAAGGAGAGAAGTCCATCATAGGTACTTCTTCTTTAGGCATGCAAAATCAAATATTAGACTTTAGCTCTGATTGTCGTGGCAGAGCGTGTGAAATAAGCGAGAAAAGCGATACCTACTGTCGCTGATCTCAGCGTTAATTATTGACTCTGTTAGTTTCAGTATTTCAATGACCTTTGGCCTTTGCTGCATGTCTATTAAAGGGCAATTAAAGGACAAATTCTTCTGTACTTGTAGATTATACTAAAAATACTTTAGCAAATGGTGCCGGTGGAAATCCGGCTTTAAAGTTTTAGCACACATATTATATATCGGAAAGGGATCGCCACCCTATCAACTCGAGCCGTTTAGTATTCTTTGTGTAAATCTCCCTACTGCAACGGACACTAATCGCCTCGCCTCGGGACAAGCTCACGAACGGCTACGCTGAGCTTACGGCTAGGCGTCAACCAGCAGTCGAAGAGCCGTAAGCGCTAAATTCGCGTAGTTGATGCGCTTTTGTTATGAGCTTACGTTCGGTTGACGCCTGAAAGGCGATACGGTGACGATCCCTTTCCGAGTTGATGAGTGTGCTGACTCCCATAGTGTAAAAGACACTTTGACTTTTAATAAATGAAGTTAGGGTTGGTATCGCTCTGACGTCCATTAGCGACAGGATTGGCTAGAGTCCTGTTTTTCCGTTTGTTCTCCTCGATGCTCTGCAGCAAGAAGGGTGGGGCGGTGTTGTGCCGCTGTCTCTGGTCCAGCTCCTTAGCCAGCTCCTCTACGAACTGCCCGCCCGTCTGCCTGGAGGAAAACACCGGTTAATGACGGCACAGTGCTTAAAGCTGTTTCATATGGAAATAAGTTTGCACTGCTATTTATAATTTTGAACTTTTGTATTTGATCATAAATCTCACGTTCTATACGCGGCATTACTACCATTTACACTGAGAAAAATGTGTGATCGTATAGCAATTTTTTGTGCTAGATTGCGCGACTAATAGTACCTAGTTCAAAGGTTTGGGATGTGAAATATACCTTAACAAAAAGTAAAGTTTTTTATTGTTAGTAAGATACTAATATTATCAATGCGAAAGTTTGTGAGGATGTATGGTGTTTGTTACTTTTTCACGTAAAAACTACTGAATGGATTTGGATGAAAGACTCATATAGGTTTATATCCTGGATTAACATATAGGCTACTTTTTATCCCGGGCAAATATAAGATCCCACGGGAACACGGGTGAAACCGTGGGGCATTGAGCTAGTAAATAATAAAATCATGTGTCATGTACTTTACTTCACTATGATGCAGTGGCGTAGCGTGGCCCTGCGGGGCCCCGTATAAAAAAATGTTTGGGGGCCCTTATGAATGGTAAAGATTATTAAGAAAAAAAAAATGTTTGCATAAAATTAAAGTTTTTTTTTTTACAAACAATTCAAATTAAATATACACTCTCCTTGCCTTTTTTTCGGCAAACTGATTTATTAAATCATTTATAGCTGATGATGACTTTGGTTTTTCTAATGCTTTTGCCTCTATGACGCACGTCGGGGCCCTCTGTGACCCGGGGCCCCGTATAATTGATACGGCAGATACGGCGGTAGCTACGCCCCTGCTATGATGATATCATATCGCGTCATATCTTGGAATGTTATCTTCTTATCTAATAGGTACTGTAGATGACAAACACAATGCAATGATGCATCTAGGTCATATTTGTGATCTTTAATTATAGACTTAAAATGATAAAGTTCGGATTAAATTGTAAATTTAAGTAATTCATCAACTCTAAGCAGAACAAAACATTTTTTTATCCTACTAAGATTATAAATGCGAAAGTTTGTGAGTATGGATGGATGTTTGTTACTGTTTCACGTAAAAACTACTGCACGGATTTGGATGAAATTTGGAACACAGATAGTTTATAACCTAGATTAACAAATTGGATACTTTTTATCCCGGGAAAACATAAGATCCCTCGGGAACTCGGGTGAAACCGCGGGGCGGAATCTAGATTTTTTATAATTTGAAGTGAAATAATTTTACTAACTTACTGTATGGGTAATTCGGTGCTAATCAGATTAAGATTTCTTCAAATACCAGGAGTGAGGAAATCCAATATAATGTTTACTTCTCGCGTAGTAAGAGCCATTGTTAACAGTCTTTGACATAATTAAATAAGCATCCAGCAAAAAACTATAATGACTTGCGAATCATCTTAGGAACCCTACGTAGGTATTTTCACATATTGTGCTGGCCTGTATGTCGACAGAACATACCTACAGTTGATCACGTTATTCTGGAATGAGGGTGCGCCTGAGCAACAGGCATGAATCCTCGGACCAGTCATTAGAGAAACCCCAGGAAAGTCTTGCGCTTGGTCGGAGTTATATAGGCTAGGAAAAGCAGCCTTTTGTTTTTTGGAAAAACTAACGTTGGTAGCCTGTGATGGCTTCATCAACATTACCGGTCAAATAGGCGAAGTTAGAATGCTCACAATGAGGTAAGTACCTCGGTTCAGGGCGTAACCGGGGGAGGCGGAGGACTTAGTAAAAGTCATAGTCAGCAATCTTTACGCCAAAGAGCCAAGTATCAAGAGAGTGGACAAGCCAGTTGGCGCAGTTGGTTAAGACACCCTATCACGCCGCTGGTCATGGGTTCGATTGCCATCCAGGACAAAAATTTGTGTGCATGAACATGTCTGTTTGTCCTGTGTTTGGGTGTAATTATCTATTTACGAAAAATATGTAGTATATCAGTTGTCTGGTTGTCCATAGTACAAGCTCTGCTTAGTTTGGGATCAGATAACCGTGTGTGAAGAATGTCCCAGGATATATTATTATTAGTTGATCTTGTGTGAATACACGTACCGCTCCACACCTCTTCCACTCTCAAGATCAGCGTCAGGGCCGACGTACATAGAGTAGCCTCGTCTGGACAGCTCCTCGTCGGGGACCAGCCCAGGGTTGTGGAAGGCGTGATTCTTGTCAGAATTCATCTTCAGTTTTCTGGAATGTGAATATTCTGCTTTAGCGCGGTAAGTTATCTGTGGCCGGGTATTGCAAGTGTCTATAATATACGGTGACCGCTTACCATCAGGCGGGTTTGCTTATTAAATGTATTACTATCTAAGCTAAATATTTTAGGAAGAGCAACTATAGGTGCCTACCTACTTACGTTGAAAAGTAAAATGTATTTGATTTTCTTTCTGATGGACAAAAGTAGGAGTTAGTACCTACATATTTGATGTCATATTTTATTGTAAGTAGGTAATTAGATTTAATTTATTCATTAGATTGATGCAGTTTTTTGTTTTTCAACTTTATGATTACTAGTAAAGAGGTGTTTTTTTTCTGAATAAAATATGTATAATACATCTTTCATAAGAATTTAAAAATCTGAACAGACACTTCAATCTTATTTATTTGTATAGATTTCGTGGTTTACCTCCTTTAAAAATATGTATACTAACTGAACCCTAAGGCGTCCGGTTGCGTACATCTCGTTGACCTTTTTCCTGATGGTGCTGAGTTGCGTGAAGAGCACCAGCACGAGGAGGAAGAGCACCACCCACGCACAACTGAACACGCTCACGATTATTATCGTCTCTAGCTCCTGGAATTTATAAGTTGCTTGATTTTAGTCCTTAATTATTATTTTTACTATGTATTGCGTTTGACCACAATATAACCGTTGTCAGTGATGATGTGTTATTTAAAAAAAACTAAGCTTTTTATAAAAAAAATTGAGAATACTATTCCCTTTCTATTAGATCTCAGAATGTATGTTCATGTTTTCAAGTTATTTGGATGGACCAAATAAGAGTAAAATTCATTATTAGTTTTAAAAAGGGGCATATTCAAGATTATTTTCTGACGTTATTAAAATAACTGTTTCTCGTTACATAATAATAATAATATTTCATTAAGGAATAACATAAATAAAGAAGATAATAATTCTCTAATTTCATATATATTTTTTATAAATCTCTTGCAACAAAGAATGCCGAGAAAAATTTAATCTAGAATCATAATTCTCAGCAAAAGCTACCTTCCGAACCGTGCATTAGAGTCTGACAATTCATAAGTGCCTGTGAAGGTCTATTTGAATAAATAATATTTCATTTCATTTAATTTCTCGGATATCGTCGCCTTAATAAGATAGGTACCTAAATATATTTCGATAATAAAGTGGTACCCAAAACGTGAAACTAGCTAAAAACTGCTTCCAACAAATAAGAAATCTATAATCCTGATAGGTAGGTACCTGGTACAACATTAATCATTGTTTATAGTCGGATTCTGAGAACTCTAATACTCGTACGTTTGTTATTGTCTGATTTGATAACGATCGTGTGATAACTGATTTATTTAGGTAGATAGTTGGATTGCTGGCCGGTGGCTGGCCGTAAGCTTTTCTGACTGGTAAGTGATTTATTTTGTCTATGTCAAATAAAAAAATATCACCAAAACTTACCATTTTAATTAAATCACTAAAAATAACATTTCTAATGCGTATGTTGTTATGATTTTAATTGATTTAATAAAATTCAATTTGAGTGGGTAGATACGATAAAAAAAATTACGTGTATTTTATGACAACTTCAAATGTCTTGAAGCAGCAGTTAGGCGGTCTACTTATAGCAAGTAAGTAGCTGGTAAGGACATGGTTTGCGGTCATTTGCAGCGAGTACTGGCAATAGCCAGCATAATAATGCTGAGCTTGCTTCTATGATACTTATTGTTTTAATTTAAATGTAATTGACATTTAGTAAACTACTTCTTTTAATTTAGTCTACAAATGATTAGAATTTTCTTTTTGAATTGAAAATAAATGAATATAAAAGTAAAAATATTTTACTTATCGTTATTTAAATCAAAGATAACATTATGATGACAATCATTATAAATAACCATTACATACCTACTATAACTAAAACATCAGGTTCTCGACCACCTTATATACGCTGTCACTGTTATACAAGTGACGTTATTAACGTGACCAATTTTTTTTTTTTTTTTTTTATGTCAGAAAGTTGACAAGCAGACAGGCGGTCCACCTGATGGTAAGTGGTTACCGTCGCCTATCGCCATTTGCAATATCCAGAGGTATTGCCAATGTGTTGCGGACGTGTTACAATGCCGAGAAGGCAATTACTGGCTCTCAAGTGCAATTGCCGGAACACACCGGTAGGTGCTTGGCGACAGATTTTCAACTTTGCAATCAGTATATTAGCTAAAAAGCGTTTTATAAGGCCCCATTTCTTTATTTTTAATAATATCTTTAATAATAGAGACCAAGCTATGATATAGGGACTTGATATTGATAAAATACCGATATACGATAGTATTGGTCGTCCGTCACTAGTTTTATCTTGAGAATTTTGTGAGACGACGAATATTTGTCTTGCGAGATAATCTGATAGCAAAATAAAGCCATGTAGAATAATATTTCACGGAATTGTATTACGTACGCTAAGTTTCAGAATATCAAATCACAATTTTATATATATCAGACAACATAGCATAAAAAACTTGACAAAATAGGTGATGATGTGGGGTGTAGTAGGTACTACGTAATAAAAAAGGAATTGTCTTAAAAAAGAAACAAATTTGTCTTGAAATCCAATGTAATATCTTCAATTTCCAAAAAAAGAGTAGATTTTATAGTGGTATGGCAAAATATGGACCTATTTTCTAAAGGTTATTTTTGTATAATAAACTTATATAATAAAATCTAAACTTGGGGGTCCGAGCCTCGCCTATTTTCTCGAACATTATCTACAAAATTAATTGAGGTCACAGGCAGAGTTGTGACATATTTGAAATACTTGTATTTAAAATACAAATACAAAATACGTATTTTGGATTTTGTACTTAAGTACTTTTTTTAAAAAGTATTTTGTATTTTATTTGAAATACTATTCGAGACGTATTTTGTATTTCTAAAATGGTTTGTAAAATACAAAATACTTTTTTATTCTTAGCTTCATTTTTCTAAAGCATTCCGCGATTCAGTTAAAACAAAAAATGGCCACTAGTGGCGCAGCAGCTTTGAAAGTCTATGCACAAAATGACAGATGAAACAAAACGCATATAAAACCTGACCAATCACAGGGGACCGGCGGGGCGGGGAGCTTTTTCTGCCTACGCGTTAGCTTGGCCATCCAAAGAGGTAACGCTGCCAGCCTTCTGGGAACCTTGCTGTTGATTGGCAGCAGCGGCCGCCTCGAGGATTTTTTTTATATGTAGTTTGTATATTTGTTGTAAAAAAATGTAAATATTATTTATCTAAACAATGAAATGCACCCACGCACAATTTTTCGAGTGAATGACTAGTAGGTAATATAGGGAGCGAGCGAGTTATATTAATAATTTAATTTCTTACACTTGAGAGGTAGATAATTATGTGATATTTCTCACTTTCAAGGCATTTTGAAATAAACAATTAGATTACAAGTGGCGATGAACTCACGTCACTCACTTCTATTATAATATAATACCTATTCTACTTATCCTATGTGCTCATGTGTTTAAATTATCGCATAAAAATATTTGATATATTTTCCACCTTTAGTAAAATGGTTATTGGTAAAATGCTCTTTCAAATTTTAGTGATCTAGAATGTGATGCATATTACTTGAATTGAAATACATCTTATAGGTACATACAATCGGTTCTCAAACTTCTAGTATCGCGATCCCCTATATAAATATAGGTACCTACTGCTACTGCTGACTTCAAACGTACACTTATATTATAAATTGTATTTTCTAAAATTATTTTGTTTACGGTTCTTATTTTTCGAAGAGATTGGGTGCGACCTCAAGGATGAGAAATTATGCCCTTTAAGGAGGATCCTACAAGGTAGCCAACGTATTAATTCGTAGGTACTTTGCTATGTTTTACATAGCATAGCACTGGTGGAAACGGGTTCTACTAATCTATGTTTTTTATGTGGATGGATGTGTGCTATGGACCTTATGGATGCGTGCTATGGAAGCGTGCTACGGATGCGTGCTACGGATGCGTGCTACGGATGCGTGCTACGGATGCGTGCTATGGATGCGTGCTATGGATGCTTTCACATCCTCGCATCATATCTTCATAGCACATCTCTAATTGAAAAGCAGCCTTATGTTGGAGAATTATAATTATTTATTTTGTATCAATTCTTAGAGATTAATTTTGAATAGCAATAGCCGACGAATGGTCAGCTCTTATGATAAATTAGCCACGTTATACGGTAGTCACCGAGTATTAATGGTAATTTAAATAAATAGTGGTCATTACTCACCATTATTTATCAAGAGTGCGTTGAACACATGTTTCGTAGCGGTGCCGAGGACGGCCCGGCAAGTACTGACCGCGTTATCAGCTGAGATATTGTACTGATAACGTGTGAGCCATCTCGTATGGGGACTATTCTGGATGGCTTATCGGTTTCTTTTATTGGTGTTTGAGTTTGTTGACGTGGCTCTGATACCTGTTATTTTTCATGAAAATAAGCTCTGATGATTTTCTCTGTTCTTCTGTTTTTTTAGCTAATCTCAAACCTAATCTCAACCTGTTGGGAGATATCGAAGTTGGACAGTTGGGTTCCTATCCTTGTGAGTGACATAAATTTTTACGTCGATCTTTTCGTTCGAATTAGTAGCAAAATTATACATTATGACACTAAGGTCCAAAATAACGATGTATCCATGGATTTAGTTTTCAAACCCATAAACACTGGTGCCTATTTTTTTTTGAAAGGACTAAAGTTGGTAGCCTCTGATGGCTGCTCCAACCTTACCGGAACAATCGGCGAGCGCAGAGGGCTCTCAGCCACTGGTGCCTATTCTGTTGTTTACAAAAGTCACGTGGCTTAACTTAGAAGTGTCACTAATAAAGGTGGCGATTAAAATCACTTTGAAACGCAATCGGACTAATTTTATAGGACAAAAATTTATTTTATCATAGAAAGGGAATTTCCTTTTTGAAAGAGATAAAGTGACATTAAGTTTTTTTAATTTGTAAACAACAGAATTGGGGCCAATGTCGTATTTACAATAATAAATAGGAACAATTGGTTTATCTTTAATAGACTAACTTTAGGAAACGAAATGTGATATTTAAAAAAAAATGATAACTTTTTAATACATGGGTACCTGAGTACAGATAAAGATAATTCCTACGTATCTACGAAGTTTGTGAAATAGCAACGTAGTTAAGTACCTATACGTTGATAGATATTTGTGAATTGTGATACTGATATAACTGCTGATAAGGTGCGTCCATTATGTACTAAACTATATTTATAATATCGTTTACTAACATTATGTAGCTGTGAGATATAAAAGAAAAGTTTTTCACCGCCCTGCGGTTTTCCGAGTTCCCCAGTTGTCGATAAAGGCAAGAATCGCCTGCGACAAGGAGTTATTTTTCACGATATTCCGCGATTTTCGCTTTTCTATTTCCCTTTGTTTTCACATCGCATATTCTTTAGTTTAAAAATAAAACCGGTCATGTACGATCCGTCTCGCACCGTAGACTTCGTAGATCGTAATAAAATAACAATTTATACGTCTTTGAAACTAATTTAACGTGCGTCACTGATCCTCAACTTTGCTATTAAATAATAAGTAGGCGCTAATATACAAGGAAGATAAATATCCTATAATAAGGGGAAAATGTATTTATAGAAGAGAAAATAATAGGTATAACATAATATTATGAATTTTAGCCACATTTACCAAATACCAGATATAGAAATTGACGGTTTCTGATTATGATAAATTTTATCATATTCGCAGTATTTAGGAAATTATGTTACCTTATGTATATTAGGTATATTTTTTATAATCCTGTTTTAAATAAAAGTAGTTTTTTACTCAAGAAAAATATTGAAAGTCATCCGTGTATGTACCTACTTGTAGATTTTGTGAAAATACATTTTAATCCCTGATAGTATCTGTATTGCATGTAAAATGTCATTTGCAGAAATGTTATCAATATACCTATATCTAATATTGCAAAAACATGATGATAAATGTATTAAATACCTTTTGTGTCGGGTTCGTAGTATTTAATAACCTTCAAGGATTCACTGGTGCCAACTACATATATATCTTTCTAACAAAAAACTAAAAAAGGGATACAAGAAAAGTTCTGTCAAATTATTCCAAAATGTTTGTTTTGTTGGTCGTACCTACCTGTAAATAATGATGAAAAAGAGGGGTATTATAAGTTCGTAGTGTGTAATCTGTTGCATCATAGCTCCTGAAATGGATGAACCGATTTTGATTCTGTTTTTTTCGTGTGAAAGGTTTCTTATTCGAGTGTTCTTACCTATGTTTCAAGAAAATCGGTTCAGCTGTTTGAACATAATCACCTATTTTCTATTAAAATCACGGGTTGTTTTCTAATTTTATATCGTTTCTCAAAAAAGTTTGCAAGAAAGACATGTGAATTAGACTAGGTCGTGTATAACAAAATAGGTACCACGACAAAATACTACCCAGTTTAAAATACCAAAGCATCGAACAACAAAATTTAATTGAAACCTCTTTATACAAACAAAAGATCTAAACTAGAAAAGGCGGAGATCTTGAACTTTCGGCTTATCAGACGTCTATTGTAAAATTGACAAGGGCATTTCAACCCGACTATTATTTGAATGAACAGTAGTAAATGTTAATTTATTTAGGACATATGAGTGCACGTTTTAATAAAGTGTTAATGCCTGACATTGATGGGGTGTGACTCCTGGCTTAGCTTAGAGGCATTCTTTTGTTTCGTTTATTGATTTGACATTGCGTCTTGTGTAATATTCTTCTCGTAGTACCCTCGAACTATGCGGTTTTCATTCACCTAAAGCTCAAACGAATTGTACGATTCGAGCCAGTAACCATGCACAGTTCAGGCCAGTTTTATTTTGATGGCTTCATCAACCTTACCGGACAAATCGGCGAGCGCAGAGAGCTCTCAACCGGGCAACATTTCGGTAACCGTGCCTGAGGGCATCCCCGAATGGGGTAAGAACCTCGGCTCAGGGCGTACGAGTTACGACTAATTGGAGACGGTCGGATTACTGATCTGGCTCGGGCCGCTGAACGGGGCGAGACTGAGTGGGACGTTGTTTCGACGGTCCTCGCCGTCGAGGACAATAGCGTAATCGGTTTAGAATTCATAGACTTAGAAAATCTGTAATGTATGTAATTTTGTAATAGGAGGTAATATAAAGCTAAACCATAATAACAAAGTATTACAATAGAGATATCTGGAGCACCGCAAAAGGTCAGTAGATCAGTAAAAATCTATTCACACGTTTCTCAACAGCTTTGAAACAGCTATAAGGACGTGTTCTAGATAATTGTATTTCACAATAAGTATCTGTTGTGTTTTTGGGGGAGGATTATTAATATTACGATACGAATTTAAAATGTTTGGGTTACTGTCAAAGATTTGGAATGTGGCAGTATCGTATTAGGTACATTCCTAACGTCTTGCTTTTTAAAAAAAAAAATTTTTCATTGGCTTCAGTAGGTATATAGCTCCAAGGGTAAACAATAAATATTTTTTGTATTGTATATTTAATACAATACAAAAAATATTTATTGTTTACCCATTCCTACCTTACATTACTACTTACCGTATGTGAAGAAATGTCCCAGGATATTTATTATTATTCCTAGCTTACAGAAAACAAATACAGCGACAAAAAACAACAACAATCTCTCAACATTTTCCTTCATAATAGCTTCAAATAATACGCTGGAGCATTGCATCACTATGACTTCAAATAATATTTAGCATTTATTTACGTACGGAGTATTTAGTTCACGTAATGAAGTCATTGATGACTGCCACGAGCTGTCACTTGAGTATCATTAGAATACGTGAGGTATCCCAGTGACCCATGACCTGGCAGCAGCGAGAGCCTTGTGCGCCTTGGAGTGACAGCTTAGCAGAACTACGGCTGTCAGTTGCTCAAGCAAGAAATATTTTTGTGTTGTTCTGTTTACCACTCTAAAATATTTTTTTCATGACCTGTATAGGATGTACTGCCCTTTCGTCCTACTAATGCAATTCCTGATAACATCCTGTATATATTTGGTTTTTGGTGCTGATTCTGTTGTCTACATTTTACTAAGTCTTGTTAAACCCAGGTTTAATTTGTTGGAAAACTTGCTTCAAACATCTTTTACAATAAGACGGCTACTCTTATTCTTATCTCTATCTCTTTCATACACACATTAATGAATAAGGATAGAAAAAGTCTTATAAATATCTAAGGAATATTACTGACATATAATATACAACTATTTCATGAAAATGTTACTAATATACCTTGGAGGAATATGTTGATGATTTCTTTTGTTATTAATCACTAAATATACTACCATTCTTCTCGCAAATAACATGTTGATAACTTACGACCTATAATCGAGCTGCAATTTGCAAAAAATGAGATAAAATTTGAATTTCGCGCTCCAACCGAAGGTTTACCCTTAAGTAGAAACCAAATGCTTTATACAAATATGTATGCATGTTTTTATATTAGAATAAATTTTATAAACCTGTGACATTTTTAGCTCGTTGTTAATACCTACGCGGAAATGTCGAAAATCTGCTCCATTTGAATTCATTGATAGCATTCCAGTGTGAATGGATCTGTAGCGCCACATACCGCATAGCAACAGATACCATTAATACCGTTCAGCATAACCATAACCAAAACGTTACCAAGGAGGTTAGAAATAAAACAACATGCAAGATTCACCATTTAATGCAAGACAGGGAAATAAAACTCAAGACCATCACATACAGTATATTTTACCTCAGAACCTTACCGTGTTTGATGACGTCATGCGCATATGAAACAAGAATAGCGTGCTTTAGAAACAAAGATATATGCCATAGAAACAAGCATGCGTTTGATGACTTCAAAACACCAATGCACTGGACTTCATCTTCATCCACAATAGCAATAACACATCGTCACTTGGATTCTTCACAACCTCAAGCACAGGGTAACACATGTTATCACATCGGCGGCCACGGCGAACTGAAAGATGGCGCGCAAGCTCCGCGCCTTTTTATTCCCTCGCGAGTGAGACAAGTGTGCGAGCGAGAGGACAACAATCTGGACGACAGCAACTCAATAGACGAGCGAGAGGAATCGCTCGGTCTCTTTCTTTTATATTTTTTTTACTCGTTGTGTTATTGTTAAGTTTCATGTAAATATTGTATTATAAATAGAGCCATATTGTAAATAAAATTATTCCATTCTGATACCACAAATCAAGAGTTTCATTACCAGCAATAGTCCCTAAAGATCTATTAAATTATTTATGTTCGATAATAATCCTGCGATATATTGAAACTAGCATTTTACTGCAGTTTCACTCGCATTAGATGATGATGATGATAGATGATTATTTTTATTATGTCCACGGACGGCATCTTTAAATTCACTGAATGGGCCCGATTCAGTCGCACTGGGCCAACACTGGGCGGTCGCGGTCGGCTACCTATTATAAACTAGCTGTTCCCCGCGGTGTCATCCGCGTTCTTTCCATATAGAGGGGTCTGTGTATTATTTTTTCGTTTTAGCTATGTTCCAAGAAAATCCGTTTGAAGATCATCAACTCTTATCTAGAGTGTCGGGAGTTTCTTTATTATAAGAAACCATACAAAAAGACCTCCCTATTTCTGATTGTAAATAAAACATTCAAACAACAGTAAGTGACTTACATAACAGGTTTAAATTATTTATTATAAAAGTGTGATAATTTGGGTTGTTTGTGTTTGAAATAGTTTCGTTAATGGCAGCGCGGTCGGCGCCTACGCATCATGTGATTGAGAACGACCTTTGCTTGTTATCCAAACATTCTATCCGATTGCTTTATAAACATACTAGCTACCCGCCCCGCGGTTTCACCCGCGTTTCCCCCCGGTAACGCCCTGAGCCGAGGTTCGTACCCCACTCGGGGGTGCCCTCAGGCGTTGTTACCTAAATGTTACCCGGCTGAGAGCTCTCTGCGCTCGCCGATTGTCCGGTAAGGTTGGAGCAGCCATCAGAGGCTACCAACTTTAGTCCTTTCAAAAAAAAAAAAAAAAAAAATCCCCTATTTTACCCTTAGGTATCGAGTAGAGAGAAAAATCCGCGGAAGCCTACGTCATTATAGCTATTCGTATGCCAAATTTCAGCCAAATCCGTCCAGTCAGTCACACTTTATATTTGGATTAAGTACCTATAGGTAGATTTATATTAGGTTTTTTTTACTACCAACGTAAACCAAAAAAAACGAGCTTAGCTCGGTCAATCAGGTACTTAAAATAATAGAAGAAAACAGCACAATTTAAATTGTTATTGTGACAATTTTAACATGTCAATACCTATTCAATACTCGACAATCTATTGAAATTGGATAAAACTTGCAACACATGCTCATGGAGTACCTACACCTACCTACATAACAACGTAGAATATTTACGTAGCTAAACCATCAATAGCTGAAGAGGAGTGTCTCTGTAGATGATGAGAGCCCTTAAACTTAAATAATAAGATGAGAAATTATATTATTACCTGCGGGCTTTAATCTAACTACTCGTACATTATTGTGTTTGAGAATGCTATTAATAAGACAGTAAAATGATCTCGTGATGACTTTGTGTACTATAATGAGAAGGCAATATCATTTTTTATCATCATAGAATAGGTATGTTCTCCATCCTATCATCTCCTATAATTTATTTATTTATTTATTCTTTGATATTAGTATATGCGATCGTTTGTATGAATGTATGGAGGAACAAGGTGGACGATTCCTCCATTGATAAAGGAAGATCTTCCGCCAGTCTGGGTCATCGTGCCTGGGGACTGCGGTCTAATTATTAATTTTGGGAGCTGGTATATATTCGAATCTGCGAACAAACTCCACTAGCGCGATGTAGGTTTCGATGTAGATAGTTCTGTTTGTAGTGTTGATCTATTGCAGCGCCATCTATCCATTCGGTGTCTGAACTATGTAGCTGACAGAGGTCGCTACAAATGAATGTTTGTTATTCTTTCATGTAAAAACTATTGAACGGATTTGGATGAAACTTGACAAATAGATCATACCCTGGAATAACATATAGGCAACTTTTTATCCCGGGAAAACCGCGTAAAAGGTTTCGTTATGTAGCTCACTACTTACTTATAGTTGCTTATAGCAAAGAATAAATAATTTTCTACGTTTATAACCTTCCTGAGTAAATGGACATAGACTACATACACATACCTAATCGTAATACCAGCTTGTAAGAAAATGTTACATCGTATTTATTTTTTAATAAGGGATTTTGTGTTTTTCCTTTTTTTTTCAAATAATATAAAAATATGTAAAAGCAACTAACATAAGGGTCATCTGAAATTATTTCCTATAATAACCTGTAATGATTACAATAATATCAATTCAATTTAAAATTCTGTGTCATGGCCGCCTCAACAAAACTTCAGACCGAGATGTCCCGTACTTCGAAATGGCATATAAAAGTGGATAACACAATAAAATTAAGCCCAAGGTACGAGGTTAATGGTGCAAGTGCATAACCGCATCAAAAATAGAATAATCATTACGCACACGATTTGTATGAACTTAATATCATTTTAATGACTCATTTCAAGGAAAATATACATGAGAATGACTATTATATGCCATAAAAAATCGCAAAAAGATTGGAGGCGCCGGGTATCGATCCCGGTACCTCTCGCATGCTAAGCGAGCGCTCTACCATCTGAGCTACGCCCCCGTTGGAAAAATGGGCGAAATTTTGAAATAGTTAGTAGTTCAAGATAAAATTTATAAAACACATTAGGATTTTTCTGTTAGCGTAGGTATTTATAAGTGTACTCTAGTTCTGTTTCAATAACGAATATTTCACCTAGCTTACTTTATAACGTGCAATATGAAGAGTTGATAATGTTAAAAATATTGCTCTCATATTTGTGGTAGGCGCGCAGGCAGCACTCCTCTATACTTCTCCCAGTAATCTTCTTTATCGTTGTCACTCTTGCAGAGTGGTCGTGGTCATCACTTCAGATGTTGGTGGCACACACGCCGCCACTCCTCTCTGATGGCCGCCTTCCTCATGCATTCATGTAGTGATGATGAGCCATTTACTGCCGCTTTTATCTGGTCAGTCCACCTCATAGGCGATCTTCCTCGTGGCCTGGTACCCTCAACCTTTCCCTGGACCACAAGTCGCTTAATAGCCACCTCCCCTCGACGGCACACGTGACCAAAAAAGGTGAGGATACGAGACTGCACCAAAGATGATAAACGCTGCTTGATGCCGAGTTCTCGAAGTATAGACTCGTTGGTACGGAATTCAGTCCACGATACTCCGAGCATTCTCCTCCAGCACCACATCTCAAGGGCGTCTATCCTCTTCTTCTCTACTTCCCGCAGGGTCCACGTTTCTGCAGCGTACAAGAATATGGGGAATACAAGTGCAGTAATAGTTATGTATATTTATAATCATAAAAACTATTACTTTAATCTAACTTGCGTAAACTCAAAAGAAAAAAGCCTTGCTGAGTTTTTTTGCCGGAGCCTTCCACACTGGTCGCGGTGGTAAAGTCAATAGTAAGTAGGCCTCTTTTTTTTTTCGAGATTAAGAACAGGAGTCAACAAGAAAACTAACAGATTTTAAACAAACAGACAGTTACGAGTACGCGTAAAGTATATTGACAGCTTGAATAAAGCTCACAGTAATAAACAATCCAATAAATTGATTACATAACAATATGAGGCATCAATGTAACATTAATTAAAATGTGTAAAGTGTAATTATTATAAATATATTCATATACAATAAAGTAAACAACGCATCCTGATGAGTAATACAAAATATTTGAATTGCAACTACCTACTTCCGCATACCTATGTGTAATTCATGAATAATGGTAACCACGCCTTAAGAATGGTAACCACGCCTTAAGAAATCAATAAGATAACATTTGTATTTGTGTTTGAATACCGAAGAAAGTAATTATTGTGTTACTTTACCACATTAATAAGAAGAAAAAGAAAAACAAACTATTATTTTTAAGAAAATAATATCCGAAATACCTAATCAACTTAAAAAGTTAAACCTCCTTCAAAGACCTTGGAGCTATACAAAACCCAATGCAAAAAGTTATGCGTGATCAAAAATTAAAAAATAAAACATACAACCGAATTGAGAGCCTTCTGCATTTTTTTGAAGAAGGTTAATAAAATTTAATAAATATTATATAGGTATAATAATGTTACAAGAATATGTCATAGGTAGGTTGATTTATGAAAAGAAGTTTTATATAGGTAGGTACTATATATAGGCCTCGACCTGCCATTAGTAATCCGACCGCCCCCAATTAGTCGTAACTCGTACAAAGTCCTCCCCCTCCCCCGGTAACGCCCTGAGCCGAGGTTCGTACCTCATTCGGGGGTGCCCTCAGGCGTTGTTACCTAAATATTACCCGGCTGAGAGCCCTAAGCTCTGCGCTCGCCGATTTGTCCGGTAAGGTTGCTGCAGCCATCAGAGGCTACCAACTTTAAAAAACTATATATAGGCCTGTGTTTGACAATCTCACCGTGGTCAGAAAAAAATATCAAATAATGGTTACTCTATTAAATTTGTGTATACTACTACTAGCTTCCGCCCCGCGGTTTCACCTGCGTTCCAGTGGTACCTTATGTTTTCCCGGGATAAAAAGTAGCCTATATGTTATTCCAGGATATGATCAATCTATGTGCCAAGTTTCATCCAAATCCGTTCAGTAGTATTTTAGTGAAAGAGTAACAAACATCCATACATCCATACTCACAAACTTTCGCATTTTTAATAGGTACGTATAGTATGACACAACTTAGATGAAGCATCGGCAAAATTCGTAAAATCGATCGTTCCCGAAAAGAGTGAAGAAAATGATCTTGTTGAACGTTGAATGGCGCGATAATGAATGATTTTTATTAGTTGTGTAAATCGGAAGTGAAGTGTACGAAAACGATGTGCCGATGCTACATCTAAGTTGTGTCATACTGTACGTAGTAGTAGGATTTCATGAAAACGTGACTTTTTAACTACCTGGGCTACCTTGGGATGTAGGGGATCGCGGGTGAAACCGCGGGGCAGAAAGCTAGTCGGTTAAACAAGTAGGTACATATCACAACAAGGTCTGCTGTCACTATTGATTCTCGACCTTATGGTAAATTAATGGATTCTCAGATGTTTGTAATTATAGCTCATTGTGCCTACATACACGAGTGTTCAATGCATGTGTTCATATGGTTATCAGCATGTCAATTAATTAAACATCACCATATTCATTAGGTTTGCAGGTAAATATTTACTTAACAACGCACAAAGTAAAAATAAGTTGAATAACAGAACAATAATCGACTGACCAGTTGGCGCAGTTGGTTAAGATGCCACCAACACCGTCCAGGACAAACATTTGTGTGCATGAACATATGTCTGTTTGTCCTGTGTCTGGATGTAATTATCTATATAAGTATGTATTTACACAAAAAGACATAGCCCGAGGAATTGCTAAACTTCCTCGTAGAACCGACGGCCGCTGGGGCAGAAAGGTTCTCGAGTTGCGACCACGAACCGGAAGACGCAGCGTGGGCAGGCCCCCTACAAGATGGACTGATGATCTTGTGAGGGTCGCGGGAAACCGCTGGATGCGGGTAGCGCAAGACCGGTCATCGTGGAGATCCTTGAAGGAGGCCTTTGTCCAGCAGTGGACGTCTTTCAGCTGACATGATGACTTAGCATTTATGAAGGAAAACGAACCCACGATCTGTGGCGCAATCTACCTTACCTACTTACAAACATTTTGCACACTGGTTCCCGGCAAAACTTGTTTGGAAGGTTTTATATACAATAATCAACTGCATATTTATTTATGCACATGTTTCTTTCTTTCTACTGGCTTGTCAAACTTCTTTCAGTAGATTTTTGATATATACTGTTGTTTTAAATGACATACGAAATGTTACTTGGAGATAAAAAAAGTAACCTACATATAATTTCCATTTTTATTGAAATCTTAGCTGGCAACAGTTACGCATTTTACGGTCGATCGCGATGGCTATGTAAATTGTAAACAGTGTTGTATCAGTAGATACTTATCTACTCCCGTTGCGAATCGATTCACTCTGCGCAGGCACCAGGCGGCGCAGGTCATTGTCAAATGCCGTACAAATTTTATTGGAATCCAATTTAACTGAAAAGTCCAACGAAGAAGTTGGAACGACCATTGGTTTGGGATGCTACATGCGTCGATACCTTGGCTCCGTCTCACCTTCCAGACACTTCAGTCATGGCCGGTGCTGCTGCCGCCCAGCAAGAATGCCTTAAGCGCCGCAAATATGCATCTATAGGCAATGGATGCATTTTTGTGGCGTTTGGTGTTGAAACACTGGGGCCGTGGGGCCCAGATGCCCTTCTTTTGTTTAAAGAGGTCTCCCGGCGCCTTATTGAGACCTCCCGTGACAGGAAGGCTGGTGTCTATCTAGGACAGCGGATCAGCATTGCCATTCAACGTGGCAATGCCGCCAGCCTTCTTGGCACGTTCACTCAGGGCAGTGATCTGGCACAACTTTTCTACTTGTAAATATTTTGTATTTTGTAAATTTAGTGTTAGGGTTATATTAATTTTTAGTTGTAAATATTTAATGTTGGAAAAAATACCAGTATCTTCAGGTCTAAAATATAAATATACTGAAAAGTGGTATGTATATTTGAAGTACAGTTTATTTATATACATAAAAATAAATAAATGAATTAAAAAAAAACCTAAGTACCTACTGCACATTCGTCTCGAATAAATATGTTTGATTTAGTTACTTGTAAATAATTTTAAGCGTAGGTACCTATATCAAAAATTCGCATCTATAATAATATTACTAGGAGATAATTACAATATTATTCTTAGCAATTAGTTTGCTGTGAGAAGCATTAACACGTAACTTTGACCGTGACTTTATTAGAAATAGTTTCGCCTGTGGTATCGTTTTAGGATCCCCATACATTGTTTTAGGTATTGCGTTTATAAACTTATTCACCGTTCCTAAATATCTTAACTCTCATTTGATGTTATTTAAAATTCAATCTATATGAGTGGAAATATGGTGTTTATTGTAATGTAGAATATAAACGCTGAAGATTCTGTGTTATAGAAAATGGGATTAGTGTGTGACGGTTCCCGCGATTAAATAATGGAGGTGCGTCTTTAGCTGTTGCAACATTGAAGTCACAGAGTAAACAACTTTTTCTTAAAGCAAAAATATGAAAAGTTAAAAAAAAACCTTTTCAATCGTTGTGATGAAACGTATCGAATCGTAAAGTAAGTGATTCTGTGACAGGAACCTAAAAGAATTGTTGTATTTTTCACTGAAAAATTACTTACGAAAATCGTAGGTATTCCTGTCATATAAATACATAGATAGGTACAGCCCGAAGTTGTGTTTGTTAAAAAAAAACACAGTTTTTATATGGTTTGAAGAGATAATTCCAAAATAAAGAAGTTATCGCAAAATCCATCCATAATAATTGCTGCCTCTGTTTGTTTTTATTAATCTATGCATCTTTTACGCATCTATTTTTCTCTGATCACGATCCACGATTTATTGCTCTAACTACACTTAATTCCTCTAAAAACCATAGTAATGGGGCTACTGGTAGATTACCCATCGGTTAGGCAACGACATTGTAACCTCCGGTCGAATAATAGTTATTTTTTGCCTTCTCCGTATACAGTAACACGCAAATTGATGATTTGTACATAGTTATGAATAAACTCGTAAATAATGTATCAATTAATTTAATAACAATGTTACGAGAAAAGTAAATTGCATGGTATCAATTTGAATTGTTATGAATAGCTTCCGCCCGCAGGGGTACCGCGTAACGAAATGGCTTACATTTCCTGTAAATCGGGACACGTGAATTTTCACATGATTCAAATAAAACTATCCATGAATGAACTCGTCCAAAGTCCCGGCTGGGGTCTAAATATTATAGAACTTCAGTTAAAAATAAATAATATCCTGAGATATTCTTCACACACGATTATCTGATTCCAAACTAAGCAGAGCTTGTACTATCTAAACCAGATAACTAATATACTACATATAGTAGTTTTTTTTTATAATACATACTTATACGACCCTTACAAGATCATCGGTCCACCTTGTAAGGTGCACGTTGCCTGCCCACGCTGTGTCTTCCGGTTCGTGGTCGCCACTCGAGAACCTTTCTGCCCCAGCGGCCGTCGGTTCTACGAGCGATGTGCCCCGCCCACTGCCACTTCATTTTGGCAATTCTTCCAGTTATGTTGGTTACTTTGGTTCGCCTGCGGATCTCATAATTTCTGATTCGATCTCGAAGGGAAACTCCGAGCATAGCCCTCTCCATTGCTCTTGAGAGTAATAAATAGAATTTACAAAAAAGAAATAAGTAGGTATAGTATGACAAAACTTAGATGAAGCATCGGCAAACTTCGTAAAATCGATCGTTCTCCAAAAGAGTGCGCCTACAACATTACTCATGAGTTAAAAAATGATCGGTGAAAATGATCTTGTTGAACGTTGAATGGCGCGATACTGAATTATTTTTATTTGTTGTGTAAATCGGAAGTGAAGTGTACGAAAACGATTCGCCGATGCTACATCTAAGTTGTGTCATACGTAAATAGGTAACAGTGGATATCCTTCATACCTAACTCAAGAAATAAGGACACATTCAAAATAAAGTTTTACGATAGCGAAACAAATAGGAATTAACAACCCGCTATCAGTTCCCACACTATGATAACATTGATAACACGGTTCGCACATTTTATAGTTTGCCTGCTAGATCATATAAATTAAGATAAGGTATTACAGCATTTGGCTGCAAGAAGAAGTAAGACGGGAAATTAAGATTGTTGATAAAACAACAAAGTAACTACTACTAGCGTGTAAACTTTTATCCTCGTATGTTCACTCAGATGAAAAAAGTGTGTCGGCCGCAATGCCACTTTTTGACTAGGTACTCAAAGGAAGACTCAATTCTTCTGAAAAATAAAACAATAATATCCTAGAACATTCCTCACACACGGTTATCTGATCAAAAACTAAGCAGAACTTGTGCTATGGAACCAGATAAGTGATTTTTTTTTTTTGTAATTACATGCATATATCAATAATTACACCCAGATTCAAGAGAAACAGACATGTTCATGCACACAAAATGTTTGTCCTGGATGGGAACCATCATGGAGTTATTTGAGAGAGGTAAAGCATTTTTTAGAGATAGATCACCGATTAAAAATCAATTATTGTGTCCAAAATTTTCATATCCATACAGACTAACCACATCGTGCGTACACCACTTTCTACTTACCTACTACATACATACATACTAACTGACAATCACAAGGATAGACATAAAGACAAACATACAAACAGACGGACATACAAAGAGACATATGGAAGTACTTTTGTTAAAACATGAGAACTAATTGCCGACAAACTGCAATGTAGTTTGGCAGGTACTTATTTGTAAAAAATGTAACTTTTTTTTCATAAATAAAATAAATAATAAAAAAAAAACATTTGCGATGCAGAGCTTAAATCACACATAGACTAATTATATCCTCCTTGGTAGTGGAAACGAAAGTACCAATACAAACATATTTAATTACTAAGCTACCATCAAGTGCTAACTGTCCGTGTAAACGTTACAAAAGCTTTTGTAATTCGTGAGAAATGATTACAATGACATGAGTTTTGCACAAACTGCGGGTATTTCCACTTATATGTAAGTACACAAGTACACAAGAATACTCTTACGCAGCTAAGGTTTGAAAATGGGAACGTAACTTTTTAAAGCAAGGTTTCCGATAAAAAAAATGTATAGGCACCAGTGGCGAGGGGTGAAATGATGGCGAGGGTAAGCCGTTCAAAAAACACCGATAATTTTATACTTAATTACAGTGTATTTTATATAAAAGTGGCTTTGAAATGATGAATCTGTGCTTCTGGGATTTCTAAATGGTAAGCCGATGGGAATCGGCTTGTATGGACCCTTCGCCACTGATAGGCACTGAGGTATATTATACCTTAATGGGTATAGAAGTTTAATGTGACTCAAAGTGGTAAGTACACGAAGCCTAGAAGGCATCAAATAGATACAGAGGACAGATAGACATGTTCAGACAAATGTTATGGATGGGAATCGAACTCATGACCATCGGCGGGCTAGGTGGTGTCTTAACCAACTGGCTTGACAATAAAGATAGAATAATATCTTTAAAAAAAACAATCCCGTAAAATATTAGATCTACATATTTATATAAGTAGGTAGTGAAATAAGTTGTAGGTAATATTTTTTTAAGGTCGCATTACGTGTTACTCGTTGTTCGTTCAGTGGTCTTGATTGCCAACAACAAAAGAGAGGATGTTCTCAAGCATATGATGAAATAATAATAAAGTAGCCGGTGGTAATACATGCAGTTGCAAGATCACACTAATATCTCAATTAGGTACTGTATGTAATGGCAATTGATTATAATCTAACGGTCATTCGCTGGTAATAAGCGAGTAAAGTATCTTTTTCTGATTCAATTAAGGCCCTGAGTCTTCAACATTCATAAGTAGGTACCTTATCGAAAACTAAATAAATGAGTTTGAGTTTGTATTTATGTTAAAAATTAGGTACCACATGACCGCCCCCAATTAGTCGTAACTCATACTAAGTCCTCCCCCTCCCCCGGTTCGCCCTGAGCCGAGGTTCGTACCCATTCGGGGGTGCCCTCAGGCGTGGTTACCTAAATGTTACCCGGCTGAGAGCCCTTTATCCGGTAAGGTTGGTGCAGCCATCAGAGGCCACCAACTTTAGTACTTTAAAAAAAAAGTACCACATTTACCTTAAATCTTGTGCTACTGTACTAGTAGGAGTACCCTATAAATCTAAACGCTCACGCCACGATGTGACCTTGAAATGACGTTTCAAGATAAATTCGTGAATATTTCTCAGTAGTAGCTAGAGGTGCGTGTGCGCCTTGACCGGCCATCAATCTCGCTTGTACCATTGTTGTTGCAGCCATTGTCCTAAAACGGGATGGAACAGAGATTTATAATTTAACCCTATCAAAGTAGTATGAATTTTGCTTGTGGCGGTTTGATATATGGGTATAGTAGACCCTCATTTTTATTTCACTTCGATTTATGAATAATTGTATTTTTTAAGAATATACTGCCAGTTATTTATAGTACATACTACATAGGTAATTTAAATTTTTATTGGGATTATTGTAACCCAAAATAGATGTTTTGTATAAAAAGTATGAATTTTTTTTCGTGATTTCAGTGTTGGTCCCATAGTAAAAGTTATTCATAATGATGGGTACAAATATTTATAAATACCTATGCAAAATACAATCTACAATGATAAATCGAATAATAATATAATAACATAAATTTAGGAATGATTTTTGTAGATTTGAAATACATTTTTGTAAAAAAAAATACACCATACATTACAGTTTTTGCTGTTATATATGAGTAAATTAGCATTATCTTATAAATAAAATAAAACCTTTTTGAATTTACTTTTTTATGATAAGTATAACCTCTCATAAATGACTAATTAAACTGTTACAGGTTAGATTTACTAATTAATAACTGTTGAATAGGGTAGTTGACAGTGTCAAAAATAAATGACCAAACACTAACCAATGCATAAAACATCTTAAAACACGTGGAAACATCAAATATGTTGTAAATTTAATGTTTTTTATGATTTTTAATTACCAGTGGAACCACTAAGAGTAGATGATTTGATGCTGTGAAAGTATGACGTCATAGTGTAATATTTCATACAAAATTCCATATAAACGATCGTTTTGACATTTATTAAAAAGTAGCTGATTTGATATGTCAGTCAACTACCCTATTACCTATTGCAAAACGAGATCGCTTTAATAGATGAGCTAAGAAATAACAAAAACGTGCGTATACGTTGTTTTCCTTTTTAAGAGAAATATTTTCAAATATTTTTTTCATAGGAACTTAGTTTTTGGTTAGTGTTAATTAGTAACAAATAGCACATTGATAAATAAAACAAAAATCGGAAACGATCCTTTTATTTACGGATTGTAAAGTAAATGAGGAGAGTCAAGGTGAACAGACTTATTAATAAAATATACAGTGACCATAATACATGTAATTACTGGGACAAGTCCTTACTTGTACCCACCCAACTTGCAAATTTTGTGTCCTTTTAAATTACATTTTTATTATGAGTTTTTTAAGGCTTAAGGAACAGTTTATGTCTAATAAATGTAATATAAATAATCACTTAAACGTTTTTTTATTGCAAAGGCTATATGTAAAAATATATATTTTCCGTCTGCAACATAATTTAGTGGTAAATCTAACGTTATTGTCATGGTGTTGCGCAGGAGTTTAATTGTTCCATTATTTGCGGTGTCGGGTGACCTCAAATTCGTTGCGGATGTTAGGAAATTGGGGTTTTGTTTTGTTTCAATGTCCGATCCGTATTCCGATAAATCATAGACACCCTGGTTACGTTATATTCTTTTGTTTGCTAAGAACCGTAACATTTAATGAGATAGGGTTTCTTTGAAATTATTTAAAAAATACGCCAGACATTAGAGGGTTTCAAATGATTTATTTCTTTTGATTAACTACATAACAGAACTACACGGATTAATTTGTTAATAGGTACCTACACGAGTTTTCTAAATTTAGATTTGTTCACCTACTTATTTTGCTGACTTTAGGTACGTACGTATTTTTTTTATTTACTTGAGAAACTTTTTTTTTACTAACATAAAAACTAATTCAACTAAGAAATTCACAAAGATTATAAAATTACTTTGTTAATGGCAAAAAAATATACATACACATGGTGATTGTTTGTAAAAAATGTGAAAAACCCCTTTGTTGCAAAAATAATGTATGAATAAAATAATTAACACTTAATTACGACGGACAGACGGCAAACTGAAATAGAAAAAACCTAAGTACCTACCTAATGTTTTGGAAAATACGTATATTTAAAACATTATAATTATTGTAATTGTGTTAGAAGCACTTAAATAACTGAGTCATGAGTGTCCGTATACCTACTTCAGTTTTCAAATTCATTCCTTTAATAAGTTGTTTAAAATCTTTTGAAACTAAATAACTAAGCAGAAAACTGCAAATAAAATTATACTTACTTTATTGATATGATAACAAGGGTCAATATATTGTCATATCAGCATCAAATCTTTATAATGGCCTAGTCGTTTTATTACAAAATTCGAATCAAATATATTCTATTTCATTGTTAGTCTATGTTAGTGTTCTATATTTCTTCTGCATTTCTTGCGATCAATAAATAATATCACTGCGTCAATGTATCAGTCAAATAAACTATTGCAAATATCTGTTTAAATATGCGATATTCTGTTTTGATTGAAGTGAAAATTCTGGTATGACTGGTGCAAGCAAATGTCTACTTTAATGACGAAACTTTTCTTGTGTATAGGTACTTACATATTATAATTAAAAGTTGTATATTAGGTAGTAGGTATGTCAGTTATCTAGTTTCCATAGCTGTGCTTAGCTTGGGATCAGATAGCTGTGTGTAATAATAAATGTAAATAATAGTAATAAATATCCTGGGACATTCTTCACACACGGTTATCTGATCCCAAACTAAGCAGAGTTTGTACTATGGAAACCAGATAACTGATATACTACATATACTACTTTTTTTTGTAAATACATAAGTATATAGATAATTTCACCCAGACACAGTCCAAACAGAAATGTTTATCCTGGATGGGAATCAAACCGATAACTGGCGTGTCTAATAATAATATCACAGGATATTTATATAATTGTAATATATTTAAAAAAAATATACGTGGATAAATCTCTTTGTAGTCGACATATGTTATAGTTCACTTAACAATTGATTGGAAAATATCGCCTCAAACTATATAACGAGATTGTCGACTGATCAATCTATTCAATTGGCAGACATTTATTAAAATTATATCGAAACATGTCAATCACAACATAAAATATTTACAATAGATTTCACAAGAAGGTTATTATTGATCAGTTTCGTTTATCAGCTCGTGTTCACCTTCAGGCGATAATTTATGTTAAATAATGAGATAGCATAGTTTAATTATAAGTTTTTAAGAACTCCATCTTATTACGTGAAATGGCTTGAAGCTAGGCTTGTAAAACCCTGGTTATAAGATAGAAAGGAAAAAACAAAATTGACAGCACAGCACAAATATGCACGAAATAGTAGCTCATATATAAGGTATAACTATCACAGTACAATATCACAAAAAAAAATGTATCGCAATGCAGATTTGCTGTGTTTATTTCAAACTAACTGGTCCCCGTGGTTTCATTCGCCTATAACCTTCTGGGATAGTGTAGCTTCCTATTAGTGCATGGATTCGAATCGGACCGCAGTAACTCCGGAGATTAGCTCGTTCAAACAAACTTTTCAGCTTTATTATTAGTATGGAGGTAAATTAACCAATGAATGACATTCCCGGTGATGCAATTTGAATTCTAGTCTGGGATTGGCGAGTTTTCTTTAACGCGATAAACTGTCATGTCAGTGTCACGTAAAATTATTACACGACAAAAAAAAATGTTACATTTTTAGGGTCCATGTCCGTTTGTTTATTCCATCATACTGAATGTTTGAACCGATTTAGAAGAGTAAGGTACTGTGAGTAATTTTTTGTAATCGTGGTAAAAAAATAATATTAGGTTGAGCTTTTCTTAAAATTAGTTGTATTTGCGCTGCCTAGATGGCATGGCGTTGCTAGCAACAGTGAGATTCAATATGTCATCCCAGGTGACTAAGCCACGTTATAACTTCTCCTTAGTATCCTTAGTTACACCAGGCTTAAGGGTATACCTTCGGTTGGAGCGCGAAATTCAAATTTTATCACGTTTTTTGCAAATTGCAGCTCCGTTATAGGTCGTAAGTTATCAACACGTTATTTGCGAGAAGACTGGTAGTATATTTACTGATTAATAACAAAAGAAATAATCAACATATTCCTCCAAGGTATATTAGTAACATTTTCATGAAATAGTCGTATATGTCAGTAATATACCTTGGAGGAATATGTTGATGATTTATTTTATTATTAATCAGTAAATATACTACCATTATTGTTGCAAATAACATGTTGATAACTTACGACCTATAACTGTGCTGCAATTTGCAAAAAACGTGATAAAATTTGAATTTCACGCTCCAACCGAACGTTCCCCCTTAAGAATTCCATTTTTTCAAGTCCCGATTTTTTTGTTCTGCACTCAACATTAGACATGCAATCTTTCACAACTAACACTGCTTTGCATTACGCTAGTGAGAAATAAACGAACAATGATCTCCGAGCGTCTGACTCACAAATACTAATGACGAAAGGTACAAAAAGTAGTAAACAAATATCATTGTTTGTGTTGTACAACATCGAGGCGAATTAAACGCGTAGATATTTGCGTTTCGGTCCAATTTCGTAACAATTTATATTGTAAAATGGATCAATTGTATTGCATTTGCATCTTAGGATATGCGGTTCACGAGATATTTTGTTTATTGTATAGTTTAACCACGTACAATATGAACTCAAGATTGTAATTTTTTTACTTATCGAGGCTTCAGGATTATTAGCTTGGCCGTCCAAATGCTGATCGGCAGTAGCTCAAGCTTAGAGGTTTTTTCATCATCATCATCATATCAGCCGAAAGACGTCCACAGCTGGACAAAGGCCTCCCCCAAAGATCTCCACGATGGCCGGTCTTGCGCTACCCGCATCCAGCGGTTTCCCGCGACCCTCACAAGATCGTCAGTCCACCTTGTGGGGGGCCTGCCCACGCTACGTCTTCCGATTCGTGGTCGCCACTCGAGAACCTTTCTGCTACTTTGGTCGGTTACTTTGGTTTGCCTGCGGATCTCATCATTTCTGATCCGATCTCGCAGGGAAACTCCGAGCACAGCCCTCTCCATTGCTCTTTGGGTGACCTCGAGCCTTCTTATAAGGCCCATCGTAAGCGATCGTAAGAGGTTATTTAATTATGAAGATTGTTTTTTTGTTAAAAATAATTGTAAATACTCATAACTACTTATGTTTAGGTAATTATTTGAAGTCATGAACATCCCACTAAGTAATAAAAACTCATCACAACTCAAAACTCTTTATTTAGTTTATGCCTTGATATTTGAAATTTATATTTATTCAATTTCTTTATCAACATTATATAGGTATTTATACAATACACAATTTCCGATAACCTACATGAAGGTGAAAACCATTTCAAAATCAATTGCGTGGTTTAGGAGTTAACAGAGAAACAGACGCGGAGCGGAGGGCGACTTCCTTTTATACTATGTGGAGTACAGACTCTATCTCTAACTAGAGATAAAGCTATATGTAATACTATTATAGCGTGTACAGGTCATCAGATAACATACGAACACTATAACGCAACAGTTAATGATCAAAAACCAAAGTTGTAAAGTTACATTACAAGTCTAGACTATAATTTAATGAACCACTATTGAGTTCACACGTTTGAATGCTATCTTCAAGCTACGATCGAAATGACTATGTTTAACATAATGACGCATTGAGAACATCATTATAATTATTACTTTTTGGGAGTTCCGTTTAGAGTCATCCCGATGAGTTTTGTTTTTTGTTCTTCCAAAAATTTGGTGGAATAGGGATGTGACTAAAAAAATCTAATTAGTCCGTCAGTTAGATTACCAAAAAATATTGGACACATATTTCTTTAGTTCCGAAAACAAAAAATAACGAAGATACAGTGCGTTAAAATTTCGCGTGAAGTCACGTCTTAGTACACTTTTTACAGAGATGCGACGTCACAAGCCCCCACTCCTGAACTTTGACGCGCATTATCTTCGTAATTGTTTATTGATTTGATAAAATAAAAAATACGTATCCAATATTTTTTCATAACCTAACTGACGGACTAAACTAAATTAATTATTTTTTGCCCAATCATCATCCCTATTATAAAGAAATCGTAACCGTACATACGTGGCGACAGATTTTCAACATTAGGGTGGTAACCTAGTACTTACCTACCTGGGGAAAGTACTTACTGAAAGCTCAATCTGCGATCTTCGTCACTACATCTAAACGTTACTACCATAGAGCTATTATCTAATTAAATTAAGCTGAATATGATGTTAATAAATTAAAAACTCGTGCCAGTAACAATACCGCCGGCTTACCAATCAGCCTTCTTAATTTCGACCTGGACTGACACACGACTATCTAGATTAATATAGCCTAGGTTGGCTAACTGACAGCTAAAACCTTCAGTTCAACACGCGTAAATCACTGGATTGCAAAACTTCTCACAAGAATCAATTTAAAATGAGGCGTTGATTTGTTATTCGAAGATACTTATGTTAAATTGACAGTCAATCAAGTATTTGAGATATTAGACGCCAGGCGCTTGGCTTGACGCCAGGCGTGGCGCGTGGGCGGCTATTGGTCAACTAACAATGCCTTAAAGGGACGTATCTATCAGCACATCTTTTTTGAGTTGAGTAAATGATATACGCTAATTTGATGTGGTGTGAAATATTTCTAGGATTTTTTTTTATTTTCACATACAAAACCTAGGTATAACTTAAAAAACAGGGGCGGCTTTAGCTTTTGCCCCGGGTTGGTAGATTGTGCGAGGCCCTTGTCTTTGTGGAATTCGTTTTAATGATGATGCTTGACGAGAAATGATAAGTTAGTAACAAAAATTTATGCAATAGATTATTAATCATGATAAACTATTATAATAATGGTATTCAAAAATGACGTTTGCGGCTTTTTCTAACACTAACATTTTTCAAATATTTTTCTACTCGGGTTCCTCGAGTGCGCGAGGCCCCTGCAAGAGCGAGGCCCCGGGCGGTTGCCCTGCTCGCCATCCCCAGTGGCCGCCCCTGATCATAAACCTCAGACACATTGAAATATATATTAAATTGATTTCAATCATTTATGCTCTTCGATCGATAATATCTAGATCATGTATGATTGATGGATCACTCAGCAGTTTCGTAATACTTGATGCTAACTCTATATTTATGCAATTCATTAGTACTAAATACATTGCAAAATAAAGATGCATCGATGATTTTGTATTATACTATATTTAAACGATAGCGATGAACCAGTAGTCCCATAGTGATATTTTTTTCTGAAAAACTCAACATAGATTTCAAAATAATGGCATTCCGAAAATATATACATAGTAAAAAAGAATCGGAGCTAGTAAAATTTGCAGACATGTTCTTAGGCATATAATAGAAAAAAGTTTTTCAAAAAACAACACAATAAAATAGGAAATTGCGTTTGCGAATTTTATTTATATTTAGATAACTGAAATAAAAAATTTAAAGAAACCCGGGAATTTCACTAGAAAATTGGTGATAATTTTCAATTGATTAAGACACCAAAAAAAAACTAAATCAAAATCAGTCCATCCGCTCAGTAGAAATAATGCCACAGACGGAAAAAAATAACAATTAAAAACAGTCATTTCCATCCTGCTGTTCCATTTTCGTAGATATGTTGTATTCTAAGGTGTTCTGTTGTTCAGCTATCACAACATGGTGGAGTAACAAACGAACATGCAGTCTTTTGTATTTATAATATATACCTATTTGTAGGATATCATCATACTTGGTAACGAGTCATAATTATGTTACTGCCTCTTGACCGCAACGCAGGCGCAGGGCTAACGAGACGGAGTGCTTCGTTTAGGTGATGATACTTTAAAGAATTGTGTACCTATTAAGCAACTTTATGGTATTTCTAACCTCCTCCAAAAAAAGGAGGAGGTTCTTAATTGAAATGTATGTTTGTTTTTAATGTTTGTTCACGCATAACTTTTTTGCTTCTGAACTGATTTTAATTATTGTTTTTGCGTTGGGTTCTGTATACCTAGTCAAGGTGGTTCCGTACCCAAAAGGTGCCAACGGAACCTCCGCTGTCCGTCTGTCCGTCGGTGCATCTGTCAGCACCCTGTATATCATGAACCGTAATAGGTAGACAGTTGAAGTTTTAGAATATGTTTTACTGTAGCCTGCTATAGCAACAATAGTAATAAATAATAAAAAAAAAAATACTAAGATTTGTGTCACTGTTTTAGTAGGTTTCACCATAAGGTATATTTACTGATTAATAACAAAAGAAATCATTAACATATTCCTCCAAGGTATATTAGTAACATTTTCATGAAATAGTATCGTATATGTCAGTAATATACCTTGGAGGAATATGTTGATGATTTCTTTTGTTATTAATCAGTAAATATACTACCATCTTCTCGCAAATAACATGTTGATAACTTACGACCTATAACTGAGCTGCAATTTGAAAAAAACGTGATAAAATTTGAATTTCGCGCTCCAACCGAAGGTTTACCCTTAAGTATATTTCGACTTGGGTTCTATGAGTCACATGACTCAATATTGACTCAAGAAAAGGATGTATTTATCTATTTGTTGTTTCCAAAAATGCGCGTGTCATTAAATATTAAATGTTTGTTTGTAATACACCGTGAAGGCTCAAGTGCTGTATTTGAATATGTTAGGCATATTTATATATCACACCGTCTATTGGTTTGAGTCTTTGATTTTGGGACAAAAGATAAAGTATTTATATATATTATGTATATATATAAGTGTGTATATAGATTATTACACCCAGACACAGGACAAACAGACATGTTCATGCACACAAATTTTTGTCCTGGATAGGATTCGAACCACCACGATCCAGCGGCCAGCCAATCGACCAGCGGCGCTACAGGTGGTGTCTTAACCAACACAAACATTGGTTGGATGAACATGTCGGTTTGTCCTGAGTCTGTGTATAATTATCTATTTAAGTAGGTATGTAAGTATTTACAAAAAAAAGTAGTATTATCAGTTGTCTGGTTTCCATACTAGGTACAAGCTCTGCTTAGTTTGGGATCAGATAACCGTGTGTATGTCCCAGGATATAATTTCGCGGCTAACCCGAAGCATTCACCTTAAAACATCTGCGCAGTGTCATACCATAAACTAACATCAGATCATCTGTAATTGTCGATGTATTCTATAAAAACCGAGATAACTTAATTAATGCTACTGCGGTGCCCGTTATGGCATACAATCGATAAATTGATCGCGAATTACGATTATATCGATTTATTAGGTAATGTCTCTAATTTATATGATCAATTTCCTTAGTCTCCTACATATGTCTACCTATATAGAGGTAGGTAGGTTAAATTTTAATAATTAGCAATCCATACTATCCAAACTTTAGTGTAGATATTGTTCTATACTTAGATATGACTTAGATAATGTCTAGATAGAGTGTTGCGCTGCAATCGTAACAAAAAAACAGTTGTTGGGCGTCGCCGCTATTTAATACAGCTTTAATAGAGTTCCCTTTAAAGTGGACAATCGTGTAACGGCATTTAGCCACTTTTATTACTGGGAACTTATTTTGAAAATTTCATTTGAAAAATAAAATTAACTAGCTAGCTAGCCAACTATCAGTGACCTCCGCTGTCAGATCGCTGACGCCCAACAGGGCCATATTTGTCTACTGTTTAACAAGCGCACTGTGTCACATAGGCATGCTGCCATACCAACTCTTGAATATAGCAGTATTTGACAGAATACTTGCGGGCTGCAAAGTGATAATTGTATGAAGTTTATGTATTTTTAAAACTGTAATTACATACATTAAAAAAAAAGATCCACCAAAAAAAGAAGCCTTGCTGAGTTTCTTGCCGGAGTCTTCTCAGTTCAAGTGTATTCCGAACCGGTAGTAGTCTATTGTAAAAATGTAACTTTTGACATTAGGGCCTAAACTGAATAAATGAGATTTGATTTTGAATACGTTTTTATAGCATAGTGTCAAGCTTACCAGGCAATTTTTGGCTGCCTTTTTTTTGGCGAGCGACCTCTCTATCTAGACAGGATAATTATCTAATCTATGTAAGTATTTACAAAAAAAAGTAGTATTATCAGTTGTCTGGTTTCCATACTAGGTACAAGCTCTGCTTAGTTTGGGATCAGATAACCGTGTGTATGTCCCAGGATATAATTTCGCGGCTAACCCGAAGCATTCACCTTAAAACATCTGCGCAGTGTCATACCATAAACTAACATCAGGAGGCTTACCATCAACTTTTAGATATCCATTCAGTTCCGATGCAATCCAGTCTAGGTACCTAAACGGATCTGCTAAAATTCGTACCATGAAGCAAATAAAAAAGAATCGCATTTGGTCGGAATGAATGAACGAAATTGTCTCTGATCCGCGTTTTGCTAGAAAGTGAAGATGCTATACGGTAATTACATAAGTCTGTCTCTTTTACTTGAAGTCAATGCGATTCGTTTAAAAACCTAAATGTGTGATTTTGCGGTAAGTTACGGTTATTTTTAAATGCTATTTACGAAAAAATAAAAATAAATAGCGTCTCAAAGTATCAAATAATATTCTTTTAAATAATTCTAGCAATCAATGAATTACTGTGCATAACATTAAATAACAAATAAGAATGTTGACTTATCTTAAAAAATATATTACCACGATATTTTAGAACGGAAAACTTGCGATCGGATACATGCACTTGTCGTATAAAAAGTATACACGTTTTGACTGTCATAATTTTCTTAAAGTATTATGGATTATTGAGTGATTATAATTTAGAGAAAAATATTCTCAATAGTACCTATGTATATATTAAATACCTAACGGTATCATACTTGGAACTATGTAAGTATTTATATAGACTCGTATATACTTTTTAGATCTTAAATTGCAGCAATGTATCCAAATAGTTAACAGTGACACACACATACAAATGGCAAAGCGGTAAAGAAAGTTTCAAATTTAATCTAGAAAGTGAGATGTAACTTATCTAAATTCGCGTTATTCTTTATTATATACTAGCGACCCGCCCTGGCATCGCACGGTTTTTCTCGGCTTTTCTGTACTTTATTATGCATGTATTATACACTAGCTGTCCCCCGCGGTTCCACCCGCGTTTCCAAATAAAAAGTAGCATATGCAACCTGATCTAGATAAGGCAACATAATAATTGTCCATGGGAAAAACAGTTTTCTCTTAAATATATTCCAACATGCTTAAAAGTTTGTCCTTGTGCTTTATTTATATTGACTTCAGACGATAAGTAGGTAATTTCACAGGAAATTGTACCTATTCGTTTAAATCTATATGGTAAATCTGTGGGTATCATCGGAATGCGAGGTATCAGTACTGTTTGCCCAACTGCTGGCTCAGTCAAAACCAATCGCTACTATGACAGAAATCTAGAAATTTTACTTGAAGTCTGGTACCATTACTTAACATAAATTTGGTGGTCTAATATCTATTTAACATGCATTGTCCTGAATGACTGTCTGACGGATCAACGCATAGCCTAAACCGCTGATCGTAGAGACCTGAAACTTAGAGGGTGTGTTCTTCGTATGAAGTAGGCATCCTATAAGAAAGGATCTTCCGAAATCCTTAGGGGTTGAAAAACTGGGACAATGTTTGTATGGAACAACGTGATTCCTTGGTCCAATCTACTTCAAATTTTGCATAAACATTCTTTAAGATAATTGATGGAAGACGTGTTTTGTATTTTATTGAAACTCATCGCCTATCGGGGTTAAAAAAGGGTAGAAAGTTATTTTGGTGGTGATTTGCATCGAAGTTGATATCAATACTGCTTTTGAACTCACATAAAAGCTTGGTAAAATGAAATGCATATGACGAACAATTGGGATGAATTTGCTGTTATGTCTCATGACCGACTTGGCAACAATCATGGGACAAAAGAAAAGTATAAATTAGATGTTACAACACTCTACATTTCTGCGAGTTAGTTGCAGCCGGTCAAATATACCCATTTGTATTTGAAGTAAATCGAAATGGAAACCAGTATGCCAAATTTGGTACAGAAGACCAACCCATCAAAAGGTTACGTTTTTCCCAAGATCTTTCTTATGGTCACTTTGATGCCTACGCTGATGCTGATGGTGATAATAACACTGATCAGCGTCCAAGAGCCAATCTAAATATATAAAACTTTTAACAAAAATTTGAACCGATATCATGGTACCGCAGATTTATTTCGCTTACTTCAAAACTATCAGATTTGACTTCTTACATAGTTATTTTATACTTATTAGTGCCTTTGTGGTTTTTTTTTGTTAAAAGTATTTTAAATTTTCATTTTTTAGTTTCTTATGTGTAATCAATGACTCTCAAGGTCACTGACCTAGGATAAGCATATTAGCGTTGTAGTTTCCATCATCGTTCCTATAACATTTAAAGAATTATCCCCTAACTCCTAACCATTAAGGAGTTGTACCGTCCATCATCAGCTCAGCAACATAAGATGATGACTACCAGACGCAAATATCTGAATAGCTTTAGAAAGTATGATGAAAAACATTGTAAGTGCCTATAAAATTTGAAGAGTTCCCTCGATTTGTCTAGGATCCTATCATCAGATCCTGACTTGGTGACCATGGGACTACTTGTGAAGTATATCCTTTCAAACAAAAAATAATTTTCCTAATCGGTCCAGGCGTTCGAGTATTCGGGGAACATACAAAAAAAAAGATTTCAACGAATTGATAACCTCCGCTTGAAGTTGGTTAATTGACTGACTGATCGCGGGGGGCATCGCGGGTGGAAAGCTATTTAGCATTAAATAATAAAGCTGAAAACTTTGTTTGTTTGTTTGAACGCGCGAATCTCCGGAGTTACTGGTCCGATTCGAAAACTACGCTGTCGGCTGGTAGTTTAGCCATTATTTTGTCGTTTTTTGCGTCAACGCTTATATTTCTGGCAGCTAATTAAATTAAATTGCCCTCTCACACATCCATTAATGTTTTTTTTTGGTCGATATTGGCTATATCCGGATATACTCTACAGATCAGGTCTTCAATGTTGGTCACGATTTTACCAAGGTCTTTGTCAATAGCTATTTTTTTATCTGATTCAGGTACTTTCCCATCCCCGATTAAATGGAGCTTTATTGGGAAATCTGTGCTTCCTCTACCCAAGTGACTCCTCATTTTGGTATACAGTTTCAATAATTCAACAGACTTTCATAATGAGGAATATTTTAAGCAAGATTTAATAATATCTGCTCTAGTTTCCCTAACAGGCAACGTTTATCTGAAATCACCAGAAAACATCAAAGTTATTCCACCCATGGCTATTTGTGCATTTTATAATTCTGAGAGTTCTACTAAAGCCTCTAGATGAGCTCTATGAGTCATGTGCACTCATCCCATATTATTAGGTTTGCATCTTGTAAAACCTTGCCCAATGTTCCATTTTTACGTATAGAGCGTACGCTGTCTTTTTCAAGAAATACCGTAAGGGTCTGTTTAGAAGTGAAATGACCCGGCCTTCTACCTGTCAATAGTGTAGCAGCAATAAATATCTGATGATGCAACAGCAATGGCTAATTTCGTTGACTTCAAAACTATCAGATTTGACTTCTTACATAGTTATTTTATACTTATTAGTGCCTTTGTGGTTTTTTTTTGTTAAAAGTATTTTAAATTTTCATTTTTTAGTTTCTTATGTGTAATCAATGACTCTCAAGGTCACTGACCTAGGATAAGCATATTAGCGTTGTACTTTCCATCATCGTTCCTATAATATTTAAAGATTTATCCCCTAACTCCTACCCGTTAAGGAGTTGTACCTTCCATCATCAGCTCAGCAACATGTGACGACTACCAGACGCAAATATCTGAATAGTTTTAGAAAATATATGAAAAACATTGTTAGTGCCTATAAAATTTGAAGAGTTCCCTCGATTTCTTCAAGATCCCATCATCAGACCCTGACTTGGTGACCATGTGAACACCTGTATGTATAGTTTCCAAATCGGGTCAGGCATTATTCGAGTAATCGAGGAACATACATAAAAAAAGATTCCGACGAATTGATAACCTCGTCTTGATGACAGTTAAAAATAACAAAAACTGTTACCTAGGCGACCGCTGTCATCCATTGACAACCGCGTCGCATCGCTCACCCATGCTATACATGCTCCCGCTTAACGTTCTTTTTATCATTGCTCAGCTCCTGAGGGTCGTAGCGTGATGTTCTATAGCCTATAACCTTCCTTAATAAATGGGCTTTCAATTGCAAAAAGGTTTTTCCATATCCCACTGGCAGATCCAGAGATTAGCGCGTTCAAACAAACAAACAAACAAACAAACAAACAAACAAACTCTTCAGCTTTATTATTAGTATAGATAGATAGATATAGATATAAACCTTCCTCTTGAATCACTCTATCTATTAAAAAAAACCGCATCAAAATCCGTTGCGTAGTTTTACAAATCTAAGCATACACAGGGACAGACAGACGGGAAGCATACATAGGGACAGACAGACGGGAAGCGACTTTGTTTTATACTATGTAGTGATAGTGAAACAAAAGTAATATTTGTTTGCTCTTGACATCATTGGAAGAATCAACAACGGTCAAATGAAAGAGCATTTATTTAGAAATTGGAAATTTAAATTAAATTCAAACAATGGTGTTAGTAATTTTGTGAAGTTTGTTTAATAACATAATATTTTCACGATACAAACTTTGTACGTAGCTGCAAAATTGTAATACCTATATCTCTAAGTATATTTTACCTTTTCCACGTATAGGTATTCTACATTTTTATTTCATCATTTTCCTATAGTTCCTAATTCAAATAGTACCAAAGTTATTTGTCAGACATCTAAAAAAAAATACTCTATAACAGGCAGGGAGGCAGGCAGCTTGTCCAGGCACAAATATTTATAATCTTGTTCTCAGAGAGCGGAGGACAAGCCTCTTTGCAAAATTTATTCACTTTATTCTACGGAGTCTGATCGCGCACGCTTGCTAGCTGTTTTCTATATGGCTGTCTCTGAACGGGACTCGGGCAAGGACTCAGGTCCGCTGGTTGCAAGTCATTCTATCCACAAATTTCGGGCGGGACTATGTTAAATGTTTTTCACTTTCTCGGTTCGAGCCGCGCGACCGTGTAGGTATTCGTCTTCGTCTTGGTTCTAGGATCAATTTATCCTCATCGCTGGTGATCACTTCGGCGAGCTTGGGCACCGTGGCCTTTGGTACTCTCTAACGCCGGCCGATTCTAAGGCTTGAGGCTTGCTGATTTGCTCGAACACTTAAAAACTTATTGTGGTTTCGGGGGACCGGCGGGCGGGGAGCTTTTTCCGCCAACGTGTTAGCTTGGTTATTCAAAGAGGAAACGCTGCCAGGCTTCTGTTGATCGGCAGCAGCGGCCGTCTCGAGGATTTTTTTTATGTAGTTTGTATATTTGTTGTAGGTAAATGTAAATAACTTATTTTTAACATTATGGCACATTATTTAATAAATCAAAATACCTGAAACTATGTATTATTATCAGTTTTTACAATTTAAATTAGAAAGCAATTCAGTTTTGACAAGAGAATAGTAACTTTTTTTGGTTCGCTTACATTGACACTTGAACGGTCCAAAGTAGGTTGACATCTCACCTCATGGTACGAAAAATTAATGAACGAAAAGAGTTTACGTATCAATTGCGAACCAACTACGATCATGATATTACTGGATCGCTTTAATGATGTCATGGTATGAAATAGCGAAGCAACTCAGTTTAGGTTTGCATTTGGATCGCAATAAGAGTTGATGGTAAGCCCCCAGATCATAAGGTTCTAGATTACTCATCCAAATAATCAAATTAAATAGAACAATCGATTAATCATGAAACAATTGTCATGATTGTAATAGATTACGCACATTCATGTGATGAATCGATAAGTTACAAGATTGTGAATGTATCGATTGTTATCGAGATCGTTCTGGCGTCGTTTCTTACGGTCGTAGGTATGGGTATACGAATGAATGGTTGCGATAACGATTTAATTCAGATTTTATCGATGTTTAGATAGTTTTTGATAGCTTATTGCATTATATTTGGGTTTAATAGTTTGACAGTAGTTGTCGTATGTTACGAGGAGATGAAGGATGGAAATGAATAAAATCCATGATACGTAATACATACTTTAATAAATATCTATCATAGAAATTAGAATCCTTATTTATCGAATATTGGCCAATGAAATCGCATAAATATGACGTGATGAAATTAGTCCGCGATTGGTAGTAAGCTCTTGCTACGGAACCTGGCCTAATCTCTTCACGCCCTTCTTGAAGAATCTCATGCTTCTTAGGTAAATCACAGCAACGAACAAAACATTACTTCAGTTTACTCTTCATCTAATGATGAATTAATAGTTTGACATCGGACCCTAGTCATAGATCAAATAAAAACTTAATTAATCATTCCTGACCTTTGCCTTTCCACCTGGCGTAGTTTTGCATACACCGACCAAATCGTTGACTTCATACAATGGCAGTTTCATATTATTAATTACTTGATAAGATTCGACCTTTTAATGAAACACAAATGTGTATTAAGTCCGTATTACAGTAGACTTAAATCAAGACAAAATAATGAAATTGTCAAAGTGTCTGTGTGTATAACAGCTTCTTACTAAATATATATGAAAGTAAGAGTATTATACCAAAAAAAAATATGTCTGTTTGTTCCGGCTAATCTCCAAAACGGCGGGATTTTGTCGGGAATTCAGTGACAGATAGCTTATGTTATAATTAGTAACGTAGGCTATTTTTTTTTGGAAACAAATTTCTGATAAAAATTTCATTTATACTCGTTAAGACGGTTCCAATGAGCCCAAACACGACGGGGTTGTGTCGTTTTATTTTGGAGTTCCTATGCCCACCTTCCAGTTCCAGCATCAGATCAGCTCCATATCATAATAAATTTGCATTGTCATCTGATAAAACATTTTTTTACATATTTCGCAGGTTGTTTTTTTTAATCCAAATTATTTCATTTTCGACTCAAGAATAGAAAGAAAAAAATTGATTTTTTTATTAACGGTATGTAATACGGGCTTAAGATTTAACTAAAGCGATTAATTATATTTATCTCGAGGCGATGTCAATAGTTTTTTTTCTAATAGTTTCAAATATAGAAATTAGCGAATATATTGTAGCCTTATGATTGCTTGATGATCTGTAGTTGTTAATTTAATATAAATATTATGAGCTTCGAGAAAATATATAAATATATAATATATTTTGTATGTTTGTTTGTTATAATATGATAATTAATGATGTCGAATATATTATGTTTTATATGAACTTTTAACATCACTATTTGGACATTATTTTGTTTAGTGACTGTATGCATCAAAACTTTCACTTTTTATAGTTTTTTTTATAATAAATTCTTTAATAAAACAAAAGTCCAAGGTCATGTAGGATTCGAGCCCGCGACCTTCGTCTTGGTATTCGACGTCACTGCCACTGAGATATCGCGCCATATTATGATTCTCTTTGAATTCTGCATTTTTCATGTATAAATCGCCACTTCATAAAATACTAAGGGCCGGTTGCATATATGTTAGGTTACGGTTATAGTTAACTTTAACCGCCGAAAGAAAGCAAACTGGGTTGGTCGTGTCAATTTAACTAAAATTTTAACCATAACTGACCGCGGGAGATCGGTACGTTAACTTTGACTATAACTGACAAGCCAGTTGGCGCAGTTGGTTAAGACACCACCTATCACGCTGCTGGTCATGGGTTCGATTCCCATCCTAGACAAACATTTGTGTACATGAACATGAATGTTTGTCCTGTGTCTGGGTGTAATTATCTATAGAAGTATGTATTTACAAAAAATATGTAGTACTATATCATCTGGTTTCCATAGTACAAGCTCTGCTTAGTTTGGGATCAGATAACCGTCTGAAAAAAAAAAAACTTAAAATGTACCAGCAACCGAGCCTAAGGAATTTTAATGAATGTTATGGCATCTAAAATTCTTTGTGAATAAACACGGAAGGCAAATTTTTATCACATAAAGTCACTTCCTTAGAAAACAATGAGGAGTGACATTTAAAACCGCTTGTGGCGTATGTGCAAATTATATAATAAGTCATTAATAAGTTATAGTAAGGTCTCATCTGCACCTATACATGTTATGAGGAAAATGATAGTTAAAGTTATTATTATATAGGAATGTTTATGTGTTTATTACGTTGGTATACGGATGCGTGGGAAAATATGATAGAATAAAGATGAGAGGAATACCAACAAAAAAATCTAATTAGTCCGTCAGTTAGATTATCAAAAAATATTGGATACGTATTTTTTATTTTAACAAATCAATAAGAAATTACAAAGATAAGTCCCATCAAAGTGCAGGATTGGGGCTTGTGACGTCATTGTACAACTACTTTTTAGTACACTTTTTGCAGACCGGAAAATTTTAACGCACTGTATCTTCGTTATTTCTTGTTTTCGGATCAAAATAAAAAATACGTATCCAATATTTTTTGATTATCTAGCTGACGGACTAATTAGATTTTTTTGTTGTTGTTCCTCATTACCTATTTGCAATTTTTATTATGATTTTCTTAATAAATAACTTCAGTTACAACTAAAATAATAAATATTTATATTCTCTTCTTAAATGATATAGGTTTAGGTTTGAATGATATCGAAAAATTCTTTCACTAGTAGGAAGCTGCATTATCTTCGAAGGTTATAGGCTCTTTTTTATCCCGGCAACGCGAGTGGAACCGCGGGGAACACCTAGTAATAAATATAGTATATTTTATGCTTATTCATACCGATACGTAACCGATATTTTCATAATAAGGTACCTATAATATTTTTAAACTAGTTTTCCACCGCAGAGTTTACCCGCGATCCCCTATTTTACCCCCACAAAGGTTGAATTTTTAAACATAGAAGAAGCCTTTGTAATATGGTCATTCACGTTTCCTTTTTATATATTCAGATTATTAGGCTCAAAAACCTCGGAAAAGGAAATCATTTAGCAGCAAGCTACGAATATAGCGTATAAAATATTCAAATTTATAATTCAATTGATTAAATTAACAACGTTTATTGTTAATAATGGAACAATTAATAGTATACAACAATTCACACAGAGTAGGTACCTAAAGCGGATGCGTAATGTTAATCCATGACATGACCGATTTATAAATGGAGAATAGCAGTGTACCAAGGACGTTGGCAGGATTCCGGGCAGGGTAGGGGCACATCACTTGCGCAGACGTCAGAAAAGGCGGCAAATGTCAGCCAGTCTCACTCGAACCGCACTAACAAGCACGCGCGTGTATAAACTAATACGATAATCGAATACATCGAACTTTTTTCATAGTGAAGTTAATAAAACTATCGATTAAAGTTGTGCAGTTGACGTTAATTTAAATTGTAATTTTTAAAGGTGAATCCGAATGGTTGTTCATATAGGTACATAATTATTTAATAATAATGAGAAACTTTTTTTTTCATTAGTATTGTTTATTGATTGGTTAATTTTTACCGGTAATTGGGCATCAATCAATCATTGTCTGTGAGATATGGTAGTCTGAGATATTTGTCAATGTGTGCGTATCCAAACAGTGTAGCTATGATTTGTAAACGGTATTTGTTTGTGTGTGCAACACTGGCATGTTTTTGTTCTGCTGAAATTTCTGCGCAGGCGCAGGTGAGTTTTCTTTTATGGCATTCGGGTGTTTGCGAAATAAGCTTAACGCTTAAGTAATAACTAGAAAACGGTAGTTTTTATTTGAGCTTTTTATTTCACTTTAAATGTTATAATTTGTAACGTAGAGTAGTACAAAATATAACAACTGTTATATAATGATAGTTTACATATAGTTTCGGCCTTAAAGGAAGATTTACGAGCAGAGAGAAGCTACTAAAATTTTAACTACTAAAACTTAAACGAGTTCAAGGCTTTTATTAACCGACTCCAGCAGGCAGGCGGTCCATCTGATGGTAAGTGGTTACCGTCGCCTATTGCCATTTGCAATACCAGAGGTATTGCCAATGTGTTGCCGACAATACCAAGAAGGCAACTGGCTCTGCGTTTCCATTTGCTGGCTATGCATTTGCCGGAACACACCGGTCGTGCTTGGCGACAGATTTTCAACTTGAGGGTAGCCAGACAGGCGGGATCTACAAAGAGTATTTGTTCACGGATGATTTTTTTGCTTATAGACCGATTTTAATGATTGTTTTTGCATTTGATTATTATCAGGGGCGTAGCTACCGCCGTATCAATTATACGGGGCCCCGGGTCACAGAGGCCCCCGACGTGCGTCATAGAGGCAAAAACATTAGAAAAACCAAAGTCATCATCAGCTATAAATGATTTAATAAATCAGTTTGCCGAAAAAAAGGCAAGGAGAGTGTATTTAATTTTAATTTTATGCAAACATTTTTTTTTCTTAATATACTTTACCATTCATAAGGGCCCCCAAACATTTTTTTATACGGGGCCCCGCAGGGCCACGCTACGCCACTGATTATTATTGTCTTTGAAGAAGGTTTTACTCTTTTTGTTAAAAGTCGATTATTGCTTTTGTTTTTTGGGGAACTAAGTTCCCCAGCAGTGAGGAAAGATAGGATAAGATAGACTATACAATATTTATAACAAATATACAAACTACAACAAATATACAAAATACAAATAAAATTTCCTCGAGGCGTGTGCTGCTGCCGATCAACGGCAAGGTTCCCAGAAGGCTGGTAGCGTTCCCTCTTTGGATGGCCAAGATATTATCTTATCCTTAGGATACTAATATTGTATATAATGTGTGTTTGTTGCTTTATCCTTCTTTTACGCAGCAATGAAGCAACGAAATGGTGACATGATTTTTGGATAGAGATAGGTTATGTGTCTGAAAGTAACAGGCTATATTTTGTCCTGGGAATGCGGTTAAATTACAAAGTGGAGGCTAGCTAAAAGTTATTTATTTCCACTACGTAAACACGTGTTTAATATCAATTTTATTTTACAGAAAAACGTTTGAGATTTTTTTGTATTAGATGTATTTTTAGGTCAATCGTGATCACATTTCACAGTTGATTTATGAAATAATATAAAAATATTGACCTTGTGAAAAAACTGAATAAAATATAACTTTTGATTTTATAAGTATTGCTTAAACTATAATCTTGTAACGTGAATTTATCTTGATAAGATAATTTGTGATTCTTAGAGAAAAGTGTTAGCGACACAGATTTTTATTCTTTCATGGTTTTTAGAGCAACATTTTTAACGCATGTCTTAGGAGTACCAAAATAATTAAAAAATATATAACAGTGTGATGCACCGCGTCTTAGCTACTAAGTGAGGTGTGTTGGGTATTTCGGTTCTACATATACAGATACAGATACAGATTGACAGGCCAGTTGGCGCAGTTGGTTAAGACGCCACCTATCACGCCGCTGGTCGTGGGTTCGATTCCCATCCAGGACAAACATTTGTGTGCATGAACATGTCTGTTTGTCCTGAGTCTGGTTGTAATTATCTATATAAGTATGTATTTACAAAAGAAAGTAGTATATCAGTTATCTGGTTTCCATAGTACAAGCTCTGCTTAGTTTGGGATCAGTTAACCATGTGTGAAGAATGTCCCAGGATATTATTATTATTGTAGATAGAGATTATAGAATCAATTTTATTTTGTTCTGTAATTAAAGTTAGTCTAAAGCACAATAATATTGTAGTTTCCTATTAGTGAAAAGTAGTTCCGAAGATTGCCGTGAATTCCCAAGGACATGTTATGGTGAACGGTCTGTACATTAAAACGTTAAAACTTACTTAAAATACGTTCAGCCGTTTGAAAATTATGACCAATTTTCTAGTGAGTTTCGGGAGTACCAGTATGTTATTAATTATGATGAAAGCGCAGCGTTCCCGAGACATAAACTCAGCTACATCCATACCAAATTTCATAAAAATTGGTCCAGCCGTTTGAGCGTGAAGAAGTAACATACATACATACTCTCAAACTTTGGTAAGCATTTATAATGTTAGTAAGATAGGTCGATGAGCATGCGCATGCCTTCAGTGCTTCGCTCGGTGCGGTGCGATACAAAAGACGTAAACGCGCCCACGTGACGGGTGGCCTAGTAAATGTGCGCGCTAGAGTTTTGCCCGCGTAAAGGTTAATGTAACTTGTTGTTTGTCCTAATTATTACTTCCTTACCTATGAATAGAGTAATATTTGAGGTTTACTTACATAAGGCGGTTGTTATTGGCATGGAGTTTTTTGCCTTTGAATCTTATTTTTTGGCGATGAACTGGCTCTCAAGTGCAATATAAAAACATGCATGATAAAAAAAAATCGTATAAATATATAAACCAAGACATAAGCCATCAAAGATTTATTCCTATCTCTTTCTAGCAAAACAGAATTTAGCATGGAATTTATATGGCCGTCATAGTATTATGACGTCTTATGTCCGATCTCTCTGTCTAATCGCTGTCAATATAGTAGTTTAAAATGCTTATATCTTCCGTGTTTCTTGGCCGATTTTAAATTTAATTTCACTTTTGGACATCTTTTCTACGGTATTGCCTTCTCGGTATTGTAACAGGTTGGCAATACCTCTGGTACCTATTGCAAATGGCGATAGGCGACGGTAACCACTTACCATCAGGTGGACCGCCTGCCTGCTTGTCAACCTTTTGACATAAAAAAAAAATATTTTGTTAAGAATTCCGATAGAAAAATCATGCATATATCCTATTGCCGGAGAGCATCGGTAGTGCTTGGCGACAGATTTTCAACTTGAGGTTGGTAGCCAGCCAGACTATTTCTTGCTTCAAAATATTGACAGGTAAACAACTAGTTAGGTATCATTATAACGATTCACAAGTAATCTTGACTGATAGTAGAGGTTATCCAGGACATTAGGTATTTTATTTGAGGTCGAATACACGGTAATAATTTAAGTTAATTAATAGGTATCTATGTTATATAAACTCTTGAGTTTAACTATACATGATTTATGGTGATGATAGCTCAGTAGTGAATGCCATGACGAAGGTCGTGGGTTCGAATCTAGCATTGAGCTTTCGGTGAAAGAAAAAACCGGCAAAGTGCGAGTCGGACTCGCGCACGAATGGTTCCGTACAATTATCTATAAAACCCTTCAATATTTATTTTATTCTGTTTTTTAGTATTTGTTGCTATAGCGGCAACAGAATTACATCATCTGTGAAAATTTTAACTGTCTCACGGTTCATGAGATATAGCCTGGTGACAGACGAACAGACAGACAGACAGCGGAGTCATATTAATAGGAACCCTAAAAACAATACCTCGGTGATAGAGTACTTTGTAGTAACCGCCTCAATATGAAGATCTGATGGTAAGCACCTACCCGTGAGATACACTCCCTTCTAGGACTTCTGTGCCTACCATACCTTGGCTACATAATCACTGACCACGGTGGGATTGTGATCAAACATAGGCATAATATTTCTGTGATAACCCCCCCCCCCCCCTTCTCCCGCCAACAAAAGGGATTTTAAGCCATTATAGCCCTTTTATCTTTAGACTTGAGAATTTATTTATTTATTTAGACTCGAGATAGCAGGACTCGCTCATGAGCGACCGGAAATAAAGGTGGGCCTGGCGCCCCTTTACATCTGGTGCCCTACCGCGCCCTACCCTAACGCCGGTACTGGTTTCAACATAAGCATGAACAAGTACAAATTAATAGTATTGATAACATGTAAAATATATAGCAATTTCATAATATTATGTTGAAACACTATAATTTCTGCTTAGTATATAAAAATTATCTCATTTTTATAACCTTTGACATATTATCAAGTGTCATTGCTCTACATAGAGTCTATTTATCATCGTAAACATTCATAAATCTATACTAATAATAAAACTGAAGAGTTGGTTTGTTTGAACGCGCTAATTTCCAGAGCTACAGGTCCGATTCGAAAAATTCTTTCATTAATAGGAAGCTACATTATCCCCGAAGTTTATAATAAGCTACTTTTTATCCCGGGGACGCGAGTAAAACCGCGGGGAACGTCTTTAAAACAACTTTTTATCAGCGTTCCATTAACAGCAGGTTCAATTACCAGCTAGGATAAATATGATGCAGTTTTAATGGTCGAAATATTTTGTGCATTTTCATTAATCCCTTTAGGCTTTGATTTTGCCTTTGCATTTTTCTACAACTATATCATTTAATTATAATTCAAAAGTCATTAAAATTTGATCTTTGTTTACGTGATGCTAAGAATTAGTATTTTAATTTCTTGAAGTCATAAAACTGTGCATACATATTTTCGTTTATTTTCTTGCACTTTCCGCAATACAGGTTTGTATACGGATTCTTGAATAACATTATGAAATTGTTGATACAATATATGTATACATACAAAAGTAGCTACATAAAAGCTACCTACGACGTAATAAACAATAAATAATATTCCATAATAATATATTAAAATATCGCAATGTTTGATGGTATGTTGCGAATCAGCAGTTGATCTATAAAATGGTCTAGATTTTTGGTGGTGTAACTGTGAATGCAAGCCCGGAACTCCTTTTGTGGCAAATTGGTTTTTGTAACTCGCATACAGATGCACCAATCAAAAAATATTTACTAACACACACAACTGTTTATTGTCTCGTTTTCTAATGGTTTTAAGGTTTAATATTGAGTGGCAAATCTATTTTTTTAAAAGCTTTTATTTAACTTGCACTGTATGTATGTTCGTAATTCGTGTAATCGATTCCTATCTTTACATAGTAAAGGGCGTCTGTCTAAATAAAATAAAATTAAAAATGGCGCAGTTGGTTAAGACACCACCTATCATGCTGCTGGTTATGGGTTCGATTCCCATCCAGGACAAACATTTGTGTGCATGAACATGTCTGTTTGTCCTGTGTCTGGGTGTAATTATCTATATAAGTATGTATTTACAAAAAAAAAGTTGTATATGTAGTATATCAGTTATCTGGTTTCCATAGTACAAGCTCTGCTTAGTTTATTACTTATACCTATACTAAATTATAAATATACTGCCAAATAAAGGTCACCGCTCAGCAATAATATTGCGGTATAACCCACAATGCTGATTTTCAGCGGGAACCTTGGATTGGAATATAATTCTCTGGCATCCTAAAAATAAGTATATAACTGTATGGTATAGCTACATATTTATATATTTATATGCTAGCATACCTCGACTAAGACGAGACCGGATCTTATGACCTTTGGTATTGTAAAGTAAGTATTGTAAGTGAATTCCGCGATTTTAGTAACGTTTCTAGTTAGGGGAGACAATTAAAATGTTGTTTTGCCTATTTACCTTAGTTGTGATGCAACCTATAACCTATAATGTTTCAATGATCAGTTTTTTTTTGTACAAAAATGTCGTCAAACAAGCATACGACCCGCTTGATGGTAAGCGGTTACCGTAGCCTATGGACGCTAGCGACACCCGGGGCAAAAACCAACGTAAAACTACTAAACGGTAGCATATACACATGTCGATTTGTAAAAAAAAAAGTTCCCTGTAATGTTATTTAAAGTACCTACATTACTTTTATATTGAACATTTTGAGAAATTACTAATTTGTACTTAATTTGTAAGACAAATAACAGGGAAGCTAAATTCGCCACATTTGGTGCATCATTTATATTTTTAAAAGGATAGAAATAGGATTCTTCATTCAGATATATACCAGTGCTAAGGCAAATTCAAGGGTGATTTAAAGGCAATCAAAGGTTATTGACCAATCTCGGGTCATTATAGGCAAATTGCAATAACACAATGATCAAATTGATTTTTCGCGATGATATCGATTCGATGATTGATATTTTTTGCTAATTCAAAATAGGGATAAGATATAGGTATATTAAAAAATATTGCATTGTCAATTATTTGTGCACGTATGTTTTTTTTATTTTTGATAATTGAGGTAACGATGTAAAAATACGCAAGTTTTCTTGTTTTAGATGTAAATATGTATTTTTATATTTTTCAAGGACTTTAATGTATAATGATCTCTTGCTAAAAAGCTGTATACAAAGTTCAGAGTCCCTGACTGACCTACCAGAAGAATCAATACACAACTTAACCCGCTGCTCCAAGAGACGTGATATTTAGACCTTGTGAAGTGCATCCATTAAGAAAAAAAAACTCCCAGAGGGCACAATAGGGGTGAAACCCGGGGCGGAAATAACTTTTATAAAACATCCTCCATTTAAGCAAGTAAAACTACCTACAACCAAAAAATTTACGAAACAAAATATTTCCTGCTAAAACGGCATGACCTCCAAACATATTAAGCATTACCGTACTTCAGGCTATTACGTGCACAGACGGACAGACAAGACAATACGATGATATAACCTATTCGAATTGCTAATGGTCGTATTGTAAAGTTTTAGCCTTTCTCCTTTATAGAGTTTGCTTTATGGACTCTAGCTTGTATTGTACAATCTAGGTACACTATTCTATTAGCACAAAAGTCTTTTATAATATTTACAGCCTCTTGAATTAGGTAATTTATTACTGTTTTTAAGGTACCGTAACCCTAAATATATAAACGAAACCCTTACTTTTTTATTATTAAGTATAGGCCTGTGTTTGACCACAATCTCACCGTGTGATCAATGGTTGGTGGTAAGCATACAAAGCCTCGAAGGGAATTGGCTCTCAAGTGTTGCTGTCGGAATACACCGGTAGGTGCTTGGCGACAGATTTCCAACTTGAGGGTGGCGGCTAGCTAGAAGGGTACTACAAAGTACACTACCACCGTGCATATTTCAGTATTATTTAATTCTTGCTTTCAATACATACCTACTTCTATCTAAATTTCATGATTCTAAGTCTATTGTAACATGTCGGCAATACATTGGCATTACCTCTGGTATTGCAAATGGTGATAGGCGACAGTAACCACTTACTATCAGGTTGACAGCCTGCCTGATTATCAAACATCGTAATACCATACCGTAATACCATAACGTATAAAAAAACATTTGCATGTCGTTATGTCATAAAAAATATTTATTATATTTGCAATTGTAGCATTAATTTTGTACGGAACCCTCAAGAAACGAGTCCTACTCGCACTTGTCCATTTTGTTTTACTTAACTGTATATGTATAGGCTCACGTTTGACCACAATTTCGTTGGTAAATATAATATTACGTAGGTAGGTATGTCTTAAGTCTTTTATAGTTTGTAGTTCCCGCATTATAGTTTTTAAGAATAATAAACAGAAAAAAAGTTTATGATTTCTTTCTTATACTACTCTAGCTCACCGGTCCACCTAATGGTAAGTGGTTTCCGTAGCCTATGGACGCTTGCATACATTTATCGAACGAATGACAAATGTCAAAATACTATAGTAATTTAAAATAGATTAATCTAGATTTAATCATTTTTTCGATGCATATCATTACATACTTACATAAAAACATTTCCAAATACCACTCATCATCTTATTATCTAGATTCTAGATGATCTAGATATGTTATACCAACCAGTTCATTTAACAGACAATTATCTTTCACAATAGTAATAGTTACAAACTATATCAATTTTGTTGCGAACAATTACGTGCTATCGTTGTGGCATGGAATAGAATATTAAGAACAATAGAAGTGTTATTTTTATGATGGTCGCTTTTTTGTATTTTGCAATGTACCTACCTAACTTCAAAGTGACACTAGTAACAGCCATTCACCTGTATAAGTCTGCGCATACACCTGACATGTCCGAGGTAGGTAGGGATCGTGTGTGAGGATGCGTAGCGAATAGGGCATGCAGAACCGGTTTTATATTTCAAGTATCGGTTTTTCGGTTCACATTGCCATTTGCTACCCGGTTCTTCGAAATGTTTTAATTAATACCATTTTTATACTGATTCCTCGCACATCTCTGGTGGATAAAGTCACACCGTTTCACAGCTTCGGTATTAGGACATGGAACCGGTTTTACCCGGTTTAAAAAACATTAAGGCGATGATAGCTCAGTGGTAGTGACGTCGGATGCCGAGACGAAGGTCGCGGGTTCGAATCCTACAATGAGCTTGAGTTTTCGGCTGAAGGAAAACATCGAGAGGAAACCATAGCTCGGTGGTAGAGTACTTTGTAGTAACCGTCTAGCCGCCCTACCAACCTCAAGTTGAAAATCAGTCTACCGGTGTGTTCCGGCAATTGCACTTGAGAGCCAGTTGCCCTCTTGGCATTGTAACAGGTCGGTAACACATTGGCATGGTATTGAAAATGGCGATAGGCGACGGTAATCACTTACCATCAGATGGACCGCCTGCCTGCATGTCAAACTTCTGATATAAAAAAAAAAAATACTAATAAGGGATTTTCTATATTAATATCCCTACATGGTGGAATTTTAAATACTAGCAGGAAGACTAGTAAAGTATAAAACTATGTAGATATACGACACTAACTACTTTAACTAACAATTTGCAATCAATAGGACTTTCAAGTAAGTACATAAGTGATTTATTTTACTCAAGTCCATTAATTAAGTTACCTTTAAGCAAATAATAGTTACCACTTTCGTCCATTTAACTGTCATTATGCAGACAATACGACCGACGGTTATTGACCTCTGATAACAAAAGGCGATCGCTAAAGAGCGACGCTATCTTGGACCCATTTGCATGCTGTCTTTTTCCATTCATATTGTGGCCAGAATTTAAAGCGTGACACGTCGACTGAAAAGTTCTTGCAAAACTGCACCTAAAATGTGCATAATAAGATTACATATTGAATCGTATGGTAATGGATGTAAATCAAGTGGACGAGATTATGTAATAGATTTCAGATATAATTTTAGGAATTATAGGGAAAAGCGCTGAATATTTTGGCACATTGTCGCCTCGCTGACTAGCTCATGTCGCTAAGAATCTAAAACAATTGAAGACAGCACTTACATGTAACTATAAAAACTTTCTTGTTTCTTCCTATATTTCTTATTTTGAAAGGTAACGAATTTTTTTATCCGACCCGCTTTCTTTGCTTCCCAGTGTATTAATTATTTAATGTCCAACATATTCTGCCACTGGAGGCGTCTTGGTAAAATTCAGCAATTCTTATATATCCCTGTCTTGAGTATCCCCTAGAAATTACTGCTTCATAAAGATAATAATTGAAGGTAGCCACTTGCCATTGGGTGTACCGCCTGCCAGTTCATCAGCATTCTGGCATGTTTTTTTTTAAATCGAGTAAAACCACGGAGAAGATACTAGTTAAAAACGAACACATAACTGAAATAGCAAATCTAGCAAGCCTATTACTGACAAGCCCTTGAATGTCAGTAAATCGTGTGAACGCTCGCAAAAGTAAATGTTTGCCAATGCAACGCACAGTTTACAATGTAAACAATCTGCGCACGAGCATTCAACTATGAGAACAATGAGATAATAATACATTTCGAGGAGATCCAACATTGATTCATCGTGTGGAGGTGGGGACCGTAATAACATGGATTCTGTCACTCATTGTACTGCATTCTAAAATTATTTATTATAGTTGAACGATTTATTTATACTTCAAGTTTGTCTACAATAACTTTTGAGAACTTGTTCTTTACTAAAGAAATAAAAACTTTTGACAAAAAATAGAACCACCTTCAAAGGCACTATAAATCATAAAATACCTATGTAAGAACTCTAATCTGTCAGTTTTGAAGTTCTATTTTTTGTCAACAGTTTTTTTATTTTAAAATTTTTGGTTTCTTTTATTTAATCACTGACCTAGTATAAGCATATTAGCGTTATACTTTCCATGATAAGATGATGACTGAGACTTTTTGGCGGGAACTTGCGAAGTGACGTTGCGTTTTCGTTTTATTTTCATAAAATCGTGTATTTTGAGTTTTATTGAATATTATCGGTGGTATTTTGTCCAAAATAAAGATCAATACAAGTGCACCAGTGAAGTGAAATGAAATGATTACGTGTATAGTGGCTTTTCAAGTTGTCTCAAGAAGTCCATGAAAAGTTTTAGTAGAACGGCTACCATCGTACTAAAACCTAACTAAACTGACTGACTTATGACTCGAAGAAGATTTAACATGACTTGAACTTTGAAACTTGACGATTGACGAGAATTTAATACATGAAGAATATAAAAATACCTACATTGCTCAACTTGACACTGGCAAAAATACGAAGTGTGATGCCAAAATTAAAAAAAGATGATGACTACCAGACGCAAATATCTGAATAGCTTTAGAAAGTATATGAAATTAATTGTAAGCGTTCCTTCAATTTCTCCAGGACCCCATCATTAGATTCTACCCAACCCCTAAAAAAATATGTACAGGCATCAACAATAATAATACACAGATAGAAAGTGATTAATGTCACGTACCTATTTGGGCTTTAGTAATCCTTTAGACTTTATGATAATAGCTTACTGATGAATAACATCTCGGATGAGGATATCTCTCCTCTCCATCTCTTACGATCAGCATCCATCAATCGAGTTACAATCGATTCGTGACCGAAAAATTATTTGCTAAAATCGATTTATGTAATCGATACGGGCCATCTGGTGTATTCGCGTACAAAGAATCGTCTTGTTACATTATTTTTTTTATCTTTAAAGAGCATCACATTTTTTTATTCTTGAATTTGTTGTAATAACGGGCGTCGATTAAATGTCAATGAAGTATGTATGTGTGTCTGTAATTATTATCTACGTAACATTAGACTTAGAATGTCGTGGCGAATGTCGAATTTTATAATATTATACCTATTACTAGCTGTTCGTGCCGAGCGTCAGCCGGGTGAGTTTTATTGAGATTTTCATACAAAAATAACTATCAAAATTCTAACTATCCCGATGGATTTTCCAAAGAGAAGCCGTGACGCAGAAAAAATCTTTCTTACAAACAACAAAAAAACAGACATACTTATCGGTCGAGCCGTTTCTCAAGTTATGCTACATTGTACATGTGACCATTGATTTTTATTTATACAGATAGGTGCTAATACCCCAAAGGGGAACACGAACCGGAAGACACAGCGTGGGCAGGCCCCCCACAAGGTGGACTGACGATCTTGTGAGGGTCGCGGGAAACCACTGGATGCGGGTAGCGCAAGACCGGCCATCGTGCAGGTCCTTGGGGAGGCCTTTGTCCAGCAGTGGACGTCTTTCGGGTGACATGATGATGATGACCCCAAAGGGGAGTGAATTGAAGGATCGCGGCGGAACCTTAGCAAGGTATACAATTACTTATGGAAAAATACTCATTTCGTTTCATGTTTTTTCGATTTTAGATTTAAAATACCATAAATAATTATTAAGCAACATAAGGCAGATGATTTGCACTTTGTTATTAATTTAAAAGTCAACCAGAATGTTCTATTCACGTCGATTTCTGTGAGTCTGTCGTGTGATTTATCATGATTTAAAGTTTACAATGTTGTTTAGGAAACCAGTTTCTAAGCTAGAAATAGCGATGTTGCTTCAAGTAGGTAAAAGTGATATAATAATGAAGATACCGAGTCATCTGTATTATTAGGCCTACGAAACACCTATTTAGGTACTCTGACCTTGAAAACATCTGGTTTAGGTATTCATAAAATAGATTTAGAAATAAACCCTTACATAAAAAAGTGTCATGTATCAAAACCTACTTGATAGAATTATCCCGTTTTAGAGAATTTTGTGATTAGCGCCTACTACCTATTCTATGTAGGTATTAATTATACTTCTGAAACTATTTAAATTCATACATTGGTTCCTTATCAATTAAGAATGGTTAATTCGTTGAAATCAAGCTAGTGGTACACTCGTAAATACGTAAAAAAAAATTATTATTCATTAAAAATGAATCAGTCAATAGTCTAGAATTTGAAATTTTGTGATAATATTTTGAATTTCAAATTATATAGAAAATTAAGAGAACACTGGCCTTCAAAGTGAATCATGCGGTGTGTTTAAAGATTTTTTTTATCTATCTAAGTATATCCAAATATGTTTTGAGTTCCGTCAAAAGCAGCAGAAAGGTTTTGAGAATGTCATACATATAATTTAGCATTCAAAATATTTTTTTATTTTGAATGGTCTAAAGTTGGTAAGCCTCTGATGGCTGCACGAACCTTACCGGACAATCCGGCGAGCGCAGAGGGCTCTCAGCAGGGTAGCATTTAGGTAAACACGCCTGAGGGCACCCCCGAATGGGGTACGAACCTCGGCTCAGGGCGTTACCGGGGGAGGGGGAGGATTTTAACCGTATAGGAGATAAGATGTTTTAAAAAATCCTTTTTAATAGACTTCGTCGACATCACCTGAAGTGTTGTAACAAAATAACCACTGTACAGTTTTATAATATTGTGAATTAAAAAAAAATGTTTGATGTGGGTATATTTTTTGTACAGTCTTGCGATTGCTAACATGTCAAGTATAAGTAGGTAACCAGCAAAATGTAATTCCCATGCAGTTTCAAGTTAGTTCTGTTAGTTTTATTCACACGTAAGTAATACGAATGTTATCGTATTGCGACGTCTCAGTGGTTTTAATTAATTTCGGCGCGAGTGACCTTTGCAAATCACGTGAAATTAGTTTTATGCTGCTTGTTTCATGCTTGAATAGGTATTCTTGTCTGTTATGTTCTATGAATATAGGTAGGTAAATCATTTGTAGGCGATTTATGGTATGCGCCTAGAGCTAAGTATTTTTTTTTTTTTGCATTTATTATATTGTATTATGTGTTGTATTATATAAAAGTGTAGTTAAGTGTATTCCGAACCGGTAGTAGAGTCTAAAAATTGTAACTGTTGACATTCATAAGTGCCTTATTAGGGCCTAAACTGAATAAATGAGTTTTTGATTTTGATAACTTACTTCAAACCAAACTTAAAATTTAATTTTGAGGTATACTTTTAGGATGTTCAGGTATTGGAAATAAATAATTACATATTTTTATCACCTCTGTTTAGATACTGGGTAGATATTATCATGACAATAACAATAGACTTTAAAATATCTTATTAAACATAATATGTGGTATTCGTCCCATCGCAAAAAAGAAGCTATGTGAATACATATACGTGTAATCCGTAAAAATGTTTTAAGAATGAGTCACACATTCACAAAGACTGTGGGACGAGCCGCTGAGTAGACTGTCATATACGTCTCTTTTACAGTCATCTGACAGTACTGCTGAGCGAGCTCGTCTCTTAGCAGTAGCTAAATGGGAGTCAGGGCACTGGCTAAATGCCCTTCCATCAACCAATACGGGCACATTATTGGATAACTCAACATTCCGGTTGTGCACTTGCCTAAGATTGGGTACTATATGTAATGTCCCTCATCGCTGCTCCTGCGGGGACAATGTGGATGAGCTTGGTCACCATGGCCTATCGTGCAGTAGGAGTGCTGGGAGGCTTTCGCGTCATGCGGCACTCAATGACTTAATCCGTCGGGCTCTTGTCACCGTTGGTGTACCGGCAGTTTTAGAACCAAATGGCCTGGTGCGCGACGATGGCAAGAGACCAGATGGAATGTCATTGGTGCCGTGGAAGATGGGAAGGCCGTTGGTGTGGGATGCTACGTGCGTCGACACCCTTGCGCCTTCCCATCTTACAGACACGTCTGTAGCTGCCGGCGCTGCGGCTGCACAACAAGAGTGCCTCAAGCGTCGCAAATATGCTGGTCTACAGAGGACCAACATATTTTTGGCATTTGGGGTAGAAACTCTAGGGCCTTGGGGACCGGAGGCTCATCTTCTGTTCAAAGAGGTCTCCTATCGACTCATTCAGGCCTCTCATGACAAGAAGGCTGGCACGTATTTTGCACAAAGAATTAGCATTGCTATTCAGCGTGGCAATGCGGCCAGCCTTCTTGGCACGCTACCGCTAGGCAGCGGTTTGGGACAAATTTTTTACTTATAAGTAGTTAGGTAGTAAGAAGTTTTTATTTTTATTTTTTTTAGAATGAGTTTTTTTCTTACAATGACGCATTCCTTAGAATTATTACCGTGACGAAGTTTATCTGATTCATGCGTTGTCAAGAGAATAGTTAATTTTGACGACAATTTGGAAGAAATACAATCTTAGTTGTTACGGCATTGAGGCTACGAGTCCTGGACAAACATAAACTCAAAACTAATTTATTCAGCTTAGGCCTTGATAAGGCATTTAATTTAATGATAGTTACAAGCTATAATGACTCTACCACCGGTTCGAAATACACGGCAGGAACCGTAGGAGGTTTTAAAAGCTATATACCTATATATTTACTTCAAAAGCGGTGTGTGAAGAATGTGCAAGGATATTCTTATGATCACTAACTTAGGTTCTAGGAGCATTTATGAAGGACAGAGCTTTTATCACCGGGGGCTCTCCCACGTATCTTTCAAAATAAAAATTCATTTATTCAGTTTAGGCCCGAATAAGGCACTTATGAATGTAAACAGATACAATTTTACAATAGACTGTACTACCGGTTCGGAATACACTTGAATTGAGAAGACTTCGGCAAGAAACTCAGCAAGGCTTCTTTTTTTTATTTTTTTTAAATTTATGTAATTACAGTATTTTTTTTAAATATACATAAACTTCATATAATTATCACTTGTGGAGGGGAACTGCAAGTGCAGATAGAAGCTACTACAACCATGTATTCTTGTCTTCTATGTAATGTCGATGGTAATCATCCAATGAGGGTTCACCACGCCCACAAAATGGTCTTCTTTGTAGCGCGTCATTGGATGAAATCATTAATTGTGTTAATTACGAGTAACACCCAAAGTTACACGAAGGATACACGATAGCCCAGCGGTGTGGAAGTCAGCTTTTAATCTTTACATAGTATAAAATGAAGTCGCTTCCGCTGTCTATTCGCTTAGATCTGTTAAACTACTCAACGGATTTTAGTGCAGTTTTCAGCAACAGGTAGAGTTATTCAAGAGGAAGGTTTATACTTTTTTTTTTTTACTTTTTTTAATTTATTTGCGAGAAATGTGGTACAATATGGTCTTATTAAAATACATTATATCCTCACCATTCACCAGAAACTGGCATGCAAAATAATTGGGCATATTCTATCTAACTAACATAAACTACATTACATAATAGAACTCACATTATTTTAGTCACAATCAAAAATAAGGTAAGAACACATAATCAAACACTTATAAAATATTGATAAATTATTGCTATTATGTCTGGTATATTAAAAGATTCATTACATTCATTACACAATAACATACATAAAAGATTAAATTATTTCCTAGAATTATTTAAATATTCATCTACAGAATAATAGCATTCTTTCACAAGCAATTTCTTAAGTTTTTTTTTAAATAGTCTTAGGGGTAAACATTTTAAGGCCTCTGGTAGCTTATTATACATTTTTATAGCCATTGGACAACTATTTCTGTAGTATAGGGTCGTTATCATTTTTGGCAATACCAGTTTATTGGGATATCTGGAATTAAAACAAACTGTATCCGTCATTTTTGTAAATAAATGTGGGTGCGACTTTACAAAATTGCATATCTCGAAAATGTATAAAGAAGGGACTGTGAGCAGATTATGCTTAAGAAAAAGAGGTCGGCATGATGTGAGACTGTCCACATCACAAAACGCGCGAACACATTGCACATTATATGTATAATACATGCATATTATAGTACAAACAAGCCGAAAAAAGCCGTGCGAAGCCGGGACTGGTCGCTAGTTAATGTATAAGATGTTTATAAAGGAATATGAAGATGACTAGTTGAGAGACGAAGATCGTGGGTTCGCATGTTTGACTTTGAGTAAAAAAAACAATTGAGAATTTCATAGTAGGTAGGTACTTAACTATCTCGTTAAGTATTTACTTTACCATTGGTTTGGGATGCTACATGCGTCGATACCTTGGCTCCGTCTCACCTTCCAGACACTTCAGTCATGGCCGGTGCTGCAAGAATACCAGAAGCGACGCAAATATGCATCTATAGGCAATGGATGCATTTTTGTGGCAATGCCCTTCTTTTGTTTAAAGAGGTCTCCCGGTGCCATATTGAGACCTCCCGTGACAGGAAGGCTGGTGTCTGTCAGGACAGCGGATCAGCATTGCCATTGAACGTGGCAATGCCGCCAGCGCCAGCCCTCTTGGCACGTTCACTCAGGGCAGTGATCTGGCACAACTTTTTTACTTGTAAATATTTTGTATTTTGTAAATAGGGTCGGGTTATATTAATTTTTAGTTGTAAATATTTAATGTTGTAAAAAGTTTGCTTGCCAAATAATATATAAATAAATAAACAAACTGAGATAGTATACTAGTTAGGCCATAACCTTGCGAAACCTGAAATTGGAATCATTTCGCTTCATTAATTTTTTTATTCATTTTCGGACATAGGTTATTTAGGCCTTCAAGAATTAAAAACAAATATAGACTCTTAAATAAATCTTACTTCAATAGTGACATAATCCAGCAATTGACTTAAACTCCAAACTGGATATAACATTTGAATAAACCTTCTGTTTGTAGCGCATTAGTTGAATTGCACCGGTCTCGATGCATAATGTAATAACAATTTGAATTAAAACCTTTGGAAGGTCATAGCATCAGCAGCTTAAAATTAACTTTATGTACATGCAATTAACGGTCATTATCGTTTGGACTAATAACTGCATAAATGATCATATTAGAATGTCCAGTCAACCTTTGGACTGTCCGCGCGTATGGTGTTAATACTAAAGAGAGCTCAACTTCTGATGGTAGATTGTCTGCGTGCATTTTACCGTTTTTTTTTGAAAAGACCAAAGTTGGTAGCCTCTGATGGCTGCAGCAACCTTACGCAGAGGGCTCTCAGTCGGGTAATATTTAGGTAACAACCCCTGAGGGCACCCCCGAATGAGATACGAACCTCGGTTCAGGGCGTTACCGGGGGAGGGGGAGGACTTTGTTCGAGTTACGACTAATTGGGGGCGGTCGGATTACTAATGGCAGCTCGGGCCGCTTGAACGGGACGAGACTGAGTGGGACGTAGCGGTGGTCCTCGCCGTCGAGGACGGTAGCGTGATCGGTTGTATGTTGTGATGTGTACTTTTAGCATTTTACCGTACCCAACTAACTATGGAAGTCAAATAAAGAAGAAGGTCTTATTGCAGAATACATACCGAATTCTCAAAATACCATATAATTAATATGAGTCTACACAGGGGCGATTTTCAAAATAGCAAATTCTACAAATAAAATGGCCAATTCTAAAAATTACAAATTCTATAAAAGCCCAACTTTTATAATAAATCAACACTTACATACGAACTTTTAAAACATGGGAGATGCAAGTGTTTATAGGCCATTGTAAACGCATACCGGTTATATACTTGTTTTAAATAGTATAAAAAATATTGAATGCTAAAGAATGAAAAATACTTTCGGCTTTTTAGTACGAATATAAAGTTAAAGCATAGGCAAATATGGCATCTGTAGTCACGAGCTAATAATCGTCCTTGTAACAGACATAGCTTTTTATGAACCGGTTTCAAAATGGTTTTTATTAATAAATATTTAGGTATACTCGTGACATGGACCAGCAAAAAAACAAATACTATTGTATAGAAAGTGAAACTTGAAAATCAGCCTTGTAACTACATTTTTTTAGCACTTTTCACTTGTTGCTTACTTATTGACAAATGTAAACTGACAAAATAAATGCTGAAAAATATTTTCAATTAAATGATTGCTTTGATATTTCAAGACAAGTTTTGCAAGAAATCTATTATTTGCACAATCGGATTTTCTAATTTGAGGAAATAGGTACCAATAATCTCAGATTAAACGTCGATAATCTGTATAGGAACTTCGTAAGGGTCATGGCGCGAAGAAATTGCAGGATCAGCAGCGCGCGAGTACCGCTCGCCGTAGGTGTTGCAAGCGTCTATCTATAGGCTAAGGTAACCACTTACCATACAGGCGGGCCTCATGCTTCTGTAAATGAAAAGACTGTCTGTAACGAAAGCCCGTCTCGCTGGCTACCACCCTCAAGTTGAAAATTTGTCGCCAAGCACCTACCGGTGTGTTCCGGCAATTGCACTTGAGAGCCATTTGCCTTCTCGCCATTGTAACAGATCAGCATCACATTGGCAATATCTCTGATGCAAGATGGCGATAGGCGACGGTAACCACTTACCATCATAGTATAAAACAAAGTCGCTTCCCGTCTGTCTGTCCCTATGTATGCTTAGATCTTTAAAACTACGCAACGTATTTTTATGCGGCTTTATTTTAATTTTAATAGATAGAGTGATTCAAGTGGAAGGTTTATATGTATAATACATGCATATTATAGAACAGAAAAGCTGAGAAAAGCCGGGCGAAGCCGGGGCGGGTCGCTAGTAGTATAAAAAAAGACTAAAATATTCTCAGGTTTCGCGTAATATATCTGTAGTATTTTAATAAATGCGAGTATCTATCGATTTTAAACCAGATACTGATCAAGGACAAATAGAAGTCAATGAGCTAATCCCCTTAACACGGAACATTTAACTTAGATGTACACTGACTAGAAAACGGTTCGATAAGTTATAATCGGGCGTTTACGATGACATTTTCCATGAATATAGACCTAAGTTAGACCAGTTACATTTCACGGTAAAGTCGGTGAATATAGACCTAAGTTTTTGAATGCACTTTCGTAGTTAATTATTATTCATCACACATTAACTTCCGTGACGTGCAGAATTCAATGAATCGCATACAAACACAAATTAGGTAATAAAATACCTACTTTGAAACGAATAAAATTGAATTCTAAATACATGTTTTATTGCATCATATCGTTCTTTTTTTATCTCCTGCCATCTTGTGATATCACTGTAATCAGGCGACCTTACTGTGAACTTGCCATAAATTTAAATTTAGGTACACACGGCCACAGATCAAGCTACACACTGTGGCACCTTATGCGGTTGTAACAGGCGCTATTTTGCAACAAAAATGTGTAGATTGATCTGTGGCCGTGTGTACCTATCAACAAAACTGTTCTTGATACGTCTGATTTATCACCAAATCAAAGAAAATGAAATGCTTACTTCTTAGTAGTAATAAAAAAAAAACAAGCGCGAGTTTTGCATATAATAAATAAAATTATGGCCTACGCTTAACATAAGTTGGTATCGCCTCGGGATTTGAAATTAATGTTTTTTTTGTTGAACTATTATTCTTTTTGTGTTAAAAAAACCTAATTCTGTGTCTGGGTTACCTTTTAGTATGAAAATTTCTCTCATCAAAAGGTTTCATTCTAATATTTTCAATGAAGATAACATTGTAACAAGTCGGCAACACATTGGCAATACCTCTGGTATTGCAAATGGCGATAGGCGACTGTAACTACTTACCATCATGTGGACCGCCTGCCTGCTTGTCATCAATTAGAAAGAGAGGTAATAGACGAGAAGTCATATCCCTATAGACAAGCTGCTGGTGCTCTTTCTTACCTAATGGTAGGAACGCGTCCATATTGCCTACGCCGTCGGAGTTGTATCTAGAACGTTAGAAAATCCTTCCAAAGATGTAACTAAAAGTATAATGCGCTATAGTATGACACAACTTAGATGAAGCATCGGCAAACTTCGTAAAATCGATCGTTCTCGAAAAGAGTGCGCCTACAACATTACTCATGTGTTAAAAAATGATCGGCGAAAATGATCTTGTTGAACGTTGAATGGCGCGATACTGAATTATTTTTATTTGTTGTGTAAATCGGAAGTGAAGTGTACGAAAACGATTCGCCGATGCTACATCTAAGTTGTGTCATACTTGTACCTAGAAGGTACTTCAAACTATGGAATAAAGTATAAAAGAAAAATAAAACAAGGGTTACATAAAAATATCTGTCTAGTGAAAATTAAATGTTTTTTATTTTCACAAACAAATTACTCTCAACATCATAGAATAAATAATATAGTACGTACAACTCAACATGGTTAACCCTTTGCCGTAGCCATTTTATATCATGAGAACCAACATTGCTCAATAGCACTATAAAATTGTCTCCAGCAATTCAAAACAGACATAAACTAGTGTTTGAGCAAAATTTACGACAATGTGCCCACATACAAATATTCAAATCTGTTTATTGGCTACATTCAAAGAGTAATAGGCCCAAAGGCATTATTTTAAGGACGAGTTCACCTTGATGTGCTTTGTCCAGTGATCATCACACGCTATCACCATGTTTGGTGCTGTCAAAATGTCGTCGTTATGACACATTTTGTTATTTACACGAAGTTCTAATACTTAGTTTTTGGGAATGGTCTAAATCAAAAATGACATGTTTTATTTAAATTACTAAGGTGACTTTATATATACAATAAAATATGAGCCTCTCTATACATGTTATATAAATTCAAAAAACTTATTGGAGGATATTTTTGGATTCAGTTTCCTCCTATATAGTAGTGGTACCTAACGACTTCAATAAAAAATATACCAACCTAATAACTTAGATAATATTCTAATAAAGATATTTATTATTTATTTTATTTATGTAGGTACACATACAGACAAGTAAAGAGAAAAGACAAAACAGATACAAAGGCACAAAGGGACAGATTAATTCTTATTGTTTCTTCCAGCAGCCCTGCGACTGCAAATTTGGAAAGAAATATAGATATGTTTAAATTAATTAATTTAATTTGTAGGCTTTACGATCAACATGTCCAACTACCCAAAACGTATGATATAGCAGAACGTCCTATGACCAAATCCAAAAGCTAATAATTGTGACGTCACAGTAATTAGTTATTTGAAATCAATTGCTTGGTAGAGTTTCTTGCCGGATTCTCATTTCAACCCTTAACTTGGCAAGAAGTAAAAAATCTACTATATTTGAAAATACAATTACTTTAATTAACGAGTTTTCTTATGTGTGTACCTACCTACCTACATTAGAGTGTACGTTGTCAAGTTACTTATCAGGGCATAAACTGGATACCTAAATGACTTTTGGGTTTAAATCTGTGTTGGTCCACAGCATGCCTCCTACGTCATCACTTACAGATCCTTTTCATAATATCAGTAAAGATAGAAGATTTAGCGCTAAGCCCTCGGGCAGGCCCTTTAATATGGTAATAGTCACAACTTTCGTTATTTCATCACTTCACAGCAATTGTATGACCTTTGGCTAGGTGTCAACGTCGCTTACCGTGCAAAATTAAATTTATTCCGCCATGTAACTTTGTATTAAACTGACGAATACCATGAACTAATAATTAACTTTTAAAAAAAGAGTAAAACCTCCTTCAAGACAATAAAATTAATATGGGACCACCTTGGAGGACCACTAGGTATCATTTATTTGTGATTTTTCAAAAAATATTTAGTTCCGGAGCAGAGAAAAATCAGCAAGACTTTTTCTCTTCTCAGTTTAAAGCTGACTTCCGAACCAGGTAGCTTCAGAAGCTTCAATTCATTCGAAACTGATTAAATACCTTTTGGTGTGACGTTAAACTTTGACCTTTTTCACATTATTTATTTTTAATTGCATTTCTTATTTTGTGCCTTGACTTTGAATCTTATAAAGGGGCTAATTGTACCTAAACATAGCATCAGTAGGTCACTTAATACCTGGGTATTTATACCTACCATCGCAATCCAACTCATCTTGAATTGAATCGTTTTAGTGTTAAGAACGTCAGAATATATGGAAACTAGTGACATTTGACAGAAAAACAAATCAATTTAGATCAAGCTGAATCACGCCTGTTAGCAAGCTACTAATTTCAAATTGAATATCTATCGCCAAGCCCTCAACTGTGTGATCCATGGGTGGACTTGGGAGCCACTTCCTTTATTATCTATATGTGCTTACTATTTTCCTTCAGCCTCTCAAATCATGCTGTAGGTAAAGACAAGCTCATCTAATATTTACAAAGCAAGGGTTAAGAGGATCACTAACGCCAATGATCTTGACAATTTGTCCTTAAAAATAAGTACTCAAAGCTCAAGCGTAGCTATAATAAACTGTACCATATTCTCAGCAGTAATGGATTTTACTTCATCTGGGTAGAATTGGTGCTTCCCTAGAGTATTGCGTTTAGGCATACAGTATGACACAACTTAGGTGTAGCATCGGCGAATCGTTTTCGTACACTTCACTTACGATTTACACAACAAATAAAAAAAATTCAGTATCGCGCCATTCAACGTTCAACAAGATATTTTCGCCGATCATTTTTTAACACATGAGTAATGTTGTAGGCGCACTCTTTTCGGGAACGATCGATTTTACGGAGTTTGCCGATGCTTCATCTAAGTTGTGTCATACTATACCTGGATATTATATTTAGATAAGAATTAAAATAGGATTCCCTTGGCCTTAAAACCATTTGCAACACTTAGTCCTTCTATCAGATCTCCAAGCCAAGTACTGACCACCCACTCAAATTGCAAAATAGATCGTAAACTCAAGACAAGAAATTACATTTGTTAAATCATAAGTAGCAAGTTTCACTTTTGAACTATTAGTAAGGATTATAGAGATTTTAAATTAAGCAATCTATGGTCAGATTTCTTTGTAAGGCCGGATAATCTGAATTTAGCCGTGTAAGATTAACTCATTTCAAATTCAGTAGGATTATAATAAATGCGATGTCATGAACAATACATTGACACGTGTCTGTAGGTCTTAAGTAATTGCGTGTCTAATTTGTGTGCCTCCATTTGTCATTATGAATAGGCGATAGATTTCTACCTTAAACAAATGTTGAAAATGAAAAGTTTGGACTTTTGTGGAGTTTGTGACGTAGTGAGTCATGTCAGGGTCACTTTTTGTCATTATTCGTATTTGAACTGGCATGACCAATTGTCTGTTATACTAAATTATCTTCTTAAAACAAATAAAAGATAGCACATTTAATTCATCAAACTAACAACTAAAATATTAACAAGAAATAATATATATACCTAATATTTATAAATTTAAATAAATGAATTAAAACTAAACTTAAATCTAACTACCTACTTACTATTTAAAAATAAAATGAATCATAAAATAATAATAAAAATAAATTACAAATAGAAAAGTTGTCCCAGATCACTGGCCTGTGGAAACGTGCCAAGAAGGCTGGCGGCATTGCCACGTTGAATGGCAATGCTAATTCGTTGTAATAAAAGATTATTTATTTTTACATGTATTTTTGTAACCTGCATTGACTACAATCTAACCTCAGTGATGATTTGGCTGATAGTGATAAGCACACAAAGCCTAGAAGGGAACTGAGGGCCTACTCCGAAAAACGATACACGATAGTCCGATCATCGATGCAAATTATTAACCAATAGAATTGCAGCAAACTGACAAGACGTAAATTTTGTGCAATTCTATTGGTTAATAATTTGAAGACGATGATCGGACTATCGTGTGTCGTTTTTCGGAGTAGGCCCTCTGACCCTCATGTGCAACTGTTGGAACACAACGGTAGGTGTTTTCTTCATCGCCTTAAAAGTATGTGACGTATTTTAGAGTGTTTTATAAAAGAAAAATATTCATAGGAAAATTGTACCTATTCATTGAAAAAACGTATAATCAAATAGGGTTTTAATTTGAAACCTATGACCATTACAAACTTACTTCACCATGGTTCGCTGCTGAGCAGACTCTGGCCAGAAACATTTTTAACCATAATTTTATAACAAATCAAATAAAGGACTTTTTGGCGGGAACTTGCGAAGTGACGTTGCGTTTTCGTTTTATTTTCATAAAATCGTGTATTTTGAGTTTTATTGAATATTATCGGTGGTATTTTGTCCAATAAAGATCAATACAAGTGCACCAGTGAAGTGAAATGAAATGATTACGTGTATAGTGGCTTTTCAAGATGTCTCAAGAAGTCCATGAAAAGTTTTAGTAGAACGGCTACCATCGTACTAAAACCTAACTAAACTGACTGACTATGACTCGAAGAAGATTAAACATGACTTGAACTTTGAAACTTGACGATTGACGAGAATTTAATACATGAAGAATATAAAAATACCTACATTGCTCAACTTGACACTGGCAAAATATACAAAGTGTGATGCCAAAATAAAAAAAAAAAAAAATATATTTTTCTTTCTTTCAAATCTAGGCATTTTTCTGTGGATCTTTTTTTTTACTGTGTTTGACCACAATCTCATCGTGATCTATACCTATTATGTATTATTTAAGTTTTAAAAAAACCTCATTAAATAACTCATTTCATGATTCTCAATCTATCTTTCCGTCGTATTTGTTCGTAAACAATACAAATCTATGTTTTAAGTAAACAAAACATGCATCTGCGATAATTCCTATACAATTATAGTTTAAGTAATAATTATACTTATAGGAAAGTGAAACACAGTTCCGTTTTTACTATACAGTTAAGAAACCAGAAGTGACAGTGGAAACTCAAGTGTACATACCTATTCATTGTGTTGCTTAAGTGCTTCTAAGTATTCAAAAGTAGCGAGAATAATAAGTAGGAAATTAATATTTGAATGTCATTGTTTAAATGATTTACATATTACTTAAAATTATCTTTAAATAAATAAATATGTTTTATTTTAAATTGTCATTATTTGGCTCAAAAAATAAGACAGTCATCAGAGTGATAAAATATAAGAATAATAAAAAACGAAAACCGCGCGAAGTTTCGCGGGTAATTCTCGCCTTTATTGACTATAAAACATATATTATTCTATCAAAGTTAAAATTTAAATAACATTAATTTAACAAATATAAAGAAAATGCGCTCATTGTTCATGACATTCGACGCAACAAGATTTTTTTGTTTACGCGCAAGTTGATTTCCAATAGGTATATCATGTAAATGTATTTCAAGTTATAAATTATGCGACTGAGCACAACTGTGTGATGTAATGTCAGTAACTAAAAACTAAAAAAAAAAAAATTTTCTTTCTTTCTTTCTTTCTTTCTTTTAACTTTACTGTAAAAACAATGAGCAGTTTTCTTTAACAAAATATAAAATCTAGGTGTATCATCTAATTCAAGGCGAGAAGCCTGATTACACTATACGTTATTTTGAGATGACTTCCTTTCGAAGCCGACATTTGTCATGGACAAATTAAAAAAAAACTATTTAAAATATTGATCGAGCAAGTAATTTATTAAAAAAATCACCGAGACAACATTCAATCGTCATAACTATTTAAAAATGAGTAAAACCTGTTTTAAAGACAATACAATAATGATACCGCCTTGGAGCTATACTGAACCAACAAACCAACCCAAAAGAATTATTAAAATCGGTTCATGTATAAGCAAAAAAATTATGCGTGAACAAACATAAAAAAAAAACAATCTAATTGAGAACCTCCTCCTTTTTTATGACAGAAAGTTGACAAACGGCAGGCGGTCTACCTGATGATAAGTGGTTACTGTCGCCGGACCTGTTACAATGCCAAGAAGGCAACAGCTCTCAAGTGCAATTGTCGGAACACACCGGTAGATTTTTTTATGAAGGAGGTTAAAAATAATCTTCCTACATGTAACATAATAGTAGTTAATTATTTTCTTATACACAGACAGACCGTTTATTCGCCAGAGAGTGACAAAGACACAATAGTAAAAGCAATTAAGGCGTCCACTGCTGGACAAAGGCCTCCCCCGCGGATCTCTACGATGGCCGGTCTTGCGCTACCCGCATCCAGCGGTTTCTCGCGACCCTCACAAAGATCATCGGTCCACTTTGTTCGTAGTCGCCATTCGAGAACCCTTCTGCCCCAGCGGCCGTCGGTTCTACGAGCGATGTGTCCATAGAAAGTAAACTTTCACGATTCAAATTTAAATGTCACCCTTGATTAAAATCTATACCTACTTATTTCGATTGACGTTCTATAATGTTAATTGATATTTAATTTAGATTGAAAGCTGAATAATATAGGTTTGTACATTTCCGTTTCCTATAATTACGAAACTATACTTTAGCTGTCTAACATTCTAATGTGCACTCCATTCACTATACCTACATGACTGACTAGGCTTCTATAGATCTACGCCTCTGCTACTCGTAGATCCTACTTCCTACTATTATTATAAATGTAAAAGTATGTTTGTTTGTTACTTAATCACGACGAGATGACTTCACGGATTTAGATAAAATTTTGAACATATTTATATTATATCTGGGAATAAAAGGAATCTAGCCGGAGATTAGCGCATTCAAACAAACAAGCTCTTCTTTAATTAGTATAGATTTATTAAAAAACTGTTATTTTTATATTATAAACAGCAGAAACTTTAGTTTTATTTGTTTGTATATTATTAGATGATCTCAATTAATTTTGTAAACTTTGACCTTTGTACGAATTACAATATGGCGGATTTTGCAATATGACTGCAACGTATGCGCGTCTGAAATAGCCGAACGTTATTATGTCACAGTCATCGATGACATGAAAAATGATGCGCGGGATCAATAAAGCACGGTCATCTGCGCGTGCGCTCATAACATGTGTCAAAATACCTACTCAAACATCTTGCAGGTATTTGGGTGAAGGTACTCGCTTGATTAAAATATTTATTGTTGTTTAATCTGGGGAATTACAATACTAACATTTTGTGGGTTCCATACCTCAAATATTGTCTATCTGGCCATAAATTATATCTGATTATAAATTAGAAAATTAAAAAAAAAATTGGTAACTGTATCGTGAGACATGTCAAATTAATGAAAGGGCTCGCTGTGGGAATCTGCAATAAATGTATTATATTTTTTACAATTGTAAAAAAAATTTTTTTGAAGTTATCTAAGTTATCTCCTTATTTCAGAATCTACTGGGCCTAAAATTTTAAAACATAAAAAACGTCTATGGTATTCTTACCTTGAATACTTTCTTTACGGAACCCTCGGTGCGCGAGTCTGTCTCGCAAATGTCCGCTGTTTTTTTTAATTTTAAAATTTAAAAATATATAATGATTAGGCAGGCATTTCTGTATGGCCAACTAACTGAAGTTACAATAATAAATATCTGAGATTATAGCTCTTAACTACGAGATAAAAATAAAAAAATAAAACGTAAAAGAAAAAGTACCTACATCCCTAAAAAGTTTTCAACACGGTCTGATGCATTCGATCGACATGCAAGCTGCTAGTACGGACTAGTACCATTTTCTTAGCTGAATAGTAATTTATCGTGCCATTGGCGCACACGACTGCCGGTCGGCGACCATTATCGGTTACGTGCTGTTCTCTTCCCTTCCTTACGTTTATATAACTCGAGCACGCGGACCCCGCTAGCTTCTAGGGTTGCCACTAAGATATTTTTTAAATAACACCCCTGATTCAAAGATTTGAGAGAAGATTATGTGAAAACTAGCTTTCACCTAATCATCATGTCAGCCGAAAGACGTCCACTGCTGGATAAAGGCCAAGGATCTCCATGAAGGCTGGTCTTGTGCTACCCGCATCCAGCGGTTTCCCACGACCCTACTACTCGGGTTCCGGTTCGTGGTGATTATAATTTATCGGACCATTTTCTAGTCAGTGAACTTTAATAATAATTTAAATGAATAAACTAATATATATCTATCTCTATCACCAAAGATAAATAAAGTATCAGCCCTGTTTGTTATCTGGGTCGTATTGTCTACCTTACGAATTGCCTTATTTACTTATCTCGGACATAATCTTGTGGGCGGACATTTCTTTGTTGCAATGCTATTACTTTCATGCTTCCTAGAATATATTGGGTCACTTGAAAAAGTAACAACAGCAAAATATGTACCAGTTATTTATTTTAAATTCCATTAATATGCAACTCAAACTTTTATTCAGTTTAGGCCCCGATAAAGCACTTATGAACGTCGATAGTTACAATCATTACAATAGACTCTACCACCGGTTCGGAAAACACTTAGACTGAGAAGACTCCGGCAAGAAACTCAGCAAGGCTTCTTTCTTTTAAATTTATGTATTAAAATATGAGATAATATGTAAAGTTCAGTAATTCTCACGTATATTTCATGTACTTGTTATAATAATTATACTGGGCTTCTAATGATTTAAAAAAATACAGAGAAAGAAAACTTTGAAGACTTTTCTTAATGGTACCGAATATAAAGATTTCCCACAGTGTATGACCCATTTATGCGTAATCATTATGCCGAACAATTTTTGCTATAAATTCCTAGTTTAGGAAATAAATTACTTATTATCTTTGTATTTTCGTCTTGGTGTAATTGGCTCACAAAGTCAAATAAATAACTTAAACGGATCGCATAACAAAAGATTGCAAAATCTTCAGAAGGTAGTGAAATGAAAAATTCTCAAGATTTCTCGATAATGCAATCTATTCGTTTAACAATGGGGCTATACGTAAATACACACAATAGGTTTATCTATATATCTAAACTATAATACAATCGTACCTACTAATTGTAGTGTGTAAGTAAGGATTTCTTATGTTTGTTACGTTTTGTTTAAAAAAAATAACATTATTAATTAGATTACAATTAGCTGCATAACTAAAAATACTGCAGAAAAGTTTGCAGTAGTTTATCGAAATATTTTTAATTCTCGCCACATTTTTTTATTTCAAACGGATACAAATAAGATATCTATTATTACAAATATTAACTAGACCCCGCTGTTTCATATGCGATCTCCTATTTTACCCCCCTCCCTTTACCTACCCCCTTTAAGTTTGAATTTTCATTAACGAATACCAGCTTTATAATAGCTATCTGTATGCCAAACAGCCCGATCCGTCCAGTGGTTTGAGTTGTGCGTTGATACATCCTTTTATTTTAATATATACGATATATGAGAGTTTTATGGTAAATTTAAGATAAGTTGTGACTTTTTCGAAAAGCTTACTTAATTATATAACGCGTACTACATTCACGGCCAAGGCTAACTAGACACTAGAAGTATCAACTTTTTTTAATTTTAATTTTTATGGTAATAATCATAAAGATTTTATGCCAACAAAATTTTATGACAATAATATTTATATTTTTTTGAGGAATTCTAACCCCCCAGTTCCCAAAAATGGGGGGTGGAAGTTTGTATGGAGCATTCCGCAGTTTTCAATGTAGAAAGCTAAAGATTGGTAGGTACTTGTGACTAACAAAAAAATCATGTATCATTTATTTTTGGAAATCTGCCCCCAACCCCTAAAATAGGGGATGGAAATTTGTGTGAGACTCTCCGCAAAATTAGTACAGAAAAATAAAGTTACGTGGAAAATAGTTAGGTAAATAGGAAGTTGTAGGTAGGTAGGGTAGATAGGGGTAGGTAGGGGCAGGTAGAGGTAGGTAGATATAGGTAGTTAGGTCTCAGTTGTTCTCAGGGCAGGACAACGTCTGCCGGGTCAGCTAGTAGAGTACTAGACTCTAGTATAGAAAATGAATCTAAATGAAACTATCATCACTTAAATGCGCCCAACATGTACCCAACATGTTATTGGTCATGTGCCAATAAAGTTTAGATGTGTGACAACCAATTTTACGAGTAGATACTTACGATACTTGGTGATGCTTGGCGCCAATGTGTGAGGTTTGTTTTGTCGATAGCCTATTCTGCCTTTTGGTGCTAAAAAGTTGTCAAAATATGACATAATTGTCAAACATAGACGAAGACGTGTATTTACAAAATGTATTGTTGATTTAAAATTTGATATTTTTCGTTAATATTGGCGCAGAATAAGTAATAAGTACCTACCTACTGATACCTATTGGAGCCGAATTAGGAATCAGAGTCAATAAAACGATATTTTTAAAAAGAAATGTGTTCGATTGTTTTGATTTTGATATAACCTCCTTTCTTTTTTAAATGTTTATTCTCGCATAACGTTTTTGCTTTTATGAACCGATTTTAATAATTCTTTTTGCGTTGGGTTCTGTATAGTTGATAGGATTTACTCTTTTTTCAAATTTGATCATTTTTATTCAGGTTTGATGACGTTGTTTTGGTATAACTTTCAGGGAACTACTAATCACTATGACTACCTGAAATCAAGAAAAAAAAAACTAACATATTCTGTAACTTTAACCAGTTCCTAGCTCTACGTAATTGATTGTTGATTTACGTAGAGTTAGGTGTATAGATGTCCATTCTAATACACATGTCCATTAAGCATCTTTCACTAAGTTTGAACTTCAGAAATTTACGAGCACAATAGGTATTACACAATGGCATTTCATTAGCAGATGTCCTGACCAGTGTTTAATTTGTATAAATTATCAATTTAGCGGTTTGATTAATTTTCGACTCTATGATTATTAATGTTAAAGTCAATTATGTACATTGATGATTTATGTTTAATTTTCAAGATCGCTATGAATATTTATAACTGGTTTGTTTTTCTTATAGAGAGAAAGATTTTGATGATGAAATATTTTAATGATATCCTGAGATATTCTTTATTCAAGGCTACTTCTGGTGGCAGCAGTAACCATAGCCTATAGGCGCTTGCAACATCCAGGAATATCAGTCACGCATTACCGACCCTCCCCCTCCCCGAAGAGCTCTGGCGACTTTACAAAACCTGAATTAAATACAATACAATACAATACAAAAAATCTTTATTCTTTACACAACACAAAAAAATACATCAATAAAAACAAAGAAAACAAAAAAGTATAAACAATTTAGGCGGCCTTATCTACTAAAAAATAATACTTGTTAATCTGTTTTTATCTTTTCTTTTCAGATTGGTTCACAAAGGTTGAAGATCCCGGTGACCAAGTTCACTTGTCAGGGCAAAGCCTCAGGGTACTACGCAGACATTGATACAGGATGTCAGGTAAGTCATGTACCTTCTTAATACAGTGCTGTCACCTCACGAAGTCTATTAAAAAGGAGGTTTTGAACCATCATATCTCCTACTAGCTGACCCGGCAGACGTTGTCCTGCCCTGAGAACAAAAATAAAACTGGGACCTACCCTACCTACCCTACCTACCCTACCTACCCTACCTACCCTACCTACCCTACCTACCCTACCTACCCTACCTACCCTACCTACCCTACCTACCCTACCTACCCTACCTACCCTACCTACCCTACCTACCCTACCTACCCTACCTACCCTACCTACCCTACCTACCCTACCTACCCTACCTACCCTACCTACCCTACCTACCCTACCTACCCTACCTACCCTACCTACCCTACCTACCCTACCTACCCTACCTACCCTACCTACCCTACCTACCCTACCTACCCTACCTACCCTACCTACCCTACCTACCCTACCTACCCTACCTACCCTACCTACCCTACCTACCCTACCTACCCTACCTACCCTACCTACCCTACCTACCCTACCTACCCTACCTACCCTACCTACCCTACCTACCCTACCTACCCTACCTACCCTACCTACCCTACCTACCCTACCTACCCTACCTACCCTACCTACCCTACCTACCCTACCTACCCTACCTACCCTACCTACCCTACCTACCCTACCTACCCTACCTACCCTACCTACCCTACCTACCCTACCTACCCTACCTACCCTACCTACCCTACCTACCCTACCTACCCTACCTACCCTACCTACCCTACCTACCCTACCTACCCTACCTACCCTACCTACCCTACCTACCCTACCTACCCTACCTACCCTACCTACCCTACCTACCCTACCTACCCTACCTACCCTACCTACCCTACCTACCCTACCTACCCTACCTACCCTACCTACCCTACCTACCCTACCTACCCTACCTACCCTACCTACCCTACCTACCCTACCTACCCTACCTACCCTACCTACCCTACCTACCCTACCTACCCTACCTACCCTACCTACCCTACCTACCCTACCTACCCTACCTACCCTACCTACCCTACCTACCCTACCTACCCTACCTACCCTACCTACCCTACCTACCCTACCTACCCTACCTACCCTACCTACCCTACCTACCCTACCTACCCTACCTACCCTACCTACCCTACCTACCCTACCTACCCTACCTACCCTACCTACCCTACCTACCCTACCTACCCTACCTACCCTACCTACCCTACCTACCCTACCTACCCTACCTACCCTACCTACCCTACCTACCCTACCTACCCTACCTACCCTACCTACCCTACCTACCCTACCTACCCTACCTACCCTACCTACCCTACCTACCCTACCTACCCTACCTACCCTACCTACCCTACCTACCCTACCTACCCTACCTACCCTACCTACCCTACCTACCCTACCTACCCTACCTACCCTACCTACCCTACCTACCCTACCTACCCTACCTACCCTACCTACCCTACCTACCCTACCTACCCTACCTACCCTACCTACCCTACCTACCCTACCTACCCTACCTACCCTACCTACCCTACCTACCCTACCTACCCTACCTACCCTACCTACCCTACCTACCCTACCTACCCTACCTACCCTACCTACCCTACCTACCCTACCTACCCTACCTACCCTACCTACCCTACCTACCCTACCTACCCTACCTACCCTACCTACCCTACCTACCCTACCTACCCTACCTACCCTACCTACCCTACCTACCCTACCTACCCTACCTACCCTACCTACCCTACCTACCCTACCTACCCTACCTACCCTACCTACCCTACCTACCCTACCTACCCTACCTACCCTACCTACCCTACCTACCCTACCTACCCTACCTACCCTACCTACCCTACCTACCCTACCTACCCTACCTACCCTACCTACCCTACCTACCCTACCTACCCTACCTACCCTACCTACCCTACCTACCCTACCTACCCTACCTACCCTACCTACCCTACCTACCCTACCTACCCTACCTACCCTACCTACCCTACCTACCCTACCTACCCTACCTACCCTACCTACCCTACCTACCCTACCTACCCTACCTACCCTACCTACCCTACCTACCCTACCTACCCTACCTACCCTACCTACCCTACCTACCCTACCTACCCTACCTACCCTACCTACCCTACCTACCCTACCTACCCTACCTACCCTACCTACCCTACCTACCCTACCTACCCTACCTACCCTACCTACCCTACCTACCCTACCTACCCTACCTACCCTACCTACCCTACCTACCCTACCTACCCTACCTACCCTACCTACCCTACCTACCCTACCTACCCTACCTACCCTACCTACCCTACCTACCCTACCTACCCTACCTACCCTACCTACCCTACCTACCCTACCTACCCTACCTACCCTACCTACCCTACCTACCCTACCTACCCTACCTACCCTACCTACCCTACCTACCCTACCTACCCTACCTACCCTACCTACCCTACCTACCCTACCTACCCTACCTACCCTACCTACCCTACCTACCCTACCTACCCTACCTACCCTACCTACCCTACCTACCCTACCTACCCTACCTACCCTACCTACCCTACCTACCCTACCTACCCTACCTACCCTACCTACCCTACCTACCCTACCTACCCTACCTACCCTACCTACCCTACCTACCCTACCTACCCTACCTACCCTACCTACCCTACCTACCTATCCTATGTCCTTCTCCTGGCTCTAAACTACCTCCCTGCCAATTTTCAGCTAAATCGGTTCAGCCGTTCTTGAGTTATAAGTGGAGTAACTAACACGACTTTCTTTTATATATATAAGATTACATTGACTCCCCCCCCGTACCCCAGTGACGCTTACATCGCATGCTGGCTAGCTGAGCGCGGTGAGCGACAACCACGCGACTTTTTTCTAATACTTGCATTTTTAAACTCGTGATATCTTCCGAATAAAATGTCCGAATTGAATAATTCAAAAAGTTATAAAAAGGTATTAAAGCCGTCTTGAATATAAAGTAATTTATTTTGATGAGGATTAATACCAAGGTACAAATGAAGAGCCTTTTCAAGAGGCGGCATATATAAATTAATATTTTAGAATAAAAAACTGCTTACTGTGACAAAACTATAATATTTAGACATATGCTGTCGCGACACTTTTTGTAGATAATGATGAGTTCTGCAAAGTCGTAGTAAATGATTTTGTTCTATCATCAATAGTTTTCGCAGCGCACGCGACGTAAGGAATTTTTCAGGTCATTTTTTTACACCTTATGTTACATTATTGGAGTTTTAGTAAGGATCCCTATTTTTTTTTTAAATATAATATAGCCTATGTTACTCGGGGATAATGTAGCTTTCCAAAGGTGAAAGAATTTTTGAAATCGGTCCAGTAGTTTCGGAGCCTATTCATTACAAACAAACAAACAAACAAACAAACAAATCTTTCCTCTTTATAATATTAGTATAGATATATAGGTATTGGTGCCAATTCTGTTGTTTACGAACTTAACTAATATTAGACAAGTCACCTCTCTTTCATTTCAACCTTATTGAAAAAAGATAGAACATTTTTAATGCTGTCAGTTTAATCCATGCCGTCGTAATGTACGGGTAAATAGTCGTGACCAATAAAGATCGCGCCTAAATTCACGTTGAAATGTGTGATCGGATTAAATTGACAGGACTAAAATATCTTGCATCCCTTTCTTATATTTACCATTAGAAAGAGATATAGTGAGATTAAATTTATTTAGTTCGTAAACAACAAAATCGATACCAATATATAGATACCTACTTATTTTTAGTTACAAATTCTATATATGTCATTGATAAGACCTTTCTGCAGCTTTTGATGGAACTCAAAACATATTTGAATATACTTAGATAGAAAAAAAATCTTTAAACTTAACACTTGATTCACATTCAAAGCCAGCGTGTCCGTATCGGTGTACATCATTTTATAAAATACAAGCTTCCGTCCCGCGGTTTCACCCGCGTTCCCGAGGGATCTTAAGTTTTCCCGGGAAAAAAAAATATTTTATGTGTTAATCCAGATTATAAACTATCTGCGTTCCAAATTTCATCCAAATCCGTTCAGTAGTTTTTGCGTGAAAGAGTAACAAACATCCATCCATACTCACAAACTTTGGCATTTATTTAGTAGAATAGCTTTATAATGGTATATTTTAAGAAAATATAATAGGTACTTTCCATATGAATAAAAAAAAAACTTCATACATCACAATACAAACAAAGCGTTAAACAACTAATTTGATACATAACACAATTAACATGTTAATTAAGCATAATTACATAGTTACCGGACGTTCCTAACTCGTAGGTAATCACACGCATCTGCCTCGTAATTAATGTTATAATTGTAATTATTGTAGGGGAGCAAATTATCAGATGGCATTCAATTACTGAGGTGTTTTATAAGTACGAATGGATGTTCTATGCTCCAGCCCCCCGTAATCATCGGCCAATGAAATCACATAAATATGACGTGATGACTTTAATCCGCGATTATTATTGGTCGAAGACACTCCTATAGTCTACGGGGTTAGAATGATATTTGAAGGCAGCATGGGGTTCCTCAGTGAGTTCGCCGAATGCTTGCTTGGCCCCTATAAGCACCTTAGTGGTTATAAAAAAAACTAGCTTCCGCCCCGCGTTCCCGAGGTATCCTTATGTTTTCTCGGCCTATATGTTATTTCAGGGTATGATCTATCTATATGCCAAGTTTCATGCAAATCCGTTCAGTAGCTTTTACGTGAAAGAGTATCAAACATTCATTCATATTCACAAAATTTGGCAATTATAATATTAGTAAAATTGAGAAATAACTCAATGGAAAATATAATAATTTCTACCAAAGCCATGTTAGGTTAGAGGCAGAAAAATTACTTAGTGTGGGAAGGCCTAAACTGTAAATAATTATCGAATCTGCCTACCGAACTGTGTCAGTAGGTGGTTTTGATCGATCTTACTTTTTTATGAAGGCTATTTATTTTAATTTTAAAATATTTTCAGCCACTAATTTATTTACGTGGAAACAGTTCATATTTATCCAGAGAACGAATGAACTATCTATTCGGTTTGCCTATAACAGCATATTTGTTTTTTTAATTTGATGTTCAAAATCAAAACTCATCAGGCCCTGATAAGGCACTTATGAACGTCGATAGTTACAATCATTACAATAGACTCTACCACCGGTTCAGATCGGAATATACTTGAGTGAGACACGACGTTCGGAGACTCCTCACAGAAAAACGTCATTAAATCAATAAAATATTAATCATTATCATCGAATATCAATTACATAAAAATAGCATTCACATAAACAATCCAATATCAACAATAACGAAATTGAAATTGTATTTTTATAACCGAATCATTTCGCTTTTAACAATGTAGCAAGGTGTAAAATTAAAGATGTAGCGCCCACCATGTACGGCCAACCAAGGTCACCTGCTCTCCATATACGGCGGTCTACCCACAAAGCGACATTTTATTTTCGATGCATTATGTAATATCTGGAATTTCTTTCACGTTTATCGATGTTTCTGACCAAAATTGGATGACGGTAACTGTCACAGCCTTTTTCCTCAATGATGTCATGATGATGACTAGGCCTATTGATGACATAGAGTTGTCTTAGTTGGGGCGTTGGGGCATACTTTTTTTAGTGATAAAACGCCAAATTTAGTTTTAGTTCATTCTTGAATAATGACGAGTTGTCTTATTATCAAGATTAGCTTTATACGTTACTAGATGTACGTCCAGCGGTTTTATCCGCAATCCTCTATTTTACTTAACGGCTAAAAAAGTCATAAAAGCTTTATTTATTACAGCTCGATCCGTCCAGTATTTTAAGCTATGCGTTGATAGATCAGTCAGTCACGCTTCCCTTTTATATATTTAGATAGTTATGTGACCTTATGACCATACTAAAGATTTAAGACACTCAAACTGACAAATGTCGGCTTAATCACAACTTAAATTTTGTAGCATTTAGCCATTAGTCTATTGAATTAGGTAGGTACTTTAATGGTATAAACCTTAGACGACGTTTAATATTATAATGAAATAAAAAATCTCATAGATCCAATTATGTAAATAAGAGAAAGTATTAAAACAAAAAACTACTGCTATTATAAAAAAGTTAACTACTTATTAATGAAAAGATCAAAATGTTTGATTTTATTACGCAATGACATATTTCAATCGTATTTTTTGTCATTTGACAGTTTAAGTACCTCATGTCACTCGGGATGACAAGGATGCTATTAATGTCAGACACTGCAAAATTGTAGCAAGCATTTAGACATTATTTTGGCAAAGTATAAACAAAACACGTACATAAACACTAAAAAAAAGTACATGCTTTATTGTAGTTGTGAACAAATTAGTCAAATAGTAAAGTTTTGGTTTAATCTGAAGCAAAACGAGCACACTCATTTGATTTTAAAAAAGATAGGAAATTAAAATAATTTAAAGGCACAAATTCAACATAATAATTTAACCTAAAAACCGACGATGTCAGGCTAAATGTCACCATTTAATGCAGAATATGGTATGTATATACCTTAATATTACGGCATAATTAGGTAGGACGTATGTTTACAAATTGGTATTCATTGAACCTCATGATTTTTACCAGATTTATTACTGTCGATAAACCGTTTTTGCAACACAACGACACAACTCTTAATGAGCCCTCTTGAAAAATGAGAATATTTATGAGCCTTTTAAATGAACCTTTATTTGTATGATGAAATTAAGTATAAAATGTCACGTTAAAATTGCGTAAATTATAAACGTTACAAGTTTTTTTAATTATAGATGTTTATTATATGAATAGAGTCGATTCACAGTGTGCAAATTGCAATAACGTTTTATTACTTACGTTAATTTTATTAATCAATCTTTTCACCCGCTATCCCCTATGCATCTTCTGATATAAAAAAAATAGTTTACAGTTATTTTGTATTACTACTAGAATCACTATTAGTTAAATTAAGAATGTTTATAAAGAGATTTAACATCAAATAACACGCTTTAAAATAATAATAGCTCTAATTTAATTTGAGTTAGTAAGGTCAACGAATTGTGCCGTTTTAATATTCATAAAAAATACGATTTCCGTGTACAACTCATAGTGTTTTAATTTGTTTATATAAATAGTATGAACTACATAACAAGATAGTTTTAGCATAAATAATCAAAAGGCTGTATGATTGCGAAATTACGGGACCTTGAGTTGGTTCCTTCGTAACTTTTTTTCGTCATACGGGACTTTAACGTATAACGTTGTATCATGGCCTGCGCAGGTAGCCCATCATATCCTGATGCTGATACTACCGAATCCTAATCAAGGTTTTCAATATCCACGATATAGATATTTACACTACGATTAAACTGACATGTTCATTGTATCTTGCGTCGGAGCTGAACCTAAGACCAATGGCAGCTGGCTACCCTAGGAAAGTCGTAATTACTGGAGTAGTAACTAATAATAATACAAGGCGATGATAGCTTAGTGGTAGTGACGTCGGATGCCGCGACGCAGGTCGTGGGTTCGAATCATACAATGAGCTTGAGCTTTCCGTGAAGGAAAACACCGTGAAGAAACCATAGCACGGTGGTAGGGTACTTTATAGTACCCGCCTGGCTGGCTACCACCCTCAAGTTGAAAATCTGTCGCCAAGCACCTACCGGTGTGTTCCAGCAATTGTACTTGAGAGCCAGTTGCCTTCTTGGTATTGTATCAGGTGACCTGATACAATCCTCTAATCAGGTCGGCAACACATTGGCAATTACCTTTAGTATTGTAAATGGCTATAGGCGACGTTAACCACTTACCATCAGGTGGACCGCCTGTTTGCTTATCGGTTGATAAATTCTGACATAAAAAAATACAAAACGAATACTTTTTTTTTTGCACCTAGATATATCATGCTAGATCATTATCAATTTGCATGCTAAAAATTGCATAACAAATTACCACCTGTATTTGAACTCACATTTTAATAACACCCTATGTAAATAGCCTCGTTCTTAATTCCAAGGAAGTTAAGCTTAATTAATTAATTAAGTTTATACTCGTACAAGTACATCTTAGTCTCACGGTGTGTTAATCTCAGTAAATGTGTCTAAAACAATAGGGTTCACACGTCACGCTACTGTTGCTCGGGTCGAGCAGTCAAACAGTCGTAACTGTGGCAACCCTGACCTATAACGGTTACAGGCTGCGTGCGCGCATTCCTTAGTTATCTCACACGTTTGTTAAGGACTAACCTTTTAATTGATTTTGTAATGCTATAAGGATAAGCTTTAATTTTTTTTAGAAATATGGATATCAAAAATGGGTTAGTTGGAAAATGTAGGCAAAAAAACATACCCATTAAAAAATGATTTGATTTGAGTTGATAGTAGAAAAATGAAAATGTATGAAAATTAAAATATACTTTAATTACGCCATATAAATAAATACACAAGAAACAATAAACAACGTTAAAAATATATTAATAGGTTCAACACAGGTCTTATCGCAAAAAAAACATGGACGTAGTCGTAAAAATATTTGAACTTAAGGGGGATGTGCCCAAAAAGCCCGCGAAATTCAAATTTTATTAGGTTTTTTTCAAATTGTAGCTCAGTAATAGGTCATTTATTTGTCAAAATGTAATTCGCGACACTGAGATATGACTATAGATCTATCTATGTATTCATTTTGCATTCAAAATATTATAGAACTGTACATTGGTTCCTGCGCGTTATTTATCGAAAAGGAACCAATGTATGGATTTAAATACTTTAAAAAGCATAATGTATACATACAGTAATCAATTTCACATTTTGACAAATATACGATCTATTAACTGAGCTGCAATTTGAAAAAAACCTAATAAAATTTGAATTACGCGGGCTTTTCGGCCGCGTCATGGAATGTAGAAATAAACTACCTACGTATTTTGTATAAGTAACAATGATGCCACATGCCATTTTAATAAACGCCACCGTTTAACAGTAATTAAAATATAGATTCGTTAGTTATTATGGCGTATTGACCTTGCCATAAAATCAATTATATTCAACCAAATAATAATCTAATTGCCTTCCGGGTTTAATTTTCCACTTTACATGGAATGTGGTCAATATAGACCACATACCATAGGGCTATGTTTCTATTGATATAACATAGCTAAGAATAAAATGTGTAGCGTGGGTAGTAAATGACATCAGAGGTAGGCAATAAAGGTATCGATAAAATAAAATACACAAGAGAAAAAAGGCGGATCAATGGCATTTAAGCCCTTACGCAGACAAAATCAGTGAGTGCCGAGAGCTTTGTTAGTAAGCCTAATGATTGAGGCACTACTGCCCTTGGCTCAGGACTCGTGGAAACTTTACCCTTCGTTTTTTTATACTACTAACGCAGCAAACAAGCATATGGTCGCTTCTTCACGAAGCATCATCAGGACGTAGTAGACCCACTGTCGACTACTACTGACCTTGGCTCAGGACCAACTTTTTTTGTTTGTTTGTTCGCGTTCGACGAGTAGTCGACAGTAGGTCTACTACGCCCTGATGATGCTTCGTGAAGAAGCGAAACACGTGTCGATTTTCTGTTAAGTTCCCTTGTTTTGGACTTGACAGAGAAGGATATATCCAGCGGAATTAGTTACTAAATATTTGTCTTCCATCTAATCTTGTTTGAGCGCGCTAATCTCTGGATCTACCAATCGGATTCGAGAAATTCTTACACCAATAGGAAGCTACATTATCCCCAAAGGTTATAAGCTACTATTATGTTTATTTAACTATAATATTTATAGCAGCAGCTTGTCAAAATACATGTGTACGGCCAATTACTTAAGACTATTCTTGAGATTAAACATTGGTAATGGCTGTATAGTATATGTAGGCGCCACTTGTACCGCATGTATGCGCGCGCGCAGAAACAATGACATGTAATACTATTTCTATGTCATTAACGGTGTGCGATTAGTTGAGAATTAAATAACTAACTACATTAAAGCCCAATTTCACCATTTGGGACAAAATTTGTGTAGAGAATCTATTCAATGGAAATACGACGTTTGAATTTGTAACACTTAATTTTTTTTTTTTTTTATCACCTTGCGGTAATTTGTAATGCCATCATCATCATCATCATATCAGCTGAAAGACGTCCACTGGATCTTTCCCAAGGATCTCCACAATGGCCGGTCTTGCGCTACCCGAATCCAGCGGTACCTAAAACTGAGTCTGGTTCATAGTTTAGGGAGTGCGGTAACACTATTTGCTTCCGCCTCTCACTTGCACCACACCATGCGATCGTGAGAGCATTTTTTACCAGCTTCCAACGCAGTTCTGCGTCTGTCATGCTTGTCATCTTGCTTTGGTACTAAATATGTCGGTGTAGCGTAGGCAATATTGTGAAATTGCGCCTAATGTACAGATATTATTCTGTTAGGTATTATTTTTAAATTACAGTTGAAGACTGTCGAAAATTTTAAGTAAATTATAATGACATTAAGGTCTGCAGCAAAAGATGAAATGGTAGGTACTGATGTTCAAAGACTTCGTGGTGGAAAAAATATAATAATAATATTATTTAATGATTTATAATATTATTATAACGATTAACGCCCCTCTATCATATTATTAAAAGATTTATTAAATGATAAAATGTATTCTATTTTGTTTTTCTAAAGTATGATCAACTTTTATGTGAAGTCAGTCAAATCCGTTCAGCCGTTGATTTTTCGAAGAATTTATTGACAACATTGTAGACTTAAGCTGTTTGAAAATTTTTGGGGTTCTTTGCCTACAACCTTAAAAAGTTACAGCAAAACAATGCAACCAGCTGTAGTCATCGAGTCATCAATACGTCGGTGCCTCGCGGCTTGCGCCTCGCGATCAGTGGCGTTGATCCACTGAACCAGTTGCCTCACCTTGACCTTTCGCGCCTCGTCTTACGTAACGGTTCATGTCTCGCTGTGATTGTAGTGATGGGCGAAGCGGGCGCGATAGCGGATAAGAGGATGAGAGGCTAAATAATTATTTGCTATAAAAAAAAGAGTTGTTAAAGAAAACCCATGTTACTACGTCCTATTTAGTTAAAATATTATAATGTGATAACTGTTTATCATTTTTATTTGTGTGTTTCGTTTTTTTTTAATGTTATGTTATGTCCTTGTTTTGTGATGTCAAATAAAGACATGTCTAATCTTTTTCGTTTCGATTAATTCTTTTACGGCCTGAATTTAGAGTAGGTAGATAAAAATAAGTAACAAAGAGGAAATGAATATAACAATTATTTGGAATTGCAAATGTGTATCCAGTGATAAGTATGTACAACATCTATGAAATAAAGATCCGTGTGACTTTTTAATTTTTTTCGGCATAATACACCTATTTAGAAATACCTATTTCATTTGACATAATTTACAATCACAACTATACATAGACTTCTCCCACACTAATTTGGTTTACCAAGATTTTGAGTATCTCAAACGTTACTTACGTTTAGCGCCACATGGCGGCAATATGCGGTACTACGACTAGGCGCTCCGCTTATCAATATAATCGCAACCTTAAATGATCGTAAACGTTCATAACTTACACTTTTTTAAATGGATCCATAACTTGTTATTTTGTATGTCTTTCTGTACACTTCGCAAAGTAATATATCAAGCACGCCTTGATATTTCATTGACCTTAAACATTATCTGGGAAATAATTTATTTACCTTTGCATTTAATGTTGTAAGTAGCGCAAAGTGTGTTTGGAGTTAAAATGTATGATTAGTTATATGGGGGCTGAGATAAGAGCCCTCTGCGCTCGCCGATTGGTCCGGTAAGGTTGCTGCAGCCATCAGAGGCTATCAGCTTTAGTCCTTTCCGCCTACCTGTTAAATAATAATAATAAAAAAAATAGTTCTATGGTGTTATTCTATGTCAGAAGGTTGACAAGCAGGCAGGCGGTCCACCTGATGATTACCGTCGCCTATCGTCATTTACAATACCAGAGGTAATTTCTAATGTGTTACCGACCTGTTACAATGCCAAGAAGGCAACTGGCTCTCAAGTGCAATTTCCGAAACACACCGGTAGGTGCTTGGCGACAGATCAACTTGAAGGTGATAGCCAGCCAAGCGGGTACTACAAAGTACCCGACCACCGTGCTGTCGTTTCCTCACGATGTCACGATGTTTTCCTTCACCAAAAGCTCAAGCTCATTGTAGGATTCGAACCTACAACCTTCGTCGCGGCATCCGACGTCACTACCACAGAGCTATCATCGAATTAGATTTTTTTACGAGTATTTCTTGTTGTTATATTTTATTACGACAATTCCATGCGTTCTTGAGACGTAATTTTATGATTTGCGCCTGAAGCGTATGGTAATTTTAAGTTCATTTTGAATTCAAAACGTTATATAACATTACATTGGTTCCTTCATCACAAATGTCTATTATTTATTTATAAGGAACCCATATATGGCATTAAATAGTTTCAAAAGTATAATTCAGGCATGCAATAATCTATTGGCATACGTATATTGCGAAGAACTAAATTACGTCACATATGCATAATTTAGTAGGATTCACTGGATTATTTAAGAACGTTGACGCTATTTTTGATTCCATAGATTATACTCTCCATAGAATATACTCGTAGCTCCATTGATTCAGTAGGTAGACAATCACATAAACTTTCAATAGATATCAAATCATAATTTATTTTCATTTTCAAATATAGTAACTGCTTAGGTACTAATTGATCCTGTGATTTTCGAAACGTAATTTTTTCATAAATTCCCGCCATTACCAATGTTAGGTACTATTTTTACGGATTGGATTTTTTTGCGATATTTACAAATAAATCTATCTAATCTCTTGAATCACCGTATATTGGTGAAAACCGCATGAAAATCCGTTAGTAGTTTTTCAGTTTATCGCGAATACACAGACGCGGCGGGGGATTTTGTTTTATAATCCTCGAAAAACCGAATAAAATTACGTGAATATACGCTCACGCATTTTTTCTCACTAGGTAATAAATTCAGCCAAAGAAACATAGTATTAGGTTCTACGTAAAAAAAAACATAAAATATTCGTAACAGCTTATATATTAACGTAACTTTCACTTTTGTAGGCATAATTATGTTAAGGTCAAGGCGGAACGATGACTCGGTAGATCGGGGTTATACGGAGCTGGTCGGATGCGGTTCCGAATCGGATGACGAACCGATGATCGGTCCGACGATCGGCCGATAACCGATGGTAGTCTACCGAATTGAACGACTGTTCTTATGACATTACTCCCCTGAAATCGATCTTTATAAGCGATACTATGAGATCGAGCAAAAATATTTTATTTTAAAAAAAATTGTCTATGTTCGATTTCCGGCAAGGCAAATTTATTTTTTGAAAATCCAATTTGGAAATACTGTTTTAGTTTTTATCAAATTCGGCATCGCAGTCCTTTCATAATTTTTCGCAGCTTATACTATAGGATTTGGTCTACCACGCAGACTTGAAAAATTCATTCTGTATAATGATGGTTCTATAATTATGCATTATTTTCTAATAAAGAAATATTCTTTTATTGTCACGATTTATTTCGTTGTTATAAAAAGCTAATTAATTTTAAATATTGGAACTTTTGACATTTTATAATGATCAAGCAAGTTTAGGTATAGGTACCTATTCTTTATATATTTCAAATAATACTATAAGCTATTACAAACGAATATAAATCTTCGAATTAGTTTTAAAGTTCAATTAAGTTCTTTAGAAATTTAAAGAACTATATTTAACATTCGCCATCACACTGCCACCGGGGGAAGAGTTAGGGGCATTTTATTTACTTATTATATCAGCTGTTCTTTTTATTGTTGTAAATAATCAATACGCGAAAATGATTAAGTATGTCTGTTTTTTACCCTTGCTCGCAATCTATGATATGAAGGACATAATAATTCCTATAGGCTACTTTTTATCCCGGGAACGTGGGTGAAACCGGGTACAGAAGTTAATAAATTAAGCAAACGTAACCTTTATCTATTGACAAATAAGTTATTCAAATAAACTAGAACGTTTAACCTAAAAGTGGATTTGTGTGGGCGAATTCATAATCCACAGATCACGTTAGCCATCTGCCATTAGTTTCGAATGATTTGCGAGCCAAGGTCGAAAACGTTCACATATTTGTATAATCTGTGCAGATATTCATCTAGAACACATTTAACAGAACTATTATCATATGATGATGAATTATTTTATTCTTATAAGGAAGTTATTGGCGTGTTTTAATTTTAAACGTTTATTTTTATTTATGTAGTTTAAACGTGTTTATTGATTAATGGTCAGAAAATTGACATCCTTATTTTAAACGTAATAAAATACTGGGTGTAATGGACGTCGTAAAAAAAACTATGAAACGTTGAATCCATGGATTCTGTTTTTGCTGTGGATCTCTTAGTGTAGCGACACACCTCTGCGTAAGGTTCGGAAAGTTACGTGGCTGAACTAGCGCGTTACGTCTCGTTACGTTCGGCCAATGTGTCATACATAGGTATCTTATAAAACACTTAATAAATAAATAAATATTTTTTAATAGACTTGTTCATGCATACAAAATTCATCTTGTTTGGGAATCGAATCATCCTGCTGCGTTATAGGTGGGATCTCAATCATGCCAACAGGGGAGCTAAAACGGCCGCTCGAGCAATATTGCTATGCAATTCATATCTCGAATGTACAGCAGATTATGTTGTAATTTGTCTAAATTGTAAATTAATTGATTAAAATGATTTGCATTTGCACCAAAAAAAATTGCAAAGCAATATTGCTCGAGCGGCAGTTTTAGCCTCCCTGGCCGGTCATTAATAGTTCGAATAAGTATTTAAAAAAATCCATAAGTTTCCTCTTCCTTTAAGGACTACTAAAGCTTTTCAATAGAATGGGTGCATAGTATTAAAATCTAATCCTAATGGACAGGAAATATCGATGTGTTATTTTTTTTTTAATTGATTGTAGTATCACGAAATATTAGTCACAAACGCACGGAAAAAATAACAATGCGTCGAATCAAGAATCATCTTTTTGCAGTCATTTAATAAATATGTAAAGAACATATCAATCAACGAATGATTTTTGGTCACGAAGTCATCAGGGGATACGAAGCTGGTAACAATGTTAGGTCAAGGCTACATATCCGCATTCTTTGCTAAAATACGAAACCGTGTGTACACACGGATAGGCACAAGTTGCAATGTTTGTAAAATGTTTAGTAAAGTTTAAAGTTATTTTATTTTAGAACTAGCCTTTCGCTCTTTGAGTCTCGTTTATTGGTAGGGATACCGCACCTCATACCATCAAATAGACCGATAAATCGCCAAATGCGCAGCCTACTGCCAGCGTTCTTTTTACGTGACGCGAACTGTATCATAAGTTCATATCTTTGCTGCACTCAGTGGTATTAGAAGTTCAGATGTTTGCTGAAAACGGCTATGCCAGATACTGCTTGGGGCTGGATGCCGGTTAACGGTTTTTAAGGTTAGGCTCTGTTTACTTAGTTTAGAATCAATACCTGGATGACCGAGCTTTGTTGTTTTTTTTTTTTGGTAAATCGTGTTTTCTAAAAATAAAACCAGCATGCCAAATTTCATGAAAATATTTGGGGCCGTTTCCAAGATTCTGATTATAAGAATTGCTCGTTTAAAGGTACCTATTAGATAGGTAGTTGTGAGTGAAGAAGGTCCCAAATAAAAAAAGTAGGGCTTAATCTGATTTAATTTTCTTTTATCAAACTATTTAACTCTAATATGTCCATACCAAGGACGTACATACAAACAAATCTGGACCAGTAACTCCGGAGATTAGCGCGTTCAAACAAACAAACTCTTCAGCTTTATTATTAGTATGGATGTGCTATCTGTTTACATTAAGCCTCAATTTTGAACGTTATTTCTTAGTAAATAGAGTTTTAATGGTCTGCCCATCACCTCCATGTCAAGGCGTGTTTTGGCTTACATTTATCAACTTAGACATAAATAACTTAGTGTGGCCTCAATTCTCAAGTTGAAAGTTCAATCGATAAAGACACATCGATTGTTTTTGTTATCGATTAAATATTACAATAGGTAATTAGTAACACGTAAATGGTTAATCGAATGATCGTAACTACTAAATAATTGTCTTTATTGAAATCTACATTAGGAATTCTTAGAGATAATTATCCATGACTATTTAAATGTGTTTTTTTAAATTTATTTTTCTCTGACCAAAGTCTACAGAAATACTGTATCGCTGATTGATGTTACCGCTGTTTATCAGAAGGTTGACAAGCAGGCTGGCGGTCCACCTGATGGTAAGTGGTTACCGTCACCTATCGCCATTTGCAATACCAAAGGTATTGCCAATGTCGGCAACACCTGTTACAATACCAAGAAGGCCAGTGCAGATAGCCAGATTCACAAATTATGTACATTTCAAAGTTTTGAGCTTTAGAGGGGCGCGCCATGTTATCGTAGTTGTTCTGTACCTATAGGTTTAAATATCTTGTTTATCTGCTGTCTTTGATAATAAAATTCCACTTCACATTCAACTGATTGAGATGGCAGCGATTTACATCTCAGGCACACCTTAAATGGCTTTGATTGATAAAAATCAGCATACGGTGTCTAGATTCTATCACTCTCTTTATAAGGAGCGTTGGGAATGCTGCATCCAAATTGTAGACCACAATCTCGATGTGTAAAAGGCGAGGACCTCATTTACTTGATGCATCATGGTGCTATTCCAAATATTTTAAGAGGATACTCTCCTGACTGAGGAGAATTGACCTTACTAAATTACGTCTAAGTAAAAAGACGGTTTTATTTTATTAAAAAAAAAACTAAGGCATTTTAAAAAAAAGTTAGAAACCTATTCCCTTTTATTAGATCTCAAAATTTATGTCAATATTTTCAAATTATTTGCAAGGCCAAGTAAGGGAAAAATTCATTCTTAGTTTTAAAAAGGGGCGTTCAGGTTTTTTTCAGGACATTACTAATGGGAAATTCAATTAAAAAGAAAATTATTCCTTTACAAATTTCTTCGTGATTTCATGGTTGGTAAAATAGTAAAATTTGACAAAGTTAATGATGAGTGCAAATAGTCCCTGATGACCAGACTCATTAAAACTTCACCTATTACAACAATTCAAATCATATTATTACAATTTGAAACAAATCCATAATTTATAAGATTCGTGTTGTAAAATTCCGTGCACGTTTACAAATAATTATGATTATTATAATAATAATGGTAAAGTCGATAATCACTTGCCTTCATACAATGGTTATAGTAATTGGATGTGCGTAATTCCGGCAGCCATGACTCGTAGGTTCATGACTGATTAGTTTTTATCACGCATTAAATTATATGATTTGTTTGTTACGCTATTTGTAAAGATGTTATAGGTTGTGTACTCATTTATTTGGCCATACTGAACTAGCGAGCCACCCCGGCTTTGCACGGTTTCTCGACTTTTCTGTACTATAATATGCATGTATTATACATAAAAACCTTTCTCTTGAACCACTATATCTATAATCCGTTCTATAAGATCTAAGTGAATAGACAGCGGAAGCGATTTCATTTTATAACGTGTAAAGACTAGCTGTCACCCACGTTCCCGGGATAAAAAGTAGCCAACCTTCAGGGATAATTTTGCTTCCTACTACTGAAAGAATTTCTCGAATTCAGCTTTATTATTAGAAGTATAGATAACTAATTGACTCAGGCGTGACCTTGCGGAAATCCATTATAAGATTAGATGGAAGACAAATATTTAGTAACTAATTACTAGTACGGACAGTGGGTCTACTACGTCCTGATGATGCTTCGTGAAGAAGCGAAACACGTGTCGATTTCCTGTTGAGTTCCCTTGTTTTGGACTTGACAGAGAAGGATATATCCAGCGGAATTAGTTACTAAATATTTGTCTTCCATCTAATCTTAGAAGTATAGATTTCAATCCTTTCAGACTAATAACTACCTACCCAAATCACCCTGCAAACCTACACACCCATTTAAATATTTGTCTTTCAGTCTTGCTCGATTGATTTGTCCAACAACTGTTTGTTTACAAGTTTTCAACTCATAATAATATATATGTACATTACATTACATTACATAATATAATGACAGTGAATCGTCATCGAGGCGAGGGCGACGATGTCTCTGCAATTATAATGCAGAAAGTTGTACAATTGATTGCCTATTGCAGCATGCTTCATAATTATAATAGTTATCTTGCGTGATATATAAATATCATTTTTAATTGCACACTCAACATTTTGTCCTGTATTTTGGGTCAACTATCATTATTAAAATTACATAGAGATATAAACAAAAAAAATACAATAAATGAAAGTACTTAACTCTGTTTGCTGGCCTGACAAAACTATGACGTACCTATATGATTTTATTTTAAAATCGATAGAAAAAAACCTTATTAGACAGCATTTAAAAACCATAAAGGTTTGTGACAAAGCTGAACATTAGTCTACAGATAATTATTTTAATTACAAGCAGATCATGCATGATAAAACATGATATAAATATGTATACGTTATACTCATATCTTGATTTTCTGGAACAAAGTTCCTGGAATGAATCATTCTAAGGCCTACAGTATAAGAGGCACTATCCCAAAGTAAAATTAACTTACGGCTACATGTGAGGGCTCTAACATGACACTGTGTATTGAACAAACATCTGTTCACCATCGGTGTTCATCACGTCAGGCGGATGAAACACCACTTCACCTCTTGTGTGAGTTACCGTCCTCGACGGCGAGGACCGCCGCGACGTCCCACTCAGTCTCGTCCCGTTCAAGCGGCCCGAGCTGCCTACAGTAATCCGACCGCCCCCAATTAACGCCCTGAGCCGAGGTTCGTACCCCATTCGGGGGTGCCCTCAGGCGTTGTTACCTAAATATTACCCGGCTGAGAGCCCTCTGCGCTCGCCGATTTGTCCGGTAAGGTTGTTGCAGCCATCTGAGGCTACCAACTTAGTCTTTAAAAAAAAAAAAAAAACTTGTGTGATGATGATCCACTTACGGATCGACAATTTTTTTAGCATAGACATAGGTTATAAGCCAGAGGGTAACATAGACTACTTTTTATCCCGGGAACGCGGGTAAAATCTAGTTCAATATAAATAAGAAACCCTATATAAATTCGGAAAGATGATATCCTGAAAAACCTCCATGTGATTAGATACGGTAGTATATTTTTTACACATGACTATCACTTATGTTTTTTTTTTATTTTTCGCTATAGTTAAGTGCCGAAAAAAACAAGCGTATAATCTTCCGCGTACTTATTTCGACACGGTAATATTTCCGGAGCGATTATTCGTATCTAATTCACACAATGTTTTTGTATTCCATGTTTTTATTACTCAAGTATTTTCCAGATTAGTAATTTGATATGTATTATATGAATCATATCGTGGTTGATGATACTGTGAAATCTGTTTTTGTTCAAGTTGCGGAAAATATTCATAGAATGAGTAATAGCTTTTCGGAATCTGTGAGGTTATGCAATATCTAGTCATCTTTGACTTAAGTTTGTAGCAGGTATACGTATTTGGAATCGTGGTTTCACAGAATGACTAAAATCTCTCACTAATTTCGTTGTTTATGTACTAAACTAATGCAGTCTTATTATTTCCTTAATTTTCAATAAACCTTATTGAAAAAAGATAGCAAAATTTTTAATGCCGTCAGATTAGTTCATACCATCGTAATTTAAGCTGGTCGCGACCATTATAAACGCATTTATATTCACGTTGAATTAAGTAATCGGACAGGACTAAAATATCTTTCTTCCCTTTCTTATATTTTTTGTTAGAAATAGATAATTATATTTGTTTAGTTCGTAATCAACAGAATCGGGATCATGTGCTTGTTTCCAAAGTGGATTTAGTCGCCATTTGTTGGTAACTGAAATAAAAATGGACAAGGCATTTCAATGTCATCCGGTATAAAAAGTTCTTTTGAAATGTATTAATGGTCATCAATTTTAATGAAATATATATTACGAATAATTCATGTTTGTAATTTTTTTTTCACTGTGTCATTGAAAAGTATTAGTTTTTGGTGGTAACGTAACACAAGCAATTAGGTTATAAAATACTTAAATGCAGTCACAAAAAAAAACGAGGCGCTCGAGGCGAAGCAAATAAAGCTTCTTAATTGTAACGTAGGTTTGCGCTTCATGCTTCCTCATGTATTGGTTGATATGACGGAAGCTGCTACATGATGGTTCAATCTAAGTAGTTCCTTGTTTTATGTCAGATGGTAAGTGGTTACCGTCGCCTATCGCTATTTGCAATATCAGAGGTAATTGCCAATGTGTTGCCGACCTGTTACAGTGCCGAGAAGGCAGGTAGGTGCTTGGCGACAGATTTTCAACTTGAGAGTGGTAGCCAGTCAGACGGGTACTACAAAGTACCCTAGCACCGTGCTATGGTTTCCTCACGATGTTTTCCTTCACGAGAGCTCAAGCTCATTGTAGGATTCGAACCCCCAACCTTCATCGCGACTCGTCATCATCATCATCATGTCAGCCGAAAGACGTCCACTGGATCAAGGATCTCCACGATGGCCGGTCTTACGCTACCTCACTCATTCACAAACTTTCACATTTATAATATGTACCGCGGTTTCACCCGCGTTCCCGCGATAAAAAGTAGCATTTGTGTTATTCCAGGGTATGATTTATCTATGTGCCAAGTTTCATTCAAATTCGTTCAGTAGTTTTTGCGTGAAAGAGCAACAAACTTACGTTTATATATTAGTAGGATAAGCTATAGATTTTCAAATATGTATAAGCAAAGTTTTTCTTTCTTCTCCAGGTTTACCACATGTGCGATGGTCTCGGCCGGCAGTTCAGCTACACGTGCCCCAACACCACGCTCTTCCAGCAGCGGATGCTGATCTGCGACCACTGGTATATGGTCAACTGCTCCATGTCTGAGAGGGATTATGATGCTAACTTACTTATAGGTAAGTGAAGGTGATGAACGGCCCTAAGGTAGGGACGTCGAATGCCGAGACAAAAGCTGGTAAGCTATCACCCTCTACTCTCAGTATTCTTCATTCTAGGCTTTGTATGAAGTGATGAAGTGGCTAATGGTGGCTTACCACGGTGAGATTGTGGTAAGCTCACGCACACTTCAACAAATAGGTGTATCTTAGGCTGAGATCTATAAAGCGTGCTTAGACTTTGCTCAGACTTTACTTAGAGTATGAACCTACGTAATTAAGTAAATATTTGTGTTTTAATTTGTAGCCAAGTTTTTGGTAAGTCGTCGATTAGGTGCACTTAGGCTTTGCTTAGCACACACTCAGAGAGATTTGAAAATTGCATTTAAAATACTGACTTTGTACGGTAAAGTCTGAGCAAAGTCTAAGTACGCTCTGATCTCAGCCTTAGGGCCTAATTTAGATCATAAACAGTCCATGTTTGATAAGAGATCAAAGATTTAAAACTTTATCAATACACAATCAATCTGACATAACCTTAGTCATTGGCTAACAATTATCTGCATCATTTCCAGACGCGTCATCACGGTCAGACTTATTAAATCTAATTGTCAATCAATCAATCAATCATACTGTAGTCATCATCGAATACCTTCCATATAAGGACTGATGGAACGACCTTTCTTCATAACCTTTGCTAGAGTTAGGAGGTTATAGATAGGGATATAAAATCAATGACAATGCGATGTAATTTGCAATGCTTACCTAGATTCTAACCGATATTCCTTATGTAAAGACGTTCGTACATAGATAGACTCGTTCTGAATCGTCTAGATGAGTCAGATTAAGTGAATAGTTATAAAGGTTCGTACCTACCCCATTCGGGGGTGCCCTCACGCGTGGTTACCTAAATGTTGTTCAGAGCCCTCTGCGCTCGCCGAATTTTCTGTAAAAGTTGATGCAGCCATCTGAGGCTACCAACAAAACTAAAAGGGGCGCTGCTGCCAACAACGGCAAGGTTTCCAGAGGGCCTTTCCTCCATTCCTCTTTGGATAGCCAAGTACCTATAACGTGTTGGCGGAATAAGCTCCCCGCCCGCCGGCCTTTTGTGACCAAAATATTAACAAACGATTCTATTACGTTAGCACGCAGGTCAATGCGTTTGGACGTAACATCACTCAATGGTCATAATCAAGTGTTCATGCCCGCCCTTGACATAGCCGAGCCTTGGAGTGAACGCTTCCTAAAACATGGAGCTGGCTTTTGTTGCGGATATTGTTTTGTTTAACATGGAGTTAATGTATGCGTGTTACGTTTAATTAAGAGGTTTTGTATGAATATATTAGATTTAATTATCACTTCCTAGTGTTAAATTAAAGAAGGTAGGTGGTATTTACATATTTTTTTTATTTTAAAACGGACTTAGTGAATGTTAGACAGGGTTATTGGAAACATTGCAGTGTTTAATGTAAGTGGAAGTAGGTAATAAATGTTTTTTCTTTCTTTCTTTCTTCTTTCTTTAGTACTTGTACACACGACCACAGATCAAGCTTCACATTTCTGTTGCAAAATTATTCATGACAACACACAACATTACAAAATTGAAAAATAAAAAATAAAATAAAAAGAGTACAAAAAATTAAAATTAAAAAACTAACAATAATGTAATGTTGCGCGATGCCAAGAATAGGTCCTGACTCAGCATAATGATCAGATCGATAACTAAATATCAACCCTCGCGCTGGTTTTCAGTCAGGGCCTATATCTATGACATCACACGAACATACTACTCATACTTTTACTATGGAACCAACTTGCATGCGTATTGGTAGTGACGTCGAGTATCATGACATGAGAAAGTTTCCAGTGAAAGACGTTGTGTGGAAACCTAAGAATGAGGGTGGTAAGCAACGTTAACTGCTTACACTTGTTCGACATCTGACGTATATAAGATGAACCGTCACCGTCCCTCTAAGTCCCAGGCTATTATTATAGGCAGCAGGTATGTACGAAATTTGCTCGACACATCTTCCCTAACCCCTTTGATTCTAGACGGATCATCAATTACTTATACTGACTCCGCCAGGAATCTTGGAATAATTATTGATTCTAATCTATCTTGGCGCGCTCAAGTCAATGAGGTTAGTCGAAAGGTGCACTTTTCCTTTCATTCGTTAAAATGCCTTCAGAGTTTTTTACCTTTGAAAACCAAAATTTCTGTTGCCCAATCACTTATACAGCCCATTATCGATTATGCTGATGCCTGTTACTTGGATGCTACAGAGCTATTAAATAAGCTTGAGAGCTTGCAAAACTTATGCATTCGTTTTGTTTTCGGTCTTAAGAAATATGACCATGTTTCTCACTTCCGCAAGCAACTCAAGTGGCTCCCTATCCGTTTTCGCAGGAACACTCGGATCTTGTGCCTCCTTTTCAATATCCTACACAATCCTGTCTATCTTCAGTACCTACGTGAACGTTTTTCTTTTGCTCGCTCTCCTAATTCTATTTGCAGATCTTATCTCAAATCTCTTCTTAAATTTCCTTCCCATAAGACTGACTCCTACTCCTATTCCTTCGCTGTCCATGCTGTAAGGTTATGGAATTCGCTTCCGCCTAACATACTTGACTCTAAAACTATTTCTGTTTTTAAGAAACGCGTCAAGGAGCATTACTTCTCCACTTTACCTTGATTGTCCATTTGTATATTATTTATGTATTCTATCTTGTTTATGCACTAGATGTATTTGTGTATTAGTATGTAGTGTATTAATATTTTATATATTTGTGTAGTTTATTTACTTTTAATTAGTTTTAAGTATTTCTATATTTTGTTCTCTTTAGTTATGTATTTTCTTTTACTTTCACACACTGTGTCTACATTTATTTATATTTTTTCCAGTCGCAGGGTTGCTGGAAGACATTTCTATTAGAAATAAGCAGTCCCTTTGTACATTTGTACGTTTTATGTTTTTTTTATTATTACTTGTGTGTGTGTACATAAATAAATAAATAACCGTAGGTCTGTGTGTCAGCCTTCTGATTAAAAAAAACGAGTACGGTATATGAGAGCATTGATCGTGACTGCATGTTTTATTTGCGTTAATTAAGTCATTGAACTTTTAATATTACAAACAAAATAATCACCCTTGACCGATTGTTAATAAGATCTATATTAGATTTGAATACTTAATAATGATGAAGTATATTACACACGACTAATTTATCACGATTATTATGTATTTATTTAGTTATTATACAGGTTTGTTGAAGGTTTATAAATAGGTAGGTAGGTAGGTTTAGAAAGGTGATTGACTGATTTATCAACGCACAGCTCAAATCGCAGGGTGTAGAAGACACAAGGGTTTTTCATTTATCCCCAAGAGATTAAAATAGGGGACCACATGTGAAACCACGAGGGGTATATAGTTAGTACAATAAACCTAACGAGGAAACTTAATTTTTTTCTTGCGAACCAAGTGCGAAAGTAGGTATAACTCCGTATAACACTCCTTACACGCTTATAAAAAGCAATACTTTATACATAATATGTAAAGTAAGTAGGTACATAGGTATATTAAGGCTTCGCTCTGCAATGATGAGTGAGTAAGCCAATTCTTCATGGAGTAAGCTCATGAATTTGTATTAGGTACATTTACAAATCAGTGGCCATACTTTTCCATGCAACATTCGTTCCATCTCTCAATAGGTACATAGGTACATAAACACATAAATTTAGGTAGGTACTTAGGTACTGAAAAGTATTTTGATGACTGTTAGAAGAATAATGGATTACACTAGGATGTAACTAGGTAAGGAACATAAAGGTAGATGCCATAAATTACACTCCGTTGTCAAAGTTCTGAAAAAGGCATTGTAATTTATTTTCTAACTTTCAAAAATATTACTTACTTTCATATTTACACACAAGTACACTTCGTCACCATTTGAGAACTGCAAAATGATCATTTATCATCATCAAATGATCAATGAAGTGTCAAATGCATCTTCCATTCTGTTAAATTGGTTAAAGCAAGCTCACCGAAGAGATATATTAACATGAGGCTTTCTCTATATGTTCCAGGGCAACGTGATAAGCCGTTCGTGTCTGATGAGGAGATGAGGCTCCGGACTCCTCGACCGGATATACTGTCCGTCCCTCCGAACAACAACTACTATGATGGCTTAAGAGAAGCTGAGACAAAGGTATCTATCATATGCTTTAACTAAAACTTTACTATGTTTTTAAATTTGTAGTGCGAAGGATCATTTAATCCTCGCTTTCGACGTTAGATACCCTCTAAGTTATACGGTCGCTGGGGATAACCACAAAAGAAATCGCGAGGCAAAGACGACTCAGGGTGTCTAATAAAGAAGAAAGAGACGCAGCGTGGGCAGGCAGCGTGCCCCCCACAAGGTGGACCGACGATCTTGTGAGGGTCTCGGGAAACCGCTGAATGCGGGTAGCGCAATACTGGCCATTATGGAGATCCTTGGGGGAGGCCTTTGTCCAGCAGTGGACGTCTTTCGGCTGACATGATGATGTTGAGCAATATTTAGAACACAGGTAGGGTAGATTAGGGTACTTTTTAGTAGGTACCTACCAGTCTGGCTGACTACTACCCTTAAGTTGACAATCTAACGTCAAGCACCTTTCGGTGTGTTCCGACAGCTGCACTTGAGGGCCAGTCAGTTCTCTTCTAGCCTTTATGTGCTTACCACATACTCCACCGGCCTTTTTTTGAGCCTGCAGCTAGCCCTCGCTAGCTCCCCTAAGGTACCGGTAAGGACTAAGGTATCCGGTCGCACTATAATCCAATCCAAAAAATAGGTAGATTATTAAGTGTTTATTAGGCTATAAACATGATCGATTAGAGACGTAATAATGTTTTATTACTATTCAAATCTGTCTACCTAATTCTATATGCAGCGACTACTCACATTTGGCATTTGACCTTCACTTAAACATGCGTATTTAATCAAACTAATGTTCTATAATTATGTTTTGGTTTCAGTACCCTATCCACCCTGGCAACAGTATCGTGGGTGTAGCTGACTCCATTTCAAGCGCCAATAACAACGGATTGGACAGTGCCAAGCAGAAATACCGACCACCCTCGTCCTGGTCCACAGGAACAAATAAACACCCAACAAGACCCAGCACAAACGTAAACGCCAACGTAGATAACTTAGCCGGTGCAGCGTCCCAAAAACCTGGGCCAACATTTGAACCAATTCCAAGCGACAAATTCAAGCAAAATTCTTTATCAAATGTTTCACCTCCATCTAGAGAACTAAATCCGCCATTCGCACCATCAACTACTGAGGCCAATTCAGAAGAATCTGATATCGATATCCGAATGAAAGATCCCGCAGAAGATCCTGTCTTCAAATTCATTAAGCGTTTCGACCCCAACTCACCTGACTCACATAAGACTGCAATGTCAAAATCCGAAATAATCAACCTCAACAAACATTTGCCTGCTGGACAAAGCAGTACTGAAGATGACAAAGGTTCGAAACAAGCTATTTCAGAAGAAGAAAGGACTCCGAGAAAAAACAAAAGCATAGACAATAAGCTGAACACACTCAACAGTGGTAACGACAAGAGCTTCTCAGAAGGTTCTAGGTTTGACTCGGTGAATACGAAATCGATACCGACTGTAGCATCAGAAATTAGTAATAGTGTTCCTATACCAGAAAGAATTCTTCTACCACCTAAAACAGAATATTCAGATTTACCTTCGACAACAATGGGACCACCTATTTACTATGAATGGAAATGGGCCGTCCCTGCATTCGACTTGGAACCTCCAAAAGAAACTAACGTAACAAACATCACTAATACTCATCAAACGAGATCAATTCAAGGGAAGAGTCCATTCAGTAGTGTAACAAGGCCCACCCCAGTGACAGTAGATCCTACTCCCAGTAATGTAGAGTACAACACTAGTTCGTACTTCGTTCCTGATTACGTGTTCCCATTGGATAAACCTCATCCTGGATACGAGAACAATGATGCTCAAACGTCATTCCAAGTTGATGTGTCTAGACCGGGCAGGTCAAGTTTTGGGGAGAACCCAACCTGTCCGCACTGCCATCCAGCGTACCTCAAACCAGGGACCTGTGAACCTTGTATGGTTAAGCGGTAACAATGCTAAATACGCTTACTTAAGTTCTAGAATAGTATGGAAAGATTTAAGAATGAAATGGATCCAAGATTCTTCTCGTTCATCAAAAAATTGTTGATAAAACTGTGAGATTAGTGAAGTACCTACTTACTTAGTTACCTTTTTAGATTGGTAACTCAGATTCAATAAAGTTATACTCTATTCTTCAATCACGTTGATATTATTAATTGACTTCAGTTTTGTACTTTTATTTATTTTAGTACACATATTTGTATTTTATTAGAAATACTAAAGTATGTTTATATTGTAATGATTGTATCTAAGGTCTTCAACATCACGATTTCAATAGATGTTCACATTTGAAAATAGGTAACTATCCCTATACATGTCCATGACGAAACGAGCTACCAATAGCCTACCTATAAGATGTTGCAATAAGCGAAGTAGCTAGTAGGAGCAAGTACGGAATCACGGATGAAATAACTTAAAAACATGATAACAAACAAGCTACAATGAGTAATTAAGTACCTATAAAAACAAATAGTCAACCGACTAGCGATCGTCGTAGCATAAAAAGTCCTTTTACAACCCACTAACGCCATCTATTAGTAATATACATGAAACTCTAAGCATTTCAAACTATAAAAAAAGGTTTTTTTTATGTGTAGTCATTTGATTCAAAAGCAAAGAATATGTGTAATAAATAACTAAACAAGCCAATGTTAATATAAGATAGAAAAAAGTAAACGCCACATCGATAAGGTACAATATTATTATACAAAATAAAATGTATGTAGGTTGGTATACGTAGGTATTGCTGTTGTTTTTTATTTTTCCATAGTAACTAATGAAAATGTATAAAATAAGTTAATATTAATTACTACTTAGTTATTATTTATGGATTTAAATATAATTTTGTAATACATGTGCCTATATCGCAATTAGTGTTTATTTCTAATAAATTAATGAAACTGCAGTGTTTTTCTTATTTAATTTTTGAAGGTAATGGTAAAGCTACATCATTTATCCCCTAAATTGCAAACCTCGGTAAATTAATATACCTAGTAAGATAATATCTAGGTATGTCCAAATTGTTACAGTATCAATATACAAATAAACGTAACATTTATTTATACTTTTTAAACTATACATGTAGGATTAGTTATCAAAATCGGCCCCGAGACTCCTTTCAGCCTCTTTCGCTATTCCCTATACTTTAAGATTTGGTCTACCACGCCCACTTAAAATATTCACCATGTTTATGTGTATATATAAAAAGGACTAAACTAAATGAAAATGTCGCGCCAAATTATTTGAGGACAAAATCATAAATATCAAAAACTCATTTATTCAATTTAGATCCTGGTAAGGCACTTATGAACGTCGATAGTTACAAACATTACAATAGACTCTACCACCGGTTCGGAATACACTTACACTATAAATCTAAATGTCGGTAAAAAAATTCAATCACAGCAAAATACTGTTGTAATTTTTCTTGTAGCATTAGTAAATGTACCTTTAATGTAGTGTGAGTGGTAGTACTTTTACTGTCATACACTGTCTGTATATTTACAAGGTTTTTCACAAAATTATGGTAAGTATTTGACAAATTTTCGTAAAGTACTTCAGGATGTTCTATAGGCACTGACTTTATTATATTTAGAGCCATTTTAATAACCAAAAGACAGTTTTAATCTACGAATAAATATTAATTATTAAATACATTTTGTATTTCCCGCTGAAACGCTAAGTCACGTGACAAATCAAAGGCGTGACGTTACGATGTAATAGTCTATGCATTCTTAATGTAAACAGTACGTGAGAGATTAGTATTTTATTCAAGACTAGCTGTCCCCCGCAGTTCCACCCGCGTTTCCAAATAAAAAGTAGCCTATGCAACCTGATCTAGATAAGGCAACATAATAATTGTCCATGGGAAAAACAGTTTTCTCTTAAATATATTCCAACATGCTTAAAAGTTTGTCCTTGTGCTTTATTTATATTGACTTCAGACGATAGGTAGGTAATTTCACAGGAAATTGTACCTATTCGTTTAAATCTATATGGTAAATCTGTGGGTATCATCGGAATGCGAGGTACTGTTTGCCCAACTGCTGGCTCAGTCAAAACCAATCGCTACTATGACAGAAATCTAGAAATTTTACTTGAAGTCTGGTACCATTACATAAATTTGGTGGTCTAATATCTATTTAACATGCATTGTCCTGAATTACTGTCTGACGGATCAACGCATAGCCTAAACCGCTGATCGTAGAGACCTGAAATTTAGAGGGTGTGTTCTTCGTATGAAGTAGGCATCCTATAAGAAAGGATCTTCCGAAATCCTTAGGGGTTGAAAAACTGGGACAAAGTTTGTATGGAACAACGCGATTCCTTGGTCCAATCTACTTCAAATTTTGCATAAACATTCTTTAAGATAATTGATGGAAGACGTGTTTTGTATTTTATTGAAACGCATCGCCTATCGGGGTTAAAAAAGGGTAGAAAGTTATTTTGGGGGTGATTTGCATCGAAGTTGATATCAATACTGCTTTTGAACTCACATAAAAGCTTGGTGCAATGCAATGCATATGGCGAACAATTGGGATGAATTTGCTGTTATGTCTCATGACCGTCTTGGCAACAATCATGGGACAAAAGAAAAGTATAAATTAGATGTTACAACACTCTACATTTCTGCGAGTTAGTTGCAGCCGGTCAAATATACCCATTTGTATTTGAAGTATATCGAAATGGAAACCAGTATGCCAAATTTGGTACAGAAGACCAACCCATCAAAAGGTTACGTTTTTCCCAAGATCTTTTTTATGGTTGATGCCTACGCTGAAGCCGATGGTGATAATAACACTGATCAGCGTCCAATAGCCAATCTAAATATATAAATTTTTAACAAAAATTAGAACCGATATCATGGTACCGCAGATTTATTTCGCTTACTTCAAAACTATCATATTAGAGTTCCTAAATAGTTATTTTCTGCTTTTTAGTGCCTTTGAAGGCGGTTCTATTTTTTGTTAAAAGTTTTTTATTTTTCAATTTTGAATTTCTTATGTGTAATCAATGACTCTCAAGGTCACTGACCTAGGATAAGCATATTAGCGTTGTAGTTTCCATCATCGTTCCTATAACATTTAAAGAATTATCCCCTAACTCCTAACCATTAAGGAGTTGTACCTTCCATCATCAGCTCAGCAACATAAGATGATGACTACCAGCCGCAAATATCTGAATAGCTTTAGAAAGTATGATGAAAAACATTGTAAGTGCCTATAAAATTTAAAGAGTTCCCACGATTTGTCCAGGATCCTATCATCAGATCCTGACTTGGTGACCATGGGACTACTTGTGAAGTATACCCTTTCAAACAAAAAATATTTTTCCAAATCGGTCCAGGCGTTCGAGTATTCGGGGAACATACAAAAAAATGATTCCGACGAATTGATAACCTCCGCTTGAAGTTGGTTAATTGACTGACTGATCGCGGGTGGCATCGCGGGTGGAAAGCTATTTAGCATTAAATAATAAAGCTGAAAAGTTTGTTTGTTTGTTTGAACGCGCGAATCTCCGGAGTTACTGGTCCGATTCGAAAACTACGCTGTCGGCTGGTAGTTTAGCCATTATTTTGTCGTTGATGGCGTCAACGCTTATATTTCTGGCAGCTAATTAAATTAAATTGCCCTCTCACACATCCATTAATGTTTTTTTTGGTCGATATTGGCTATATCCGGATATACTCTACAGATCAGGTCTTCAATGTTGGTCACGATTTTACCAAGGTCTTTGTCAATAGCTATTTTTTTATCTGATGCAGGTACTTTCCCATCCCCAATTAAATGGAGCTTTATTGGGAAATCTGTGCTTCCTCTACCCAAGTGACTCCTTATTTTGGTATACAGTTTCAATAATTCAACAGACTTTCATAATGAGGAAGATTTTAAGCAAGATTTAATAATATCTGCTCTAGTTTCCCTAACAGGCAACGTTTATCTGAAATCACCAGAAAACATCAAAGTGACCACCCATGGCTATTTGTGCATTTTATAATTCTGAGAGTTAAATCTAAAACCTCTAGATGAGCTCTATGAGTCATGTGCACTCATCCCATATTATTAGGTTTGCATCTTGTAAAACCTTGCCCAATGGTCCATTTTTACGTATAGAGCGTACGCTGTCTTATTCAAGAAATACCGTAAGGGTCTGTTTAGAAGAGAAATGAGCCGTGCTTCTACCTGTCAATAGTGTAGCAGCAATAAATATCTGATGATGCAACAGCAATGGCTAATTTCGTTGACTTCAAAACTATCAGATTAGAGTTCCTACATAGTTATTTTATACTTATTAGTGCCTTTGTGGTTTTTTTTTGTTAAAAGTATTTTATTTTTCATTTTTTAGTTTCTTATGTGTAATCAATGACTCTCAAGGTCACTGACCTAGTATAAGCATATTAGCGTTGTACTTTCCATCATCGTTCCTATAATATTTAAAGATTTATCCCCTAACTCCTACCCGTTAAGGAGTTGTACCTTCCATCATCAGCTCAGCAACATGTGACGACTACCAGACGCAAATATCTGAATAGTTTTAGAAAATATATGAAAAACATTGTTAGTGCCTATAAAATTTGAAGAGTTCCCTCGATTTCTTCAAGATCCCATCACCAGACCCTGACTTGGTGACCATGTGACCACCTGTATGTATAGTTTCCAAATCGGGTCAGGCATCTTCGAGTAATCGAGGAACATACATAAAAAAAGATTTCGACGAATTGATAACCTCGTCTTGATGACAGTTAAAAATAACAAAAAACTGTTACCTAGGCGACCGCTGTCATCCATTGACAACCGCGTCGCATCGCTCACCCATGCTATTCATGCTCCCGCTTAACGTTCTTTTTATCATTGCTCAGCTCCTGAGGGTCGTAGCGTGATGTTCTATAGCCTATAACCTTCCTTAATAAATGGGCTTTCAATTGCAAAAAGGTTTTTCCATATCCCACTGGCAGATCCAGAGATTAGCGCGTTCAAACAAACAAACAAACAAACAAACAAACAAACTCTTCAGCTTTATTATTAGTATAGATTATTTTAAAAATGGCTTCAAAGTCCTATAGAATATGTGCCGTTCCTTTATGTCAAAATACAGTTATCAAAAACCCTTCTAAATTATTTATCCACGTACCACAATCGCAAAAAATTCGTGTATTGTGGCTGCAGTTAGCACGACGTGATCCGACCAGTGTATCAACCAAATCTTCAATTTATTTTTGCGAGGATCATTTTGATGTGAGTATTACTTTAAAATATCTGTAAATATTGATGGTTTAGTAAAACTGTAGCTCATATATATGTACGTACTCTGGTAACATATTGAGGTTAGAGATAAGTTTGTTTATTTATTTTGTGTTTAATTTCCTGTTTAACGCTGATTTGTATTTATTACAGCTGCCCAAGGACATGGAAAACTACATGGAGTACAATATTATGGGCTCTGTCTCGGCAATACGAATGAAACCCTCCTGTTTACCTTCTAGATTTGAATGTCAACCTGATCGTTTGAAGAGAACAGCCGAAAGTATGCTTCGGTCAGAGGCAGTAAAAAGACTGCGTACATCATTAATACAAGAAATGCTTAAACAGACAGAAACTGTGGATACACCATCCACTAGTAACATAGAATCTCTGCATAGTAATATAGGGACTGGAGGTAAATCTATTCCTAAAGCTGTCCTATTATAACCTCTCGCATTTACTATCATAATGCATTATTTTGTGCCATGTGTGTTTACCTGCATTTTATTTGCACAACCAACAAAGTTCGAGCATGACCACCATAAGGCTAATTTTTGTGCTTTTGTCTCGACTATAGGCAGGGTGAGCTATGATTACTGCTTGCAAGCGAAAAGGTTTCAAAACTGATGCTTAAAGTATGTTGAGGGTGTCAAGCATTATATGTATCCAGTTAGAGAAATCAAAATTAGATTTTCATATGAAATATCTAATCAATTCAATTCATTTATCTAATCAATTCAATTCATATGCATCTATGAGAATCATGAAGTAGTTTGCTAAGTCAATAGGTTGGTAGAACTTTAATCAACTTCTTAACAGAAAACTTGAACAAGGTGTGTCTGTATACTTTAGTCATGCCTCTACCCTTAACACTTTCAGTACAAACTGATGTGCATATACATCTAGTTTTTGTCAGCTGAGATAAAAAAAATATTAGTTCCAATAAAATGGAAAGAAATTTTCTTTCAGATTTACAAGTACTTGAAGAAAAGTCAGATCTCATTGAAAAGAACCAAAATAAATCAACCCAAGTGTGTCCAGAATCAGAAAGTAAAATAGTACAAGTAAATTTTAAAACGAAATATAGAAGCAAGGGCATACAGACTAGCAGTTTCAGTGAACACAAAGCAACATCTACAGAAATACAGTTTGCATGTGTTGCAATATCTCCAATTCATATTAAACCTTCAAGAGTTGGTCATAGTAAAATAAAAAGAAATTTATTTACCATTAAAGAGACATTGTCAAGCTCAGAGGAATCTTCACCATCTAAATTTCAACTTAAAACTGACTCTTCACCATCTATTCAGTCTTCAATTCTTCAAATGACATTGTATAGTGATGATCAAGATAAGAAAAAAGTTGAGTCAGAACTAGCAGCAATAAGACAACAAAAAGAAATAGAGGAATTTCACCAATTATCTCTTGCAAATACTCTGAGATTAATACAAGATAAACCAAGGTTTTACATTGGTGTACCAAAAGAATGTTATTTTTTACTAGACATTATAAAAAAACACACTGGTATTCCCATTGAAGAAATATTGTTATGCCTAAAAAAAATAAGATTGGACACAAAATTTTTTGAACTTGCTAGTCAGTTTGGCATGTCAGTTTCTTATGCCAGCAAAATCTTTAAGAAAAATGTGCCACTTATTGCAAAAGCTTTACATTGTTTTATTATAAAATCGAATAAAACTGCCATAGACCAGAACTTGCCTATTGCTTTTAGGCATAAATACAGAAACATTAATAGCATAATAAACTGCCTGGAAATTGAAATCCAAAAGCCGTTAAAATCTGTCAATCAGGTTCTAACATGGTCTGATTATAAAAAGGCTAATACTATAAAATACCTCATAAGTAGCACACCTGATGGTATAATTAACTACATTTCTCCTGGCTATGGTGGCAGGATCAGCGATGTATGTTTGGTTGAAAATTGTAAATTTTTAGATCGTTTGGAACCTGGTGCGATTGTACTAGCTGATAGAGGATTCAAGCATATTGAGCAACTATTACTACAAAAAGGATTTAGTTTAGTGAGACCTCCAAGTGTATCAGCTAAGTCCAATTTAACCAAAGTTGAAGCTCGAGAAACTAACGAGATAGCAAGTTTACAGACACACATCGAAAGAGTCATCGAACGTCTAAGGGAGTTCTCAATGTTAAAACCCCGTTCTGTTGTCAATATTAATTTAGTTAAGTTCTTGGACGATTGCATTATTATTGCATGTGCCTTAATTAACTTACAAAACTCCACCATTAGAAACAGTTGACAAATAAAACAAAATTTAGAATATAAAATGTTTTAATTTCCTATACGAAGTTCCTATATATAAATTAAGTTTTCATACTAAATTGTAGATGTTATTTATCCAAAAATCTACAACTTTGGATTAAATATATTCAATTCAATTAATTTAATCTGCTTAAATAATAATAATTTACTTTGATCTCATTTATATACATAACTCTAGTGGTATACATGGACTTTTTTCAAATTCCTAATCAGCAACACACAAAAGAAACCTTTTTTTAAATTACATACATTTGCAAAAGAATTTGGGCTGCTAACTTTTCTGTGATTGTATTGTTACATTTAAATGATTTAAAACTTTTCTGGCTCATTGGACATTTAATTTCAATAACAGTCACCCTCACCCTTTAAAATACCATAATGTTTAAGGATTTGTGTAGTACATAAATTCCTTCTTTTGCCTTCCACCAAAAATTCATTCAAAATTAGTATTGTAGAAGAATTTCCCTTCATTTCTCTAACCGTAGTAAACTTCCTACTTTTGCTAACTTTGACTTCTTCCAATAACATTCAATAGATGTACATGCTGGTTCTTTGCTTCTCCAATGTACCCACATAAGGAAAGCTACCGCGTGTTTACATCGTCCTTGTGAAGCAGGGCAGTCATGGCACTGGACACTTATAACTATGTCCTCTTTTTCTTCCACAACCAAGCTGACGGAATATGATGGATGACGGACTCTCTGCTCAGGGCATATCTTACATTTAACAGTGCACAAACTCGTGTCCCGCTTCAATTGGACGTACCCAATGGCATAATCACCATATGACTTGAGGATCTGTAAAAACAGAAATAAAGCATCACAGGTAGTCACAATATGAGAAACTCTTCATTTATACGATTTTACACAAATAACACGTACGTAGGTACCTAAGGCTACTCTCCGACATAACTTAGATTTTATAGTTATCAATAGTGTACCTACTGTGTAAAACCTACAAGATAAACAACTTGTACCTATCACATACAAAGGTTATTTTATAGCAAAAAAATTTGGTTATAAGTACTTAAATCAAACTGTAATCTATTATGAATTCAATAAAATATCAAAAAAGGAGTTATGTACTTACAACAAAAGTCCGGACAAAGAGTATACAAAATCAAATACACTACAAATACTACGTAAGAACTAGTAAGAAGTCCGGATTTGAGGCAAAGTTTATGATCCTAAAACAAACAATCCAAAAACAATCGATCACGATGTAATAAATAAATAATTTATTACATCGTGACGTCACGTGCTTTGATTGGTCGCTGAGACGTTTCGTGTAAATGATGCACAGCTGTCTACGATGCACAGACTCAAAAACTCTTAATTTATTTAGGAAAATAAAATATTTAATAATTTTTATTTGTAATTTAAGTCAAATATTCTTAATCAGGACCTTAACTTCTATAGTGTTCAATACAATACTTATAACTATGTCAAATATAAACTACAGTTTTAATTATTATTTTTTGTTTCTTTTTTTCAAATTATATTTAGATACTTAGTTACCAAGTTTGTTTTTGTTGTTTGCATGTTGTGGCACCTTAATAGGTAGTTATGAATGCCTCCAGCCCTTCTGTATTAGATTAAGCGCTGGCTCAGCATTGCCAGCTGTGTGTGGTCCTGTTGCGTGGGCCGATTTCTGTATAAATGTTATGCAGGTCAGCAGTCGTTGCAACGGCTGGTGGCAACTGCTTCTTGTATTCTTAGACACAATAAATTCACCTCCGCATCGGTGTAGACGTTGTCTCTTAGTTTAATTTTAGTTTTTAAAAAACCTTTTAAACGTTCCCTAAATTTGACTGGCGCAGCCGGTAGGATTTGCTCAGGCTGCGTAGTTTCGTTATATATTTCGGGTGTCCAAATCCGCCTGGATAAGTGAAACGCGCGTGTAGCTGCAAGAGTGAATCCACGAACCAAATAAATTAGTCAATCGGGTAAACGTGAGTGAATATGGGAGTCGCGGTCGGTTGGTGAGTAAAACTTTTCGCCAATCCTTGTTCCCAAACTTCCTATATTCCAATTCTATTAATAGTTATTATTGAGATCGGAAATCTCTCATTATAACGTATCTGGTTACATAGTATGAAATTCTGCTAGTGCCTTAGTTGGAATGTTGATAAGAACAACCTTAGATTAATGATCGAATAGGGAATACACTTCTTCCTTTGTTCAATTAATTAATTAAACTGTAATTTGATCTTTGCATTGATCATTATAGTGTAGTTTTAGGAAAGCTAGAATATACAATTTTATTCAGTTTTATTTTTTTTAATTAAAATTTTTATTTTTACATTAGTATTAAATCAAACCCCCTTTACCTAACTTTAAGTTTGCTTTTATTACTGTTATATTTTGTGTGTTTTATATTTTGTGTGTTATATTTTATAGATTGTGTTTATTCTGTGTTTGTGTTAACTCTGATCTTACATTACTCTGTTTAAAATGGCTCAAGCTCAACTTATATCTATACCCAGTGAGATGCTAAAATTAATCCCTTTATATAAAGGTGACAAGAAACAATTAAATTTATTCATTCGGAAAGCTGAGTATATCATAAGTAAATACAGAGGTAATGAGGAACAGAATTTATATGTGTATCATTCGATTACGAGTAGGCTCACTGATAGCGCCGCCTCGTTGTTATCGGAACGAGAGGATGTTGTTACGTGGACCGAATTAAAAGGGTTATTAGAACAACATTTTGGAGATCCACGTAGTGAAGAATGTATAAGCATAGAGTTAGAATCTACCAAAATTAAATCCGGTGAAAGTTATTTAGATTTCTGTAATCGTATTCAAGGAATTCGTTCACTGCTTATGTCAAAAGTTAACATGGGTCAAGATGCCGAATTAAAGCGAGCCAAAAAGGCTATATATGATCACACTTCGTTGAACGTATTTTTATACAATCTGCCTGAGAATATGGTACGCGTAGTGAGATTGAGTTCACCTTCAACATTAGAGGACGCCTTAAGTGTCGTATTAGAAGAGGTTAATTTCCATGACCAATATACAATGCGGAATCGAATCCATGGTAATCATAGTACGTTATCATCGCGGCCGTCCTTACCATCGAATGTGCCGAACCCATCCGTCAGTAAATTCGGTAACGCACCCCAACCAAACAGTTTTAGACCTTTCGTACCTCAGAACGTAACACCTAAATTTAATTTTGGGATCCCCGCACAGTTTAGGATACCCCAAACTACTCAAGGGCAACCCCAACAAATAGGTTACCGACCACCTCAGTTCGGTTATCGACCACCTCAATTCGGTTATCGCCCACAATTCGGTGCTCAACCGCCACAAACATTTGGCTATAAGCCACCTCAAAATTTAGGCTACAAACCACCTCAGAATTTCGGCTATAGGCCACCTCTACAATTCGGGTACAAGCCACCTCAAATAGGGTATACACCTCCACAAATACAAAAGCCCCAATTGCAGTCTAGTGACGTAACCATGAGGACAGCGCCTCTTGCGCATCAGCCACAGTCAGGTTTTAAATTAAATGAGCTTGCCGTAGACGAAAATAATGAACCGTACTATGAATACGAGTACGACCATAATGACGTCGACGGTATGTATGATTATGAGAATTACGATTACGTAACTGACGATAGCGGTGTCGTAGAACAAGCAGACTTACATCAAATTCAGGATTTTCAAATAGATGCCTCCATGCAAGACAGGAAGTCATAGAGTTAAACTGTGACCCCAATTTAAAACTTCCGTATATTTACATTCCTGAAATAGACGCAAAAATGATGATTGATACGGGCAGTACTAGATCGTTTATTAGTCCCCAGAAAGCATACGAATATTTCCCAGGTTATATTCGGCAGGAACCATTCCAAGTAGTTAGCACCCACGCGTCTAGCAAACATTATGAGGTTGTTGAAATCCCCCTTTTGCCAACATTTGAGAGTGACGACTGGCACAAATTTTATTTGTATGACGTTGATGCACGGTATGATGGACTTATTGGGAATGACCTTTTATTACAACTAGACGCTATAATTGATTTGAAAGACCAGCAACTTAGAACTAAAACGACAAACATACACATTACAAATAATAATTTAAATTATACAATTGAATTACCCGCGCGATCAGAGCAACGCGTTAAGTTACCTACTGACCAGTATTCCGGTGAAGCTTTACTTGATTTTAAAGAGTTTACTTCCGGAGTGCGAATGCCAAGTGCATTGGTGAACTGCACCAATGGATATTGTTCCACCGTTATACAGAACACCCTAGACAAACAAATGACATTGACTATAAGACAACCACTTAAGGTTATAAAATATGAGAGTAATGACTGTTATCTAAATTTCACTGACAACCAAACAGACCCACAGACTGACGCATTACTTGAATCAAATTTAAATAAATTAAGACTCGACCACACTAACGACGAGGAACGTAACAAAATATCCAAGCTCTGTAATGAATATAAGGACATATTTTACTGTGACCAAATACCTTTAACATTTACAAATCAAGTGAAACATAAAATTAGAACTAAGAACGAAGACCCAATTTATGTTAAACCATATTCACAGGAGTTTGATAGTATTAAAGTGCATACTGAATTTATTCGCGACTTAACTGTGCAAAAATACCAACAACTTGTACCACAACGCTTTAAGAGAGGTATTATCAATCCATTAGGATCTTTGATCAAACTCGTTACGGGAAATCTTGACCATGATGACGCCTTGAAATATGATAGGATTACTTCTGAATTGGGAAATAATCAAATTATAGTGTCTCAAAAACTTACCTTGGTTTCTAAAATGTTAGACAGCTTTATAAATGTAACTGAAACTATATCTAATAACTCTGTGATTTTAGAAACTCGATTAAAAAGAGTAGAAACAAAGGTCAATGATTTAGCAACCAAAGAAAATAATTGGATATTTTCAACATACATATTAGGATTATTTAACATTTTTATAAGTAGCTTCCGTACTATCTTTATTAAACTAAGTGAAATTGAAACAGCTCTAGCATTAAGTAAGGTGTCTATACTACACCAGTCTATTGTAAACTCTACAGAATTATTGTATCATTTAAAGATCATATCGAATACTGAAAACCTAGTTTATCCACCTAATGAATTGAACTTAGTAAAACTAGAGGAAACTATAAACTTAAAATCGTTTCTTAAGAAAAACCAGATCACGTTTATAATGGAAATTCCACTTATTGATAATTGTACTTACAACTATTATAAAATCTATTCCTTACCAATATTCCATCAACCTGAAAATAAAACCTTATCTATTTTCCCCAAATACCCCTACCTTTTGGCGAAAGGAATGAAATACTTACCGATCGTTAAACCATGCCGCCCGCTAGCTGCTGGCAACCATTTCCTGTGCGCTGACGACAATCGAGCTCTCTTAACCGAGCCAACTTGTATCGAAACTCTTATGAGATTCGCTACTAACCTTACCTATTGTGAACAACATTCAGTTCTAATTGAGGAGGTAAAGTTACAGCAAGTTAATGCTGATAATTGGATTTTGTATAGCAGATTACATACTACCATAACCAAGGTGTGTGACAATGAAATAAGCAAACATCCTGTCTTCGGGACTTACATCGTGACCATCAACGAACCATGTGATCTGGAGATCCATGGTATACGTATACGACACCATCGTGTCTATACTGAAGCAGACGTAGTGGAGCCAATCCCGCTAATCGACCTACCGCAATTACCGGCGAATAAGAGTTTGTTTAGTACACGTGTACTGAACATCAAAGGTGTTAATTTAGACGAATTAAAATCGATGTCACATGCGATGAAGTATAGTGAAATAGTGGAAAGTGTTTATAAAGAGCAAGACTCTAAATTCGGTGTTTCAGGTTATTTAACATTAAGTTTGCTAGTTTTAACTATTCTTGTTTTTATCATTTACTTTTTTTATCATAAGCTTATAAAATGTTTACTTTTTGGACGAAATTATCCGAATCATATTGAAAACAATAATTCCGGTAATTTCGCTCTTAGGGAGGGAGGAGTTATGAATGCCTCCAGCCCTTCTGTATTAGATTAAGCGCTGGCTCAGCATTGCCAGCTGTGTGTGGTCCTGTTGCGTGGGCCGATTTCTGTATAAATGTTATGCAGGTCAGCAGTCGTTGCAACGGCTGGTGGCAACTGCTTCTTGTATTCTTAGACACAATAAATTCACCTCCGCATCGGTGTAGACGTTGTCTCTTAGTTTAATTTTAGTTTTTAAAAAACCTTTTAAACGTTCCCTAAATTTGACTAGGTTGTGCATTTACTTTTGTTTTTATTTTAATTTAGTTTATAGTGTTATTTATAATGTAATAACCACTGATTGTCCTAAATAAATAAATAAATATACCCTATACAGTGCAATTGAATGAATCACATTAGTTTAAAGCAATATAACGCATGTTTGGGGTGGGGACAACATACAAAATGTAATACTTTCTAGAAGTTGTATTGATCTTGCATTTAGTAGAATTATTCATCTAATGCACTTTACGTAGGTAATGTTAAGATAATTTTCATTGTAATCTATAAAATTAAATTATAAACAAAAGCACAAACATTTAAACAGAATCGTAGCTTTTGACTTAAAGGCTCTGGTAACACTGAGCAATGTTTTTTTTTGCACATCCTAATAAAATAAAATGGCCGCTCCTTGGCTTTGGCAATTTGGCAAATAAAACGTCAGTGTGCGTATTTTGTGTGTGATTTTATTTTTATTAATTTAGTACCTAATGTAATTCTCTTCTAGTTGAACAAAAACTTAAATCAAATTATAGGAACATGTTTAATTAAATAATATAATCAATTTGAAGTGTACTACAAAGTGGCATCAAAATGAGTAAATCAAATCCCCTCGCTGGTCTGATTGGTAATTATGGTGATTCCGACGATGATTCTGACGATGGTATGCCGAGTTCTGTGAATGTACCGCATGCTAATGCAGGCAGGAGTCTGCCTGAAGCTAGGACGGCATTGTTAAGTGATCATGAGATAAGTGTCCCTGAATCGTCGCCGACCATACACCCAGCACCTATACCACATTGCTGTAAGTTTAGTTTAATTACTCAATATTAGATATGTTTAGTATTATTATAATATTACACATTATTAGATCATATATTAATCATACTATCTATGAACAAACTTGAGGCATGATCAGTTTGAAACCTTCGCTTGCATCCTAGTTTAAATTGCCCTTGGCAGTATTAAATTACAGTTAGGGATATGAAATTAATTTGAATTATTCAATAGTTGCACAATACACCCTCAAATGGGACGTCAGTGCAGGCCTCATCAGCCCACACTGAGTATCCAATAGTTATAGATATAAATTCAGTTATGGTTGTTTGCATTTTATTAAATCACCATTATCTTCATCAAATAATTACCTAATTAAACTAGATATAGGATGTATTTTGCCCAGGTACACTTTGTTATATCTATGTAGAGATATAACAATCTGAACAATGCAAGCAACTAACTAAATAGTTTTAATTTAGATTCCGCCTCTATGCATAATTTGAATCTTCAACATGGTTACAATTTTTATTTCAGATATCAGATAGTACACGAAAATCAGTCCTTATGTTTTGTGTCAGATGATAGTATTTTTGTCATTATTTTCAGTGTGGTCAGCATGCTACGATGAATCAAGTGGTTGCACATATTACTGGAACCAGCAAACCAATGCTGTGACGTGGGAGGCGCCTCCAGAGTACTTGCTAGCTGTCAAGTTGGCTCAACAACAGTTGAATACTGCCGGTAAGGTCTTAATCTAAATGCTACTTTATTAGAAACTTTCCTGTAGGTTGATTGACATCTCTCTCTGCTTAGGCATGTGTAAAAGAGATAGCCATAAAGGTGGGTTGAGAGATACTTTTAGCCAGCACCTTAGTAATGTGTGGATGAATTTGGTTGTGTGTATAAAGTTTTTTTATTTGCATTTATTTATCATAGATTTTGATTACTTGTAAATCTATCTGTTCCATCAGGGACAATTCACGATTACGAATGATAAAACAAATAGATTGTAAATAGAGTATATGCAAGATATTTTGTGAACTGATGGCGCTCACAATGATAGAGTATCCAAGCTGTTTATGAAATAATGTGTCAATTTACACACCTAAACTATGTATTGATGCTTGAATTTTCTGGATTAAATAAATTACCTATAATTATATTCTAGGATCTACAGAAGTATCAGCAGAAGAATGGCAGCTATATCAGCAAGCCCTGGCTGAGAAGCAAAACGCAAGCAAGATAACCAAGATTCCAATCACTAAGCCTGTCAAGAAAACTGACAAGAATGGTAACAAAAATAAGAACAATAAACTTGGTAAGAAGAGGAATCATAGTGAAGTGGAAGAAGAGTAAGTATTTATTGGGTTGTAGGAATTCTGAATAGCTAAGTTCAAGAAGTCTCCATTTAATTAAAAAAATTCAAACATTGATTTGGGCTTAAGTACTACTAGTTTTCCACCCTGCCGTTTCACCCACGATCCACATAGGGGTTGAATTTTCAAAAATCCTTTCATAGCAGATGCCTACATCATAATAATTATCTGTATGCCAAATATCAGTCCAATCTGTCCAGTGGTTTGCGCTGTGCGTTAATAGATCAGTCAGTCAGCTTTTCCTTATATTTAGATTAGTTGCTTTCAACTTCTATGGAATGCTATTAGTAGTATACATCTAAGTATTTTTATTATGATTAGTATAAATTATTGTAGTAATTTACTGTGCATGCTATGGTAACATAAATTGTGTTGCCATAGTAAATATCCTGAGATATTCTCACATTGGTATTATTTCTGCACTAAGAATTGCTTTCAATATAAACTTGTAGCAAACAGGTTATCTAACTCATTACAGTCGTTTGATTGCTGCAGATAATTTTTAGTTAATATTAAACTTTACAGAAAAATTGAGTTGATAACATCATACCATAACTCGGACTCTGAATCAAATGATGAGGCAGAAAGTCCGGTAAAACCTGTGGTCGTACCAAAACCTCCAGTAAAAGTGGTAAAGAATCCAAATAAGAAACCCAAAACTAAACCGCATGTGGTAGAATACGGTCCTATTTTGCCTCCAAACCAGGACTACACTGTGCCAATAGGACCAGAAATTCCACCGGAATTTATCAATAATAGTCAACAGCCACATGTAGAAAAGGTTGAGATTGCTGTGTCACCAAAAGAAGAGGTAATGTGCTTTTTCAATTACTATATCTTTATGCTTTAATTTGTACCAATGATGATAGAATCTGCCTGATAAATGTTTATAGTATAACTATTTCCGTTTTGTTGGATCAATTTTTTTATAATTGGAATATTAAAATTTCCATTTAAAGATATACCTATAGATGGCTATTTTAAAATCTGATTGTGAAAAATTGGAAATAAACTTGCTTTGTGCTTCTGGCGTATTTAGTAATCAATAGCTAAATATGTTCCTAGCTTCGGTTAGATTATCTATTCAACAAAATAGAAGCTTGTTATCAAACAATGTGATGGGTTAAAGTTTTCAATCTGATGTGTTTATTCTCATATACAATTTTATTTATATTTCCAAACTATTTGAATAAAGACCTTTTTTCTACCATCCAATAGGAGAAAAAACCTACCAAAACCACTGATAGTGAAGATAGTCAAGATGAAAATACACTACTAATGAAGCTAAAAGATAAAGCCAAAATACTAGAAAAACTCGGTGGAGAGATACCTTCAGAACTACAAAAAATAATAGAAGATGAAACAAGATCACTTAACGCCTCTCCCAAAGTAGTCGACGAGAACAGTAGAGATAGTAAAACTATAGACAATATAGATGATCTGCTAGAAGAGATTGAGAAAAAAGAAATGCCAAAAACAAAGATTAAAAAGATGGATATTTTCAATGAAAATGTTGTGAAATCAAATGAGAGTAGTGCAAGGAATTCCCCAGGAGGTGATTCTACGCCTCCTTTAGAAATAAAACCACTGTTTCCAAGTGTTAATACTATGGATGAAGTTAAACCACTATTTCCTAGCATCAAAAGTATTGATGAAGCACCAAATACAATAGTATTGCTTCCAAATACAGTTAGTTTAGAAAATGAAGAGAAAGAATCTAAAGCTGAAATAACAACACTTGCAGCGGAGAAGAAAGGAGCTAACGTATATTTGATGGACATGGATGAAACTGTAGGACATGTTACTAGAAAAAAACTCAGAATATCAAATTCAGTTTTACCGGAGCGTAAGAAAGTTGAAATACCGGCTTACACAACAAAATATTCTCAGTTTATTGATGGTTTCATGAATGAAAGAACCGGTTTAGGGTTCAGTAACGACGAAGAACAGGAGAGTCCAAAGAATACGATTAGTTACGGTAAAGGGTTGATGTTCACTAAGGGAGAGACGTTGAACGAGGATAAGAAGGAGGATAATGTGGACGATCTGGCGGACTTGGTGGAAGCAAAGCTGAAGTATTTGAACCAGCAGCAGCCATGTCCGCTGACGCCGGTTCAAGAAATGATGATTCAGATGCAGGTGAGAATTCACTTATTTACACTTTTAAACTTAAAATCCTAGATTAATGTACTAGGGTAGTGCGGGAGTCTATATTTTGAGGGTTTTGGGTTAACATTTCACGGAATGTATTTATTTTAATCTAAATGATTTAGGAAAAAAGTTATGTAGTTCAATGCAAAACGTATATTTTTCCCATTATGGATTTTCATCGTCAGAGAGCGTATCCTCTCAGACTCTGGTAAGGCGCAATCTACATTGCAGTACAGAGTTTAGAGGCCCTCTCTTTCTTGCTTGCTAAAAAAACCCATACGTTTGAGGAATGCGACTCCTCTCATCGGGTAGTATTCATGGTCTTAACATACTCCGACTAGTTTCGTTAGCGGAAAGACGTCCACTGCTGGACAAAGGTCTTCCCCAAGGATCTCCACGATGGCAGCTCTTACGCTACGGCGGTTTCTCGGGACCCTCCCATGATCCGACGATCACCATTTTCCGGTTCGTGAATTTGACTAAAATTTGGGTATTTGGTACAGACGCTAGAGGCAGCGTATCGTGATGGTGCCCTGATGTCTCGGTACCGGTCTCAGTGGACGCGCGCGGCGCACTCTGCGCTGGCGGCCCACGAGCGCGCCGCCGCGCCGCCCGGCTGGAGCTGCTCCTTCCAGAGGTACGCACCACCACCACTACATACTCCGCCACCGCCACTCCGCCTCACCACCTCACCACCACACGGGATACATATCTATCTTTTACTAAACGACGGATTTAAATCTTTGCCTCTGATTTTCAGGCGCTCCCATCTCCCTAAGATATTATACTAGAGATTAAAAAAACAGTCATATATCAATGGGCTGCTACACGGTTGGTAACCGACCCCCGACCGAGGGCAAATTGAGGGCGTTTGAACGGTTACCAATCTGCAATGTGATGATTATCTAGCAAGTGATCAAAGCGCTAAGACACTAGTAGTTTCATATTCTGGTCGACCATCTTGAAACGTGTCGTCCGTGACAATATTCTCACGTTAGAAATTTACGTCAGATCACTCGGATCACGGAAGGCCTCAAAGCATCACTAACATAATTGACCGTCAGTAGCAATGTCGTACAAAATGTATAGAATCTATTGAACAATAATATTGCATACGTGCATGTGTGGGTGTGGATAGCCCTTTAAAATATCACCGACCATACGTCCTTTGTTTGCCCTTGGTTGGTGTTTGATTGCCAACCGTGTAGCAGACCCTTTAAATTTTGAGGCAATAAATAAAACAATGAAAAGATAGTTATTATATCGTGACCCGTTAAAATATGATGTGCCTTACATTATGCCTTCTATCTCCCTCTTGTATGTATATCGTTGTTTCGCTCTGTTTGATATGAACAAAGATTGCGACTGACAAGGTTCACACCTTGATGGTTTGACTGTTATGATAAAATCTTTTTAGGGTTCTTGTTAAAGTTGGTTATCTTGGTTTGTAGTTGGTCGGATCCAATGATAATAATAATAATTATATTAATTTATTTTCACTTATTTATTTATCTAAAAAATAAAAAGTTCATATTCAGAAATAAAAAATCATATGAAAGTAATAATAATAATATAATGATGGTCAATTTTAGATGAATGAATCGAATTCTGACGTTTCCATATTAATACGCAGATAGTTCCAATACTTATTACCGTTGTAATGAGGTACTAATTTGAAGATATCTGATAAGTGTTTCAATTTACCTGAAAAAAGATATTGAATCAAAATAAATGGACTCTTCACGCCTTTTTGTATCTGTCGCGAATTTAATACGATTTTTTCTTGTAATTCGAAAATAATATTATTCCTGTAGCTACAAGTTGTTGTTTTTTTTGGGTATATTTAGGCCGAATTCTGCTAGTTAATAAATAATACGTCGTTACCAATAATCCTACAAAATTTTAGAACCTTGAGTTTTACTATTACGTGGTTATAACAATTAAAAGTTCAAACCCTAATTCCCCCTCAGAAATATAGTGATGGGGTAAAGTGATTTTAAAACTCGAGTAATTTAATTGGTATTTTGTTAGACTTGTTTTATGACCTGAGTTACGTATACCCAATTAAAATCACCCTGTATTATGCGTAATAGTACCAGTTAGTTAACTTCTTAAAGCTGACTTAGGCACATCAAGACTAACAACTTTTGTTCTATTACTATTTGCCAAAATGCAATTCGTCACATGGAAAACAATATTTAGCTTTAGATTTCTATCAATCCTTCTACAATCGTACTCTGTCTGAATCTGTGCCTGGGTTTGTGCTGTGTGTTAGGGCAAATTGGTTGTCAGTCTGATGAACCAAAGTCGCCCTTAAGGGGTTATGCGCTAGTGACCCAGTATAGCTCCACAACGCACATTTTGAATTACGGAAAATTTTAAAAACACCAGTATTTATTTAATTTATTAAAACCGTAACATTCTCAACTCCATTTGTATAATATTTAGCTAAATTTAATGGAATTTGTAATGTATAAGACTGAAATAATTAACTTATTATATATACTGTATGATTAAATCGAAAAATATTACAAAAATATATTTAAAAAGTTATAAAAACATTTTCAGAAAAACGTAAGTAAGATTTGATACAAGAATGTTGAATAACAAACTGTGATATAAAAACTGTGGTAATAAATGTAATTTAGAAAATTAATCGAGTTTCTTTGGTATATCCCTTGTTTATAACTTTAAAAATGTATATTTACTAAGCTAACATTTAGTTATAAGAAGTGAATTCAAGAATGAAGACGCTTGAAGCTTGCCGGTGGGGACTCCGCTCCGAGGATTTGGTAAGAATTTCATTTAATAACCATTGTTTATTTTTTAATTCATGATAATACTCTTTGGTCTTTTCCAGAATGGTTTATGAACATCAGTTTTAACTACATATATGTAGAAACGAGCCGTGCGAAATACTTTGTTTCTGTTTATAATAGTCATATTGAAATATAAACAGACTCAAATCGGAATACGGGTTTAAGTATGCACAGTACATGATTTCTTGTTATAGTTAAGTTGGACCGGATTTTTAGTTGGTTTTGTGGTAAATTTGTGTTGATTATTCTGTAATTGCGTCAATACCACATTTTGTGGTTCAGAGAAAACTGCTTAAATTCTAAACCTTACTTCCTCAAAGTGGTTTTTACACGACTGCCTGAAAAAAAAAGATTTATTTTATACGTGTATGTATGTGAAACTTCTAAATGCTTGAACAGATTTAAAAGTGCATGGTATTTTTACAATCCTTATGTCATACCTGGTTAAAGATCAACTACGATAACATGGCGCGGTAACAAAGCTCAAAATGTTTGAAATGCATTTGTGAAAATATTTACAGACTGTGTGGCCGTCAAACAAAAATAAATGCAAGGATTTGTAGCTCGAATAACGGCATCATTAATCGCTCATTATTATTACTATGGACTGCTGCACTGACGTACTCTATGACAATGACATTTCCTTCGTGTTGCGCAGTCGGCTAGTTATGATTAGTTGACCAACAAACCTGGTAATAAGTGAGATACTGAATACGCTACTGGACGAATACTTACACCTACATACAAACTCTTTCGTAGGGATGTGACTACATACAATGAAACAGTAACTTGGAAAGGCAAGCCATGTTAGAGTAGTTTATCTCTACATAGGGTACTGTTATAGTGATAAAATGTCTAAAAGAACGATCAATTAATTCAAATTAAACCATCAGTCCATTAGCTATTTACATCAATGAAAATGTACCACAAACCAGCTAAACGTACCGGGCGCTACCTGCCACGGCTACCTCCACGACGCGATGTTTGTACGATGTTGTTTGTGTACCGCAGGTCTGAGGGACGGTACCGCTACAGGCGGGAAAGTGACGGCCTCCTACAGTGGGAATACCCCGCCACTGCCAATATGGATATGGATATATGCACCACGCCACCGCATCCGGGGATTGAGGACAAGGTATGTTACATCACATATCTCTCTCTAATATCTCATCTCATATCGCTAATATCTCAACTTATATGGCTAATATCTCATCTCATATATCTAATATCTCATCACATATAGTTAATGATTCATCTATCGCATTATTATTATAAATGTCAATGTTTGGATGATTGCAACTCGTAATTCAATCGTGCATAAATGGCTGGTTTGTTGAATGAAATATTTGCACATAAATTGACAATAGGACTCCTTTTAATATGGAAAAACAAGGAAAAACGACGACGTCGCGGTGTGAGAGAAGAGGGCGGTTGAGAAGACTCCGGCAAAAAACTCCACAAGAATCGAATTGGAAATCGCGAATGTTTTTTAAACATTTTATTTTGATCGAGTATTTTTTTTGTCTTAGGTAAATTCGTAGGGTAACACAATTTCAGAGGTCATCTCATAATAAAAGTTGCCGCCATCCCATAAACCACTACAGGTGAACCTAAATCTTATAAATATATACCAGGAAAGCGGGACCGACTGACTGAGTGATCTATCAACGCACTAATCAAACCACCGGGACGCATGCAGCCACTATGATGTAGGAAAGGTTTTTGAAAATTCTACCCTGTTCATTCATGTGATGTATGTGTCTGTGTATAGTCGCCGCCTCCCCCGGCGACTCCCGTGGCAGCGCCCCCGCTGCCGCCCCCGCCGCCCCCTCCGGCGCCTAGTGTGACGCCCGCGCGGCCCCCCGCACCGCCTCCCGCGCCGCCCCCGCCGCCCCCACCGCCCCCGCCGCCCGCGTGGTCCGACCCGCCTCCGCCGGGCTGCGACGATCTCATGCCGCCGTTGCCGCCCGTATGTATTCTACACGTTCAAATATCGAGTCGCTTTGAAGTCGATACTTAGTAGACAGGAGTAGAATTTAAAAAAGAACGAACCTGACTTTCTCAATTTTTTCCGAATTTTGTTGGTTTTTAGTTAGCTAAATAAAACTTTAATATAACTAGAACTAAGTAACTTTATTATGGACACAGGAACCCAAACAAGAGATAGGCGACGAGCTCCTATCGTTCTACAACGACATAGCAGAGTTGGAGAAGCAAACTCCGGCCTCTCCGGCCTGCGACTCGCCCGAGCCCCCTCTACCTCCAGAATGGAAAGAGATAACCGAGATAGAATATAAACGGAATACCACCGAGATAGACGAAAAAAGAGATCGATCCAGAATTGAAGATAGAAAAGAGAGAACCAAAGTAGAAGATAGGAGGGATAGAGCCAGGACGGAGGACAGGAAAGATAGAACAAAGATAGAAGATAGAAAAGAAAGAGATGATAAGAGAGATAAGGATAGAGATGTTAAAAGTAATGGTAGTAGGAAGAAGTCTAAGGTGAGAAATGATTAGGCCTGTGTTTGACCACAATCTCACCGTGGTCAGTTATGATGTGGCTGATGGTGGTAGGCACAAAAAGCCTATAAGGGAACGGGCTCTCTACAGCAGCTGTCGGAACTCACCGGAAGGTTTCCTCACGATGTTTTCCTTTACTGAAGGCTCTAGCTCATTGTAGGATTCGAATCCCCGACTTTCGCCTCGGCATTAGACGTCACTACCACTGAGCTATCATCGTCTTAAACGTTATAACATTAAACAGTTTTATTTCACAACAGATGTTGTACCAAAAACTACATAATTAAAGCCCAAATCTTGCGTGTCAGATCATTGTCGTCGATTGTCTTTTCGTGGAAGATTCCAAGGCTCAGTTTATGTAGCTTCTTTAGAAAAATAACTAACTTTTGATGAACCTTGGATTTCTAACATTGAATTGTGCATATTTTCTAGTCAAGTTTTTGTTATACAGTTTTTATTTATTTCACAAAATCCCCAGATAAAAGTCTATATTATGTAAGGAGTAAGGACACATAAAAAAACGCATGGTTTTTTATCCCTCAGAAATCTCTCCCCTAATAAGAGGATTGAAAGTTTATTTGGGAATAACAACATTATTTAAGATGAATGCACAAAAATGTGGTATTTGTTCTTATAATTGGAAACTAAGATTTTTACTCTGCTTAGAACTGATAATCATATTTTTATTGACAGGTAAAGATTTCATCGTCAATGGGTATGAAACACAAATCCGTGTCGAGTTTAGTGGCGAAATGGCAACAAGTAGCTGAAGAGATTCATTCGGATTAATCTATTAATGTTATCGTAAGTTATTATAGAAGACACTCCAAATATAACATTTATAATTTATACTTAAAGTCTAAATTAGTTTAATCGTAGGTGCTGAGATTATCGTTCTTATAATAATGTATACTTGCAACTTGCTCCTAGAGGTCTATATGACTTTGAAGCAGAACAAATATTTATTGTAAATAATATAAGTTTCATATTGTATATATTATTAACACTTTTTTAAGTAATAAATAATAGTTTGAAAAATTGCATTTTTGATTTTAGACCAGAAAAAACAAAAACAGAATTGAACAAGGCCGCCTAAAAACTGATCTTGAATTTGACTTAAATACGTAGTCAGTAAGCGGCTATGTAACAACATTTTTCGCATATAATAAGCATTATATTTGCATGAATCTTGTTACCCACTCGCCCCTATTTGACCTTTTTTCGCATGATATGTTCCCAAATGTGAAGATCCAGAACTAGTGACTGGGGCCCGGAATTATCCCGCTTTAGCCGGACACAATGAACCCGATTTATGCGGACAAGGGTTACCTCTAAAGGAAACTAGCTTTGATAAAATACAATCATGTTAAAAATAATATCCTGTATTTTACATACAGTAGATTTGATCCCAAACCAAGCAGAACTTGTATCAAGGAAACCATACTGCTAATACAGGATTAAAGGTTTTTTTTTTGGTAAATCCACCGGAGAGTCGGTTTGTGTGACATTTTTGTATGAAAATCTTAATAGAAATCAACCGAGTGACACTGGGCCCGAACAGTTAATACCTAAGTACTTATGATAAGAAATATAATTTGGCAAGATTTTACGAAGCTTCAGTTTCATTTTGATAGGTATCACTAAACTTATCAATCGATTGGCGGATCACTTCTATGTGTGAGAGTGAGTTTGATATCGTAATCTATACTCGCAAGTGACTATGGTGAACAATTTTTGTGAAGGTTTGAGCAGCACCTCTAGTGGACAGTTTTGGTACCAGTATAATTTCATGCAAAATGTTTACATGTAAGATACCTTATAGAAAAGATAGAATCAGGATTTAGGATAGGAAAGAGAGAACCAAGGTAGGAGATAGGAGAGATAGTGCCAAAACAGGAGAGGAAGGAGTGCTATCCTTCCTCTCCTAGATAGAAAGGATAGAAATAAAGAGGCTAGTATAGAAAGAGATGATAAGATAGAAGGATAGAGATGTTAAAAGTAATGTTAGTTGAAGTAAAACTAATCTAAATATATAAAAGGAAAGCGTGACTGATTTATCAACGCACAGACAGCTCAAACCACTTGACGAATCCGAATATGAAACCGCCGGGCGAAAAGCTAGTACCTAGTGTAATATTAAAAATTAATCACGAATTAAATTAATTTGTAAACTACACAACAAATCTTTAATGAAACCGACTTTCGATGAAACTTTTTTAGGTTATTTTTTAGAATATAATCGTTCACCGTAGTCGAATTGCCGTTATATAACTAAAAGGTATGTGTATGATGGGTCCAAGTTAATGTCTATAGTTAGTCATCAAACTGAGGTCTGTCTGGCTATTTGCTTGGCATTCACTGAGATAACACGGTAACGACGCAGACTGTAGCAAAATTAGCTGAGGTAGCTCTGACTTCAGAGGAGAACATGAGATACTTTCTTTTTGTCCAGAAACTCAGGCGATTGCTAGTTGCTCAAATATGACAAAATACGATACGCTTCGCTCAATATTTTCGCAAAGTTACACAGACCGATTGCGGTCTGCGCCGCGGGCTGCGGTCCGGGCAGGGAGGGACCGACGCACCCGGCAGTCGACCGCGTGCTAACGTACGGTCTGGTTGTACCTTCATTCATGTATTTAAAACAAAAATGACTTCAGACACTGAAAGGTTAATCGACGCGGTGCGTCAGTATCCCTTTCTATTTGATAACAATCATGCAAGTTATAAAGATAAAGCGACAAAAACTTATGTCTGGACCGAGATTGCTTCAGACTTAAATATGGAGAATGGTAAGATTTATACTTTATTTATGTTGATTTATACACCTAATTTCTATGTTACATGTGGCTGTGTGTATTACCTAATTGAAACTCGCATTTTGCGTTTACTTACGTATTTTATAGGAGAAATTAGTTCCATGATTATTCCGCGAGAGGCGCTGCGTTTGCGTCTATAGAGACATAAACGTAAACGCGATGGTAAGTAGGATGGTCTGTCTGTGTGTAAATAATTATTATTTACGCTCAGACAGAGCATTGAAGTTTGCATGGTTCAAGTGCTTGCCATCCATTATTAAAGGAGAAAGGGTGTCATACCTAATACTAATGTATACTTATTGACTCTTAAAATTGACACTTTGGAATACTTTTAACAGTTAGATTACGGAGATTCTCACGGTATGGTAGAGTAGGTACTGAGAATGTTGGCGGCATTGCCTCGTTGTATTAGAGATGCTTAGGTACCTATTATTTGGGCTAAGTTAAGTAGCCGTCAGCTTAGCTCTGGGATCCCGCGTAGCTTGTTTATTTCTGCTGCTTTTGATGATGAATACATAAGATATTGTTTTTTTTTTATTAATGGCAGGTAATTAAATATTTCAAGTTCTATTCATCGCGGGGCAGGGCAAAGGGCAAGCTAGTATTTAATGCTGTTAAAGTGATTGCATAAAGTTCGTCTCGCCCGCCCGCCAGTGTCGCGCGTCTGCGGTCGCGTCGCGGAGCAAAATCCTGAACGTAGGCTTGTTTCACACGTAACAACCACACCGCACTATCGTGGTCAAAAAAGTGGTCAAGCTGTGGTTACGTGTGAATAGTGTCGTTGCGGGATTTTGCGGTTGCGTTGGGCCTCTAGTTCGCGAGGCGATGATAGCTCTGTGGTAGTGACGTCGGATGCCGTGACGATGGTCGTGTTTTCGAATCCTACAATGAGCTTGAGCTTTCGGTGAAGGAACACATCGTGAGGAAACCATAGCACGGTGGTAGGGCACTTTGTAGTACCTGTCTGGCTAGCTACAAACCTCAAGTTGAAAATCTATCGCCAAGCACCTAATGGTGTTCCGGCAATTGCACTTGAGAGCCAGTTGCCTTCTTGGTATTATTACAGGTCGGCAACACATTAGCAATACCTCTGGTATTGCGAATGGCGATAGGTGACGGTAACCACTTACTATCAGGTGGACCACCTGCCTGCTTGTCAACCTTCTGAAATAAAAAAAATATATACAAATTAGCGCCCGCCCACGTGTTTTCATTGTGGTGTGCAAAAAAATTAGGAGCATACTTTAAAATCATGCAATCTCCTGAAAAAGAAGGAGAGTTTGTAGCTCTGAAAGCAAGTCTTGTAAAGATAGTCCGGCTCTTAGGTACTTTCCTTAAATCGTATCGCGTAATAAGGGCATGGAGCTTTTTGACAGGTAGTCCGCACAAGCGGTGTAGTGGTACTACGTGCCTACCTTATCTATATTATTTTAAGTTGTCAGTCCATTAGGTAATACTTATCGATTACCAAGACAGCGTGTGGTTGTGTGTGATAGGTACGTGTGAAACAAGCCTAAGTAAGTTGGTATCCTACCTCCACGTTGGTCGAGCCGTTGATTGAGTAAGGTATTCCACCTGGGCGCTACCCTTTCTAGATTTAATTAAAAATTTTTGAGTATATTACTAATTGTGTGTTTTTGTTGATGACACTTTAATTAAATTTTCCCATAGGCAATATGTTAGGTTTTAGATTGTATCACATTGTACTGACTATGAAATCCTACCCCTGTTTCGAACACGCATGTGACCAGTTTTTTTAAGATTCGACAAAACCATTCTTGCTAGCAGTTGTCCAGCAGTGGGCGTTTTTCGGCTAATATGATGAAGCTTATATTTATTAAGGAAAAAAAACAGTGATCGTAATAACTGGTAATAATAACCTTTTTCTTGAATAAAAAAATAAACTAGATTATTTCAGCTATTATAGATTGTTCATTAGCAAAGCATCGATTAGGAAGGAAGGCAATTAACAATTTTACAATATTTAATTTAAAAAAATGTGCCTTGGTAAGTAATTATAGCATAGGTAATTATATAGGTTAGCATTTCAAGAACTCTAGATTTTTAATTATACCTACCTTTAGCAAATAAGGTGACTTGTGAATGTCGATAGTTACAATTTTTACAACCGACTCTACCACCGATTCGGTGCTCTATTGCTAACGGATTGGCAAATACAAAATAAAATAGATTGCTTATAAAAAATATATCTATAAATTACAGGTGATGCAGCCAAAACAAAATGGCGAAATTTAAAAGACAGCTATTTGAAGTACAAAAGGAATATGGAGGATTCAACTGGACAGACCAATAACAGCGGTGGACAGGCTTATTACAAGAAATATCAAAAGTGGCCGTGGGCGGAACGAATGGAATTTCTTGACGGACATTATGGAAAACGAGAAAATTCCACAAATATTGAAACAAAACGTCTCAAAAGTACAGAATCGCAACCTTCAACATCTGAAAAAGTTGACTTAAAGAGACAAATAGCAAGTAATTCCGCGGTAAATGTAATGATAGAATATCTTGAGAAAAGGAGAAAGCAAGATGATGTCCAAGATCATATCGATAATCTATTTCTATCATATGCTAATACTTTTAAAAAGCTTACACCTCGAATACAAATTGATGTGAAAGTTAAAATGGCGCAGATGTTTGCGCACGCTGAAAAGCAAACGAGGAAGAAGACAAAGCATCTGCAGTTCACGTCGCCACCTCAGTCTGATTAATTTATAACTAGTTGCTCTGTGAGCTGGAGATATCGAGTTTTGCATTATTTCCCCTCTCTATCTTTTGAAGTTTATCTGATGAAAAAGTTATTCGGAAAAAAAAGTTGCGTCTTATTAAGGGTAATGAAGGGTAATTCAAAAAAATAAAGCACTGCATTGTTTTTATAGATCAGCAAATTTCTTAATAAAGCATAATTTTATGTGATAAAAAATTCAAAAGCTTTCAATTTATTATTTTCCTACTAAAACATAGGTACTTACCTACCTCAACGCAATTATTTTTTAATAACATTTTGACGCCAAAAAAGCGCCATTTAGTTTTTTTTATAATATTATTAGGTATACCTATTTTAGGTTTACCGTAGTCGGGTAAAAAAATGATTTCATATCAACTGGTCGACAAGCAGACAGACTGTTCCTGATAATCAGATAAAATATTAGGTATTTCCAATACTAGGAATACAAAAACAAATGTTAGTTCCCTCGAGGTAAAACCAAATGAAAAAACCCTAATGGGATTCTTTTCACGACCAAAGAAATAAAAAGATTTGAAAATCCAATTCACCACTTTTATCATGTTACCCGTCATTTTAGGTGTTAAGTTATTATATCTATCATGTGTGATATCAACATCAATTTTCATCTATCTTGATATCTATTACTGAAGGAATAAAAGTTATTTTACAAAAACAGCAGATATAATGTTGTTTGTAAGTGCGTGGGGTGAATTCTAAACTCTATTCAGAATACCTAAATTAGTAATTCAGTGCAGGTTATCTTGAAGGCCGTAAGTAAATCTTGGCTTAGTATTGTGGTTCTCAAACTTAACCACAGAGTCCCTTTAGCAAGAATTAACTATTGTGTAATCCGTTCGTTCCTTATCTTTAAGGCACATAATGTTTGAAGCTCTCTGGAGTAGGTGCTAGAATATACCTCAAATTCAAAAATCATTTATTCAGTTTAGGCCTTACTTAAATTACAATAGGGTAGTTAGGTAGATAGTTTTTTTTAGTTACAATTCATAGCCCACGAAAAAAAATATTTTTAACATGCTTTGAACGCATAAAGTAAAATTTTTTTGGAATACTATAAAAACTTGTGTAACAGGGGGCCAGAAAAGTTTAAGTGCCTGTGACCTTTTTATAGAGGTACCACAGATATTGTACGTTTGCGTACCGTTTTAATGAATAGGCAAGGAAAACGTGGTGGATTTAATTTATAACCTAATTGAGACGTTAGCTAACCAACCGGATCGACGGCGCGGCGGTTCCATTCTGTAGAGTTTGTAAATTGCCCAATTTTGGTTTCATTGTTTAGGAATTGCGTAATATTTATTTATAATTCATTTAGAAAGTTTCAGTTAAATATTAATATTTTCTTTTCACTAAATTCTACATATGAAACATGCACGTATACTGAATATTGTTTAATCACTGCGCAAACTTTCAACTATGAAAGTGAGTATCCAGTTTTTTATAATAGGAGAACGTGGATTGTGAAAAATCAAAGTTTTCATAAAAATAACAACAATAAGCATGTTTAAGAGTATGTTCCATAATTCAACTACCTATGCTTATTTCAGTGATTTGGCTGAAAACCGTGCGAGCGGGCAGTAGGTATCCAGGTATATATTCCCAGGATAATTATTCAGTAAATCTAAATAAGGTGGACCGATGATCTTGTGAGGGTCGCGGGAAACCGCTGGATGCGGGTAGCGCAAGACTGGCCATCGTGCAGATCCTTGGGGGAGGCCTTTGTCCAGCAGTGGACGTCTTTCGGCTGATATGATGATGATGATGTTGAAATCTAAATAAATAATACCTATTACATACTATTAACCGAAATTGAGAATTTCGTAAATTATTACCCTTATTTAAATAGCAAATAAGTTTAGTTTTCAATGACATTTCAATAAAAAATGCCAGTTATAAAAATCGTCAACGATTTTTTTTATCTTGACTGTGGTGTGCAATCTCTAAAGTCGTAACATTGAGAATAGAACATAAACGTTGGGGCCAGTTGTACCCCGAATGGGGCACCTCGGTACCTCACGGTCATAAGTGAGTTTATCGTTGCAATAGCTACGCCTCTTTATGTATAGCCAAACGATAAAATTGAGACAATAAACCCAGTTCTGGAAACGTTCCTGCGAGGTCGGGCGCTTAAAAACGTGTTATTGGTTTTAGAAGGTGGCTATTTGCCATAAATTCTTTTAAAAGTATCCTGTAGTTATTGCTTTTTTATTTTAAAATAATAAACAGACAAGTAAACGCCGTGAGTGCAGCTGCGGAATCAATCTGAAACGTCAACTTCAACGTCAACGTCAGTTCCACATTTAAACTCAGTAAATTACATTCTATCGTAGCATTTACCATTAGGTACCTACTCATTATCTCTCTGTACCTATATACAAAGTTTAAGGCGATGATAGCTCAGTGGTAGTGACGTCGGATGCCGAGACGAAGGTCCCGGGTTCGAATCCTACAATGAGCTTGAGCTTTCGGTGAAGGAAAACATCGTGAGGAAACCATAGCACGGTGGTAGGGTACTTTGTAGTACCCGCCTGGCTGGTTACCACCCTCAAGTTGAAAATCTGTCGCCAAGCACCTTTCGGTGTGTTCCGACAGCTACACTTGAGAGCCAGTTCCCTTCTAGGCTTTGTGTGCTTACCATCATCGGCCACATCATCACTGACCACGGTGAGATTGTGGTCAAACACAGGCCTATACATAGTAAAAAAATAAATAAATAAATATATAGTAGGTAAGTAAATAAGCGTACCTACCTACGTAGAGCCGCGTAAGCGAATGGCAATCGATGCTCAACGGTCAAAATTTATTACATACTCGTATATTCACAGAACCCTGAATAAACTTAGTTTTAAACAAATTCTGCTTTATTTTAATAACATCAGGGTTTGAATTGATTTATTGTAATGATAATGAATATTGAATCGAGTGAGGATTAAATATGTAGTAGCACGTAGTACTGTCAAACGTATTTACAGTTGCCGCCCGCAGATTTACTTGCGTTATTGATCTATCTAGGCGTCAAGTTTCATTCAAATCCATTCAGCTGTTACGGAGCTGAGTGGAACTTTTGTAGGATCGGAAGAAGGAATAGTAGGACAGAATATTACAAGCGCCACGGTTTCGTCCGAAATCCTGTGACGAAAAGGCGCCAGGACTCAAATGCGTAGGTACAGTCCTTTTGGGATATTTTCATCACTCATGATTCATAAGTAAAAGAATGTTCAACAAATCAGTAGTTCCAGAGATTACCTCCTACATCTACATAACTTGTACGTAAGTATTTTTTATTGTTAAACTTTTGTAGGTTGGTTTAAAATCTGCCAAAAGTCAGGAAAGGCAAAACTTATTATACATAGTTATAGATTACCCATGACATTCGCCATGGCCTTTATGTCACCAGCCCCTTACCTTATCGATTAAAACTATCTTTAGAAACTGACTGATATATTAACTTGAGACTACAAACTTGACATATTTGCGGCCGTTCGGTATAAAACGTAGAATGGTAGGTAGGTATGGGACTGAAAAAGGGGATCGCGAAGAAATACGTGGGTTTTTTTATAGGTAGGTATAACGCACAGGTTTTGCTCAAACTGAACATTATAGTAACTGAACCCGTGTTCCTGGGATAAAAAGAAACTGGGCATAACCTCTCTGCATATCTGTAGAAAAAACTAGTTAATTTGGATCCTGAAAATATAAAAAAAAGTAAAAATTTAAATACATACCTACTATTTGTAGGTGAGTCATATACTAATAATTATATTTTTTCTTTTTTTATTGTCAGAAGGTTGACACGCAGACAGGCGGTCCACCTGGTAAGTGGTTACCATCGCCTATCGCCATTTGCAATTCCAGAGGTTGCTACGTAAATAAGGACAAACAAACAAACCCACTTTAATATTAGGTAAGTACATGTCAGTAAGATAAACAACATTCAACATTATTTCTCACACGTAATAAATGGAAAAAGCCTATTATTCAGCCTTCGATGTCAATATATCGATGTTAAATCGTATATGTTTCAGTGAGGCGTCGATATCGATTCTAAAGGCTTGAATACAATCGTCACGATTTTATGTGCGCTACGGAGCGAGCGTTACCATTTCGTAATGAATATCTGACGAGACAATAAAGTCTTACGCCTCGTATGTCTCAACATATTTTTACTTCTAACTTAGACAAAGAAAGATATACATTTATTATAAGTACACAACCAAGGTATGCTCCATTTTATTTACGATTAGCTCTCACCCGCGGTTTCACCAGCGTTCCTGAGGGATCTTATATTTCCTAGGGATAAATATTATCCTATATGTTATTCCAGTTATGATGTATCTATGTGCTAAGTTTCATTCAAATCAGTTTAGTAAATAAATAAATATTGGGTCATTCTTCACACACGGTTATCTGATCCCAAACGAAGCAGAGCTTGTACTATGGAAACCAGACAACTGATATACTAAAATAAAATTTAATAAAATCTAGGTTCTCCTTCCCTTTTTAATTCGCTGACGTCACAATTAAATCTTAGACCCTATGTCATAGAATGACACCTCATAACTTAGATTACATACAAATCTCATAATGGTGCCGATTCTGTTGTTTACGAACTAAATAAATTTAATCTCACTATATCTCTTTCTCATAGTAAATATAATAAAGAGATGCAAGAGATTTTAGTCCTGTCAGTTTAGTCCGATCACATAAAATATTCTTTATTGGTCACGACTATTTACCCGTACATTACGACGGCATGGACTAAACTGACAGCATTAAAAATATTCTATTTTTTTTCAATAAGGTTAACATGAAAGAGAGGTGACTTGTCTAATATTAGTTAAGTTCGTAAACAACAGAATCGGCACCAGTATATGCTAAAGAAATAGAAAGTCAATTTTCTTTAGATAGACTTCTAAACACATCATGCTTAGACCTCAGGTAGAAGGAAACATATCTAAGTGTATAGAAGTGTGTCACACAGTGAAAACTTTTCTCGCGTCCTAATGTATTTTTCACAGTAAGAGTTTGGATGAGTGCTGGAAGTTCAACGTTCCTTGAATAACTTGGGAACACGTGCAATTTTTATTATGTATTGAAGATAATTCAATTTATATTTTAATTTTGATTGAAGGGATCTATACCTTTTTATCCGACTGACCCAGGAGAATGTGACGTTTCATTGTGACCTCTTATAGCCTAAACGGCTGAATCGATTTTGGTGAATTATATGTCGTTCGATTCGACTTTAATGCGCAGATATCATTAGGCTAACGTATAAGTACATAAAGTTCTTACATTTGTCACTTGAAGAGTAGAGAGAGAAGTTACTAAAACAGTATAAAGATGTATTGGCATCTGCTAAGAAAGGATTTCTAAATATTCAAATCCTAAGAAGGTAAAATAGATAGCGGTGCGGAAAGTAAAGTATAAAAGAAGAAAATAGTATTTTTTTGCGTTAACGTCTTGGCATAAAGACATCTTTTACGTTATTACATTTGAGGACAGACGGGGTCAGCACCTATTTATTGTCTTATTCTTTTTATGTCGACTCAAAGTATTAGAGATAATCCAGTCTAGACTGAATGGAGTAGAGTTGGATGTTGGTGTTTCATCGAGACACAGTAAGGAGCTTAGTACATCAACTTGGGAACACACCACGAAATTCCAAGAAATATTAAATGTATAAAAATATCCAGACTCTTTCGCCAAATCAGTGAATGCAGTCCAAGTATGTGGCCTTCGTGTAAATAGTTTTTTTTAGGGTTCCGGAACGTAAAAGAAAAAAAACGGAACCCTTATAGGATCACTCGTGTGCCTGTCTATCCCAAAATAAAACACACGGACGTGTAACGTAAATAAATGAATTTCAAACATGAGTAAATTCGAAAATATTTTTTTTTAAGGCTACTGTCATAGGCCTCATGCTTTATTTTATAAACTACTAGCTGTTCCTCGCGGTTTCATTGGCGTTCCCGGGATAAAAAGTAGCCTATAACCTTCGAGAATAATGTAGTTTCCTATTAGTGAAAGAATTTTTCAAATCGATTCAGTAGTTTCGGAGCTTATTCAATGCAAACAAACAAACAAACAATCAAATCTTTCCTCTTTATAATATTAGTATAGATTATATTAGTATAGATAGTGTTTGCGACGAAGGTATTCGGTGCTTAGGTTTTCCTAGTTATTAATATAAATGTGGGTACTCTTAAATTTTTGGATTGAAATTCATTTCACTGCAAGTTTCTTTAGTATTAGACCACCGTCGGTTGCGACCAGTCGCATGTGCTCTATTCTACTAAGGAACTCTGTACGCCACCGATTTTCTAGAGCCAGTGCATCATCAGCACGGCTTCGATCACTCTCATATACAAGAACTGCAGACAATCAACCCCTCATACGACGGTAGAACGCACCAGGTCGGCTCCAAATCGGAGGTGAGTGGTTGTGCAGCTTTTCTTTGATTAGGGTTAGATTTATCTTCCTGAAAATTTAAAAATATTACTTATGGTGTCATAGTAGACCGATTTAATATCTTTTTGTCATCAAATTGTTGTCAGAATATTTTTTTTCAAAACTCATGTCAATGGGTAAATAAATTGCCCCTTTTTATTTATTTATTTATTGGCCCAGGATATTTATTTATTACGTTGGTCGAGTAATCCACTCCTAGTATACTCAGTAACAAAATTACTGATGATTATACAACGTAGTTACTGTATAACAACATACTGTGATAAATACCGACATTAGAAATAAATGAAAATTTTATGCTACACTTTTTGATAAATTACAAAGTTCAGACAAAGTTATTCATATTTTAAAACTTTTAAAAATTCGGATAAAAATGAAATTTATTAATTGCAATAACTTGTAATCTCATCTCACTAGCTTGCGTTGGGATTTTGCAACTTTATTTAAAAAAATATTAATTCGTAAAATTTGCTCAATTTCACCAACCGTAGTATAGCTAGTCCATGGGGTAAAGGTGTAAATTTAACGGATTCTCAATACAAATTCTGTCAAATATCTACCACATTGGTGAAATCGGACCTAAGACATCTTAGTTACTTCAAGGTGCTTCAAGTATATATACTTTAACTTATTTACCTGATATACAGGGTAATTTTGGAAGGTTGTATTATTCTATGTATACGTACATCCTTTTCTGTTCCATGGGTACATCATTATCGATTATCCTACAAAATTTTAGGCTCCTAAGCACTACCTTTACGAAGTTATGACAACTTGAAGCTTAGCGTATTTTTTTTTATTTACACTCAGAAATGTAGTAGGTACATAATGGTGGGAGATTTTAGCACATGAGTAATCTAGTACCTACTCAGATAGACTAACGTTGAAGCGTATTTTCATGAAAAAATAATTTGTCGATATTTTTTTTATTAGTATTGAAATACCTACACTTGAAAGTTTTTTTTTCATAACCTGTATAGGATATACTTCAATAATCTTTCGACCTACACTGTACCCTCACAAAATCATCCTATTTATGATAGTTTTAATACCAGAAAAGGTATGTGGAGTTAAAAAATTAAAATCTCGGGGCAGAAGCAATTCTTTAAATAATCACTCACCTACTTTAGGTAGTGCAAGGTACTTTGTAGTACCCGTCTAGCTGGCTACACTCACGTTGAAAATTTGTCGCCAAGCACCTACAGGTGTGTTCCGGCAATTGCACTTCAGAGCTGTTGCCTTCTCGGCATTGTAACAGGTCGGCAACACATTGGCAAAACCTCTGGTATTGCATATGGCGATAGACGACGGTTTTCACTTACCATCAGGTTGACTGTATGCCTGCTTGTCAATCTTCTGACATAAAAAAAAGAAAACCAGCAACTTGAATGTAACGTAACGTTTTTTTATATTCCAGATTTTTTTTTGTAGCAAATAGGCTTACTTTAATAGGAAAGCTAAATATGAAACCTCATTAAAAAGCTTGGAGAGAATAAATTTCAATATAAAGACTTAATAAAATGAAATGTTTTCCATAATATTGCCGTAAGTAGTTTTGTACAGTCAGCAACATTATGTACCTAGTTGAACAAATTTAAATTAACCAAAAAAAGAAGCCTTGCTGAGTTTCTTGCCGGAGTCTTCTCAATTCAAGTGTATTCCGAACCGGTAGTAGAGACTTTTTTTTATACTACTAAGGTAGCAAGCAAGCATACGGCCCACCTGATGGTAAGTGGTAACCGTCGCCTATCGCCATTTGCAATACCAGAGATATTGCCAATGTGTTGCTGACCTGTTACAATGCCGAGAAAGCAAACTGGCTCTCAAGTGCAATTGCCGGAACACACCGGTAGGTGCTTGGCGACAAATTTTTAACTTGAGGGTGGTAGCCAGCCAGGCGGGTACTACAAAGTACCCTACCACCGTGCAAGACTATTGTAAAACTGTAACTTTTGACATTCATAAGTGCCTTATTAGGGCCTAAACTGAATAAATGAGTTTTGATTTTGATTTTGAACCAAACGCCTACGCAGAAACTATGAATCATATAGAAAAATATAATAATGTAGGTTATTATCAAAATACGTTTTTTCTTAGTATGAACAGTTTTTAGAGTAATTATTTCTAAATTCGAATCTATTCAGTTACTTATATTTCTGACTGTACCCAAGATATAAACAGACTTTGCGTAGGAGTTGCTTGGAATCTGAGAGCTAAGAGCATGCGATGAAATGCGATATTTAACCTTATGTATATTGATTTAGAGTATCGATGAATATTTATTCACGAGGCAAAGCGTAGGTATATGCAAATTTAATATTGCGTCAATCTCAAGTAAGAGGTTATTTATGAAACTGACTGAAAATAGTGACATGAAGATTTGGTAAATAATTTATTGTTTAACAAATACCTTTAGTAGAAAATATGCAGACTTTCAAAAAGTTTAGTTATTATCTGAGTATAAAAATGACTATGATTTTGCTGTGTTTTAGATTTTATATGGAGTGACGTAAAAATACGTGTCATCATAGTACTTTTATAAGGTGATCTCGACCGTTCCAACGTATACGATGACATCACACATGACATTTTAATCGCTATATCTGATCTGAGTAATTTTTTCAGAGATTTCGTAAATAATAATATTATTATGAGAGGTTATCTTACGTCAGATGTATGTTACTTTTGGGTTATAATTAATTTATGTATATTCTCCACTTTGTCTTCGATACTGTAACTACTCGTGTAATTATTCATCTAGACTTTGACTGCTCGAAGAAAGTGAGATGAGGCAACACTTTAATATTCAAGTGTTCTGTAGGTATTCGGTATTATAATGTCAAAAAAAAAAACAAATTTAGTTGATACCTACTTTTTTAGTAGCACGTTATTTCAGAAGTTACCTACTGGTCCAATAAAAAAAACACTTGGGAAGCTACATTATCCCCGAGTGTATATAAATGCGTGAATCGCCCGTTGCTTCAGCCAAAAATCAGCAGCTGAATTTTGCAGCATATGCTGTCGAACAACAAATCTTTGGATTTATTTTGCATGCGTTGGTCTGTAAATACTTTAACAAATACTTTCAAACGTTTTGAATATTGGAGGTGCGCGGTATGTTAACCTAGTATCGTAAGAAGTAATTAGGTAGGTACGTAAATGTCATGCCCTAGGTCTAATGGCAATTTGTGGAGCTAATGTGTTTCTGATGATAGCTTTGAAGCGAACAGCGCACTGCAATGTGTACGGTACATCGCGCGTACTTTAATACGATATTCATTGTTAAAACAAAACGATTTTTATTCCATGTTTCACCCGCATTCCCGAGGGATAAAAAGTAGCCGAGATTCAGGTGTCAGCTACCTCCATAGCAATTTTTTTCAAAATTTGTCCAGCCATTTGAGCGTGAAGAAGTAACAAACATACTTTAGCATTTGTAATATTAGTAGAATTAGTATTCATACTGACTTACTGCCAATAAAGGCAGTATGGATAGTCTTCCACAGAAAAGCAGGTAGGGGAAAAACGTAACTACATAAATGTAAATTTAATAGTATGCGAGTATACAGTTAGTGATGTGCCGAGTCGGCTATTTTTGGTATTCGAATATTTTTGTATTCGTTAAAATAAGGATTCGAGTCTGAAGACTCGGACAGGTATTCGAGTACTGGCACGAGTATTTGAATACTTCAGTGGACTCGAGCACTTTTTGAATCGAACTTTGTAGTTTGCTTTTGACGACAAATTCTAATATTTCATCACAAATCGTGTATGAACGCTTGTACAATGTAAATAATCACAGCAGATTATTGTATAATCAGTTATTAAATCATAATATAATCATCCTTTGGTAATTATGTATGGCATGGCATATTAAAGCTAACAACTATCAACTATCAACTATAACAATTATCAATTGAAATTGTTAACTTTATAATTATGTATATTGTGGATCCGAATGCAGTATTTTATATACTCGAGTACGTGAGTACCTGATAGGTATTCGAGTCGGTACTCGAGTCAGTCTGACTCGGCACATCTCTAGTATACAGTATCGAACAAAAGTCGTAGGTAATTTAAGCCAATTACGAGGTAAAAGTGGAAATGAGCGGGACATTTAGCGAGACAGGGATGTGTGACAGGTTACGAGAGTAATACCACAGTCTAGGCGATGATAGCTCAGTGGTAGTGACGTCGAATGCCGAGACGAAAGTCCCGGGTTCGAATCCTACAATGAGCTTGAGCTTTCGGTGAAGGAAAACATCGTTAGGAAACCATAGCACTGTGGTAGGTGATTTGTAGTACCCGCCTGGCTGGCTACCACCCTCAAGTTGAAAATCTGTCGCCAAACACCTTTCGGTGTGTTCTGACAGCTGCACTTGAGAGCCAGTTCCTTTCTAGGCTTTGTGTGCTTACCATCATCGGCCACATCATCACTGACCACGATGAGATTGTGGTCAGTGATGATGCCATAAACATAGTAAAAACAAAACTCCCTAAAGTATGGAATCGCGTTTGACTTTGTCCAGTAAGGTTGATGCAGCCATCAGAGGCTACCAGCTTTAGTTCTATCCAAAAAAAAAAGCGTCTGATGTCGGGCGATGCCACCGCCCGCGTAGGTAAGTACTTACGCTGTCGCTCGCCGATGTGCCACGATTGTCACAAAATGGAAAATAAACATTATACATAATATACATTCCAAAATTACTTAATTTGGTTATAAATGTACCACTAGAGGCCTCTGCTGTTCATTAAACAGGGTTAGATACCTTAATAAGTTACCTAAAAGTTAAATATGAGTTATAAAATTGAGTAATTCTTTTAATATATTATATCTACATTTATACTTACTAAGAGTTTTAGTGCTCATTATGGCATTAATGGCTACCATTCTTTATTAAAATTCAGAAAGTGCTTCGTGGAATAGAATGGATTCTGAGAATACATTAATTATCTCTGAATCCAGATAAAACTTTATGGCTCAGTGATAGTGACATCGAAATTCATCGAATGCAGAGACGAAGATCGCGAGATCGAATTCAACAATGTGCTTGAGCTTTCGATGAAGGAAAACATCGTGAGGAAACCATAGCACTGTGATATTGTAAGTCCCGCCTGGTTGGCCATCACCCACAAGTCGAAAATCTGTCACCAAACATAGGGTGTCAGATTTAAAAACAGAGTTGTGAAAATTATAATTATTTGTAAAATTCCTTGGAACCTAGATCAAACCACAGGATGGAAACTAGTAAAATAAAAATAATACAAATTATAATAAATATACATTCCGCCTTAATTTCTATTGCTCCAGTGTAAAAAAAAACAATAGTTCACTATGAAACATTATAAACTGAACAGTGATGCCATAGTCGAAATATCAAATTAACTTCATGCATTCATCTTATTACAAGTTGACAAGGATATCAACTAATTTAAGTATAGGTAGGTAGCTATTATATAACTCTTAACCAGTCAGCCGGCGCTCTGTCAAATAAAATGAAAATCTAGGAAAGTCTTGAAAAGCAACTCTTTTGCAGGCGAATCTTGTCCTTATTGTCTTTAAAAACGTTATTATTATAATTCTTATATTTTCCTGTCAAGGTTGAAATTTAAATAACATTTAAAAATAATAAAAGCGTAACGGAAACTACTTGTTATAAACAAAAGCCATATGCCAACAAAATTGTTGGGCCAAATATGGACAGCGACGCCAGACTGGTTAAGACAATAAGCTATTGTCTTCCCACGTCTTCCCGAACTACACCAGCGGTAGCGCCACGCGTTTGAAAGTATATAATCTTGGTGACAATCCAGTACATCCTATTATCCTACTATTATTATAAATGCGAAAGTTTGTGAGTACTGAAAGGATTTGGATGAAACTTGGCACATACATAGATCATACCATAATATATAGGCTACTTTTTATCCCGTGAAACTGCGGGAGACCGATAGTATTTTCTATTTAGACACCAACACTTCTAATGATTAATTTATAAGTTAGTTTCAAGCAAAAAATGGTGGAAGTGGGATCCCAGAACTGGCGGCTACTTAGCCCAAAGAATAAGCTTCGTAATACAGCGAGGCAATGCCACCAGCATTCTTGGTACTCTGCCACCAGGGGAGGTGTTAGGAGAGGTTTTTTTTATTAATAATTTACTAGCGACCCATCCCAGCTTCGCAAGGGTGTACAAATCATAGAATTTTGGGTTTGTCTGTTATATAATATGCATGTTTTATACATATAAACCTTCCTTTTGAATCACTCTATAACTATTGCTAATCAGTTGAGTAGTTTAAAAGATCTAAGCGAACAAACGGCGGAAGCGACTTCATTTTATACTATGTAATGTAATAATATTGTTTATCTACTCTCATATCGTAATGTTCTTATTATGAAATCAAAATCAGTACTTTAATGACCCACTTTAGGCACACCCGTGTATAATGATTCATTATAGTACAGTTGTGTTCCCAAGATAATGCTATAAAATAACTTTTTTTCTATTAAAGTACACTTTGGACCTATCAATAGTATAATCAATCAGTATCAATTCAATTTGACGATGACTATGTGACAAATTTGTTGACTTGAACTTTAGAGGTAAGAATTTTTGGGAGTTGGCAACACTGATTTGATTAGGTATATGATTATCGTGTCTGTTTATTTTTTGTTTTTGCCTACATATATCATTTTGACCAAAAATGTCACTAAAATAGCTTTTTTTTTTTTTAAAGTTGGTAGAAAAATACTATCGATTTTTCTATTTTTTTAAATTACATTATTTATATGAGTTTAGATAAAGTACTGTATGATACTGAACATAATTAGGTATTAAAAACTCGTGTGATACTATTAAGAACCTCGCCTACGGCTCGGTACTTAAACTCACACTCGTATCTAATAACCCCTATTATGCAACAGTATCATAAACTACTATTATATACACTTGTAAGTAGGTAGTTTGTTTTATTTTAGGTAGTAAATAGGTTATAATAATTAATAACACAAAGAATCAGTTGTATCGTAATATAACATCATAAAAATTATTATTCGTTTAATGAAGTTATAATTAATATTCCCAATATCTTTATGAAGGATCTAAAATAATCTCGCTGTGTAGAAAATGAAAATTGAAACATAATATTGTTCTCGAAGCGCTATCAATCTTAATATAAGAGAAAGAGATTAATTGGAAAATAAAAAGGTATAGAGAATATTTAGAATCGGCGTTCAAGTGTCGTAGCATCGTAGCCCGTAGCTACGAGCTACGTGTCAGTGCCTCTACGGGAACCGAACGCTACGGACGTGCACGGTTACGCGTAGCTGCTAAAAAACATTTCGAAAAATGATTCTTAATTTGATTGACTGATTCTCTGTGGTATACTTAAGTACGGAAGTGTTTTAATAAAAAAAAAATGTTATTATTTTTTTGAGTTCCCTCGTCATACGGGAGTGATATAAAATTGTAGACGTAACTCTGTTTTATTAGTATATTATTTACAGAGTGAACTTTTGTATCGATTGGTTCTAATACAGTCAGGACTTTTATGGCAGGTAAGTAAAAAGTTTTCATTAATTTTGAAATATTTTTCATATGATAATACTCTTTACATTGTATTGAAAGCTTACCTAAATATATTTTAATTAACTTATTTTTATATTCAATATATTTTTTGGTAATAAATCTTAAATGTATTGTTTTCTATTTGTATGCAAACGAGGGCTACGTTACTTGGATTCTTACCAAATATAGAGTAAGGAAAAAATATGTGGTATCTACCCTCCCTATAGCAAAACAATCTATATGAAAGCGCTCTTAGGAGTAAATCACCGTTCTGTAATCTAGGTATATTTGACTTCAAACGATCGATGTATTACGAATGTCTGTCTTTGCCTTACTTATTTATAATCTGTACCCTCGACTTTGACGCACTTCTCGCGGACACAAATCAAATGTAGGTAATAGGATTGCGTTTTGAGTACTACAAAAATGATACGACTGCTAGAAAAAAGGGTGCAATTTTTCAGGATGCTTCAACCGATTTAGAAGTTTATGGTATTATTAGAATACTTATGTCATCCGGAATCACAAAGAGAAACTAAACTAGACAGAATACTACGATAACCTACTAAAAAAATGAAATTACCTATTAAATTACAACGGTTAAAATTATCAATTTGTAAACAACATTTTGTAGTGAAAATAATATATTCGAAAAACAAATTGTCTTAATTTTTTTTAGCTTTTTTGGCCGATGGTAGTAAGCACACAAATCCTAGAAGAAAACTAGTTTTCAAGTGCAGTTTTTGGAACACACCGAAAGGTGTTTGGCGAAAGATTTTCAACTTGAGGGTAGGCGGGTAATACAAAGTACCCTACTACCGTGCTATGGTTTCCTGACGACGTTTTCCTTCACCGAAACCTACAACCTACGTCTCGGCATTCGACTTCACTACCACTGAGCTATCAATATAACCTTAAAATATAGTATAGATAGGTTATCGACAGGCGTCTATTCCATTTCATATTGCATTTGTCAAGCTTCGTTATCGTTATCTGGACAGTATAATAGGGGGCATTAGTATTTATCGGTAGGTAAGTGGGTCAATAGTCACAAATAGTCGGTTTTGTTGGACTCCGCCGACCGCTGAACAGCGATCGCGTTCTGAAACTATGTAAATATAATTACTGTTCAGGGAAATGTCACTCATATGTCCGCCTGTTAAGGGTTTATTTATTTTGACAAACTATTTAAGCAAAAAGATTTTTTATTGAGGTGTAAACTGTGTTTTTAGGTTTAGGTAATATTATGACTCTGTTTGGGGATATACTACAGTATATTATAAATGTGATAGTTCCCATCATCAGATCCTGACTTGTTGACTTTGGAACTACACTTTTACGAATAAAAAAAAAATTAAATTAAATTAAAATCGGTCGACAATTGGCGGAGTAATCGCGTAACAAACATACAAGAAACATACTTTTGAATTGAGAATCTCCTTCTTTGTTTAAGTCAGTTAAAAAATTTGAAGCAATCAATCCAATCTGGATGTAATTATCTATAGAAGTATGGACAAAAGTTGTATATGTATAGTATATCAGTTATCTGGTTTCCATAGTATCAAGCTCTGCTTAGTTTCAGATAACCGTGTGTGAAGAATGTTCGAGTATATTTTTCACTAAAAATGCGGCTCACCTGTCTTGGTTGTCGCCGTCAGTTTAGTAAGGGATGGAGTCATTCGCGGAGAGCATCCTCATAACGTAGACAATTTTACACTAAATATTTAATTTGAAGACCGTGCCAAGGCAATTTAATAAATGTCTACCTCCCGACCTCGCTGTAAAATCAGCCCGATGCCTTGAAATATATAACATTTTTGCCATAACTAAAAAGTATGAAGGTACTTATTATTATTTGATGAACCATGATAAAACGTTTGAAATGTGACGAATATCTAAAATAAAAGGACATACCGATCCCATGTAACCAATAGAATTGTAGCAAAACTGACGTGATGTGATATTATTCCAACTCTATTGGTTAAAATTTCAAAACAATGTTTTGACTATTGAGTGGTTTTAAGAAGTTTCAGAGCAGGCCAGTTTACTTAACTAAGTAACTTGTTGATTGAACTATTGATTCTGATCAAACTAGTCTCAGGTTTTGAGATAATTCAATTACACGTTGTATAATGTATCTATGGTCAGACGGAGGACACTATCACACTGGTTTATTTAAACAGCGTTTTTGAATAAGGTGGTTACTGTCTACGTGAGGTGCTTTCAGTTGGCGTATTTGGTTAAGACAACAACACTCTTCAAAGAGTATGGTTAATAAAGCACCTGTAATGAAGTCAGTTTGGATGCAAACACCTGTACTGCGTATCACAGCGAACCACACCTGCGTCTCCACAATGCAACTGTTCATTTGCATATTGGTTTATTTACATGTATTTCATATGGGCATGACTATTTATCATCATCCTTACATTATGACCACGTATTTTTGGTATACAATTTTGACCATGTGACCTCAAACTAAGCAGAGCTCGAAATTGATCTAATTACTCATCTTTCATAATTCTTATATTAATCGAACTGACCGTGATTTTAATATTTTTTAGGGTTCCTTTAGAACCTTCTCCTGACAATAACAAACACAACAAAAAAACAATTATCGAAATCGGTCCAGCCCGTCACGCGTGATGCCGTGACCAAGGGAAATAGGGATCCATTGTTATATATATAGATTTTATACAAATCTTTTGCAACAAAGAATTTTTCAGATGTCATCGCATAAGTAGGTACGACTGCACATTCCAACAACCTTTATTCTATCAAATTCTAATGGTATTACATCCCATGTCACAGTAAATCATACACGGTATATGGTTGGCGATATTTCAGTTTATTCCATCCTATTTTCAATCACTTTGGGTTCAAATAGTGGCCGTGGGACGTGTTTGAGTAGATGGACAGATTGGAAGCAACTGTCGACGTTGATGTTAATGATGTATTTGTATTCAGAAACAGTTTATGGGCTATGATGACAGGCCTGAAAGGATTCTACTTATTTTATGTTCTCTAGTTAACATTGGTGCCGATTCTGTTGTTTACGAACTTAACTAATATTAGACAAGTCACCTCTCTTTCATTTTAACCTTATTGAAAAAAGATAGAACATTTTTAATGCTGTCAGTTTAATCCATACCGTCGTAATGTACGGGTAAATAGTCGTGACCAATAAAGATCGCGCTTAAATTCACGTTGAAATGTGTGATCGGATTAAACTGACAGGACTAAAATATCTTGCATCCCTTTCTTATATTTACTATTAGAAAGAGATATAGTGAGATTAAATTTATTTTAGTTCGTAAACAACAGAATCGGTACCATTATCTGTCTTTTAACATATTAATGGTTTAAATCATGTGTTACAAAACCATTCAGGGCGATTGTGTAACTTGATTCCGATTACGATGGCTCTCGTAATCATCTTATAATGTTGGTATTGTCTATCTTAGGTGAACAACAACTAAACTGCGATTGTAATTACTTCTCTTAATATTTAATCATTTGAAATTAGTCATCGGAATCAAAAAAGATAGACAATGCCAATAATAATAGATGGTTACGAGAGCCATCGTTATCGGAATCCGATTACGAGGGAGATAGACAATCGCTATGCTGATTGTAAGATGGCTTCGGCTCTTTCTGTCAAATGATGTAACAAAGAGACGGACATATTTAAAACCGGTTTTTATCTAGGTAGTCTCCATGGACAGCGAAATATTTGATTTGACCACCCTCACATCATGATGAGGGCGTCATATTCCAGGGCCCCGCGCTTCTTAGCGCGCGGCGAAAACTTTGAAACCACCGCAAAGGGGGCCATCGCCCTCTGTGCGGATCCCCCACGGCCCTGACGGGCCGTGTGAGAAGATCACGAGAGAAATATGTCTATCTGTTTTTATCTTTTAATATATTCTAAAAAATCACAAACTAGGCTGGTCCATCCAAAAATCGGGTATTTTGGAGATCAAAGCTTTGCTGCCAATTCCGATGCAGTTGTAAAAATGCGGTAGTCAACGGAATATGTAAAAGGAAAGCGTGACTGATCTATCAACGCACAGCTCAAACCACTGGACGGATCGGGCTTAAATTTTGCGTACAGATAGCTATAAGACGTAAGCATTAGCGAAGAAAAGATTTTTGAAAATTCGACCCCTAAGGGGGTAAAATGGGGGATCGAAAGCTAATCTTGAATAAATCCTGCACTTGATTACTTTTGTGGGATCACCAGCTTAAGTGTCGAGGTGATCAAATGAAAATACCTACCTTTTGTAATTTGAAGATCGCGCATGACGAGTGCCGTCTCAGCATTTCTATTAGTGCTATATACTTGTGTGCGTATAGTATACCCCTACAATTCTCGAATATAAACGTAAATAAACATTACCTTCGCCTTAACCAAAGAAAACGGCATCGAAATAGAAAATCAATACCAATTACCGGGGCTATTAAGTGTCGTATCGGTGACCACCTGCGTTATAGCTCTGTGGGATATTGAGGACAAAGTTATATTAATCAATTTGAGTTCATTCTGAATCTGTGCTAGAATTGCTTAAAATATTTTTGCATTTGGCAATTTTTAACAGTTTTACAACCGGTTCACTCGTTAATTTTACTACGACGACGGCATACAAGTATACTCGTCTGATGGTAAGCGTTTACCGTAGCCTGTAGATGCTTGCATCACAATAGTTAGACCACTAATCGCGGCGCTATGGTAACATCATTGTAAACAACACCCAGAAAGCTGAGACTGTCTTGTCAATAATTGATCCAAGGTCTTACCTTATTGCAGAGCCCTTAGATAAAAGATACCCTGCTAAAACTGATATACGAGAACCTAGTACATAAATTATTTATTTTTGCCTTTTGCGGTCGAGACCATGGGTCCTTGGGGGTCTGAGGCTCGCCGATTTTCTCGAACATTATTTTCAAATATAATTGAGGTCACAGGTGACCGGCGGGCGGGGAGCTTTTTCCGCCAACGCGTTAGCTTGGCCATACAAAGAGGGAACGCTGCCAGCCTTCTGGGAACCTTGCCGTTGATTGGCAGCAGCACACGCCTCGAGGAATTTTTTTATATATAGTTTGTATATTTCTTGTAAATAATTGTAAATAATATACGGAAATGTATTGATATCTATCTTTTTACCGACTTCAGAAAGTTCCATGGAAAATATCCTATGATCTTTTGAACACGATATTATGTTTTGTTTATTATGTACACGAATTACATGATAATGAAAACAAAATGACTGTAAAAACCGTATCAAAATGTATTACGTACTTAGGACTAACTAAGGCAAAATGAGAAGTGACATTGTTTTATACTAATTAGAAAATTATTGATTAGAGATTGTTAATTTTACCTAAAATTCAATTATGTTATTCTATTATTATTATAATTCTATTATTTCTAAGGAATCATTCAATTAGGTTCTGATTAGGTTAAATATTAGACTGCCAAATAAATCTAGATAAAATTACTTCATCGCCTAGGCTGACGTTATCTAAAATAAAAGGGCGTTTCATAGCATCGTTATATCACTACATAGTATAAAACAAAGTCGCTTCCCGTCTGTCTGTCCCTATGTATGCTTAGATATTTAAAAATACGCAACGTATTTTGATGCGGTTTTTTTAATAGATAGAGCGATTCAAGAGGAAGTTTATATGTATAATACATGCATATTATATAGGTTGTAAAGAAAATGCAGAGAAAAGCCGTGCGAAGCCGGGGCGGGTCGCTAGTAGTACATAAATATCTTAAGGTTCTTGAAGCGTGTACGATGTCTCCGAACAGCCCTTGATACCCATCACGGGATATTCTAAATAGGAAAGCGTTTGAAACACGAAAACTGTCACGTAGTTTCGGTTTTATGTATTAAACATTTCTGATAACTTTCCATGTTTGCGTAGGTAGTGTAATATTACCACTTACCTAATAATAGTTTCGCTCATCATTTTCATTGCTTTATACGTAATAAAGGCCCCTTATGCATTAGTAGGATCGCCCGAAGAATTGCCAAACTGAAGTGACAGTGGGCGGGGTACATCGCTGGTAGAACCAAAGACCGCTAGGGCAGAAAGGTTCTCGAGTGGCGACAACGAACCGGAAGACGCAGAGTGGGCAGGCCCACAAGGTGGACCGACGATCTTGTGAGGGTCGCGCGAAACTTTTAGCGTAAGACCCGCCATCGTGGAGATCCTTGGGAGAGGCCTTTGTCCATCAGTGGACGTCTTTCGGCTGACATGATGATGATGATGAGTGAGATTGTGCACATAGCACATTATTATATTATGTGCTAATTTGGTCGAAAATAGTACGAAAAAGGGAAACCTGAGCAAGCTTGCTTTAAAGACTTCTCTCAATCTATTTCATAGTAATATTCTCCAACATAATTCCTGTCCATTCTTTGTGATAAAACGACCTATACAAACAAATTCTCGAGTGATGGAACACTCAATTAAGTTCGACAAAGAAAGGTCATTATTTATGCAAATCTCTCATTACGAGAGAAGCCGGTACTTTATTAAACTATAATCTGCTTACATTGATCCCGGAAAGTCGGGCTTTATTCTATCTTACAATGAATTGGAATTTTCTTTTACTAGGATTTGCTTCTCGATTTCACCCGCAATTCGGAGTGAACCAAAAAAAATCTTTATTAGTTGAAGCTTAGGACTCTCTCTCCACCAAAGCGTTGCTGAGTTTCTTGCCGGAGTTTTCTCAGTTTAAGTGTATTCCGAACTGGTGGTCGAGTCTATAACTTTCGATGTTCATAAGTGCCTTATCAGAGCCTAAACTGATTAAATCAGTTTTGAGTTTGAGTTCAAGGAACATACTCGTACCCTCTACATTTTATGCAGTGATTTAGACTAATATGAAATGACAATCAGTGATCAGTCAGGTCAGAATTTCAACTTTGTATTTTATACCGGGTTGGATTTTGAAGAAGAATTACCAAATTTAAGACTCTTGTGCAGCAGTGGACGTCTTTCGACTGATATGATGATGGATTAAATGGTATAATAGGCCAAAAATAAATTTATATATTACTTTATACCTACAGATCATGAAAAAATATTTTAGCGTGGAAAACAAAACTATAATATCAAAATATAAAAATTTCAACTTGTCTATCACGGTTCATGAGATACAGTCTGGTGACAGACACACAGACAGACAGACAGGAGTCTTAGTAATAGGGTCCCGTTTTCCCCTTTGGGTACGGAACCCTAAAAATAGGTATATCTTAGCCAACATCGGTCTTATTTACAAATTTAGGAAAACGTATACCAAAATCATTTCGTTTAAACGGAAGATAGGCTGATTAATATTCTCAAAGTTTATCTCAATTTATTAAATTATTCGTTTATCTGAGGTACCAGGAAATTATATTTGATATCTCGTCATATCAAATAATCGCAATATTTTTTTCGACTTGGCAAAAGTTTGTTTATTGCTTTTGGTATATTCAAATATTTTCGTAAATAACTTCGCACAAGAAATTATTCGCTAAATTGACAAGACGTAGGTAGGTAAAGTTAGATAAATCATAATATATTTGTAATGTCAATTGATTTGCTCAGATGACCTTTTACGTAAACTTATAGAAAGTATTCTGTTATTTTTTATATATAAAATAAATAGATATCTTGGGACATTTCTTCACACACAGAGAGCAGAGCTTGTACTATGGAAACCAGATAACTGATATACTACATATACTACTTTTTTTTTTGTAAATACTTATATAGATAATTACACCCAGACTCAGGACAAACAGACATGTTCATGCACACAAATGTTTGTCCTGGATAGGAATCGAACCCACGACCAGCGGCGCGGTAGGTGGCGTCTTAACCAACTGCGCCAACTAGCCTGTCAATTTAATTTATGTGTTTAAGATCAATTTTATTATACTAGCCGTCTCCTGCGCTTTCACCCTCGTTTCTAGGGTAAAAAGTAGCCTATATTCTAAGGTATTATCTATCTATGTGCCAAGTTTCATCAAAATTCTGTAGTTTTTGCGTGACAGGGTACCTAACATTTTCACAACCTAACAAACTTTCATAGAACTAAAATTTAATTTGAGGGCTTATAAGAGAATGTTACTAAATGTGAGAGTAGGTACCTACATAACAATGTTCAGCTGTTAAGCGTTGGTACATAGCGTAAACAAAATTCAATTAACTTTAGATATAACGTATGGTATCATATTTCCTTTTGGAAAATTTCTTTATTCGATTCCCATCCAGAACAAACATTTATGTGCATGAGTCCGTTTGTCCCGAGTCTGGGTGTGGTTATCTATATAAGTATGTACTTACTAGAATCCGCCCCGCGGTTTCTCCCGCGTTCCCGAGGGTTCGTATGTATTCTGTGTTCCAAATTCGTTCAGTAGTTTTTGGGTGAAAGAGTAACAAACATCCATACTCACAAACTTTCGCATTTATAATATTATTAGGATTTATAAAAAAAAGTATTTATATGTAATTATCAGTTATCTGGTTTCCAAAGTACTAGCTCTGCTTAGTTTCAGATCAGATAACCGTGTGTGAAGATTATCCAAAGACATTTATTTATTTAGTACTATTGCTTAGATACCTTTATGTTAAAAAAAAATACTTTTAAACTTGGAACACTATGGGTATCACTCCCACGTTGCCGACCCTTTGAAAATGTCTTCACATCCTTCTAGAAGAATCGCCGGCTCTTTGTAAATCTAAGGCGGCTCCACAATCTACCTATGTCAAGTCAATAAACAAATGTAGTGAACCCAGTGTTCGTGACCGATTCACGCACGAAGTTTTCTTTCTGACTTCCAATATATTTCTGTTACCTTAAGATACCGTACGATACGTGACAAGAATAGAACTACGTGCGAGTATAAAATATAGCTATTCCCCGCGGCTTTACTCACGTTCTCGGGATAAAAAGTAGCCTATAATCTTCGGGTATAACGTAGGTTCCTATTAGTATGAAATCATTTTTCGAATCGGACCAGTAACTCCGGAGATTAGCGCGTTCAAACAAACAAACTCTTTAGCTTTATTATATAGATAGTAAACTATTGTTAGTCAATTCCTTATTAAAGATATTTTCAAAAGAAGATGGTTTAATTTTATTTAGTCCAGTTGGTGATAATAATAAATAATAAAATCATTTATTGAACAATCAAATTACATAAACATATTGCAGCCCTGTCTTCCAAACTAGCGTGAGCTGTGTGTCAGAAGACAGTTCCCACCCAACACTTGCCTTGAATCTATTTGATTAAACAAAAACAAAAAAGAAAAGAATTTACAAATAAAACCAACATTTTTCTGATCAATATCTGTTTGTGTGTGTGTGTGTGTGTGTGTGTGTGTGTGTGTGTGTGTGTATGTGTGTGTGGGGAGAGGGGTGTTTAATTTATTTAGTTTACAATAACAAGTAGTTTCTCAGTATCCATATAATCTAGTTGTTTTAACCATTGTTTTATTTTATATTTTAGATTATAACTGGAAATATTACTTACATCGTACATATCATTTAATTTATTATATAGTCTAGGTGCAATTGAATTGTAATGCATTTGCGCAAATTTTCTTTTTACTTTTGGGATTGGGTATCGCTTCCGTCGTTTGTTTGGGAGTTCCAGCAATGGAGCTGTTCTGTGGTATCTACGAACACACTGATAAATAAAAAGTTTGCGTACTGAGAGTACATTAGCCATTTCATAAAGTTTGTGCGTTGGATAACGAAATGGTAGATGCAGCAGTACCTTAAGTACAGCTCGTTGAGATCTCTCAAGCTCAAGTAAATTACTTTTGGCTGCAGCACCCCACGAAGAAATACAATATGTGACTATGCACTCTGCTAGGGATTTATATATCTGTATTAGAAGTGTTGAATTCGGTGATAGAGTCATTCAAAAAGGAAGCTTTATATGCATTTACAGAAAAGCCGTGGGAAGCCGGGGCGGGTCACTAGTATATAATAGTTTGGCTCTTGACGGTATATAGCTTACTCTATTATTCTCTTATTTTTGCTGTTTCCGTCACCTCTGACTGCATAAACGAAACGACATAAAATTTGGCCTTCACTTGATTTATATAGTTCAATCTAGATCTTCCTATTCCTCGCTTTCCTTCTATTATGTTTTTTATTAGTTCGAGGTAACGTATATGGTGGCTTAATATTTCTATTGATCAGAACATAGTAATCAATCGATACAAATAGTGATCACACAAAAATACGGTATAACGTATAAAAAACCAAATTAAAATTCGGTCGTCCGTGCTTAACTTTCAGGCCGGCACTGACGTTGCGAGCTTTTATATTCCCCCAATTCGATAGCCCAGGGCATTGGGAATAGTAAGGCAAAAAAATAACTGCTCGAAATACAAACTTGTTTGTTAACTGGAGAACAGTTTCGGAACTAATCTAGACTATGCTGTTATTCGACTTCATTTTAAGGATAGAACCATTTTTTATTGACCGTACTTTTATAAGAGTTGTGTTTTTGTTTGTTTGTGTATCGCACATCATTTACTCGAAAGGTGTGCGAAATATTGGTGTAGCTAAAAATTGTAGATATTGTAAAACTGGTAGCTTTTTTCCCGCGGGTTTACTCTCGATCCTTGAATTTCGAAAACCCCTTTCTAATATAAAAAACTTATGTGCAAACTAAAAAAAAAAAAAGTTTTTCAGATTGTGATATGAGTTGTGCATAGATAAGCATAAATTATAGAAATAGAAACATTTTCTTAAATGTTTTTTTTTGTCATAAAGCTCTCCTATTTTTTAGAATTTTGAGACATTCCTCACACACGACTATCTGATGGCAATATCCTACCAACATCGTTTTAGCAACTTTTTTTGCACAGCAAAACTTGAACTAACTAGGTAATATTTAAGTGATATTTTACATTGAATAACTGAATTCTTCTTAAAAAGCTATACTGGTTTCCAATAAAACATCTCGGCTATATTCATTCTCTCCAACCTGAGCTCTGTTTATCAACACAAAGCATTTCATTAAAAAATAAAACTTGTTAGGTACCTACCTACTTGTGAAATACAACTGAAAGTGAGCTCGGGTCGGCTTCAAGGGAAAAAAATCATTAATTAAAAAAGTTACTACCGCTGCTTGGATTTGTCGGTTAATGTAGGTATCTTGCTAAGGGCGTCCACTTTAGCCTCGCGACATGAAAGAGGATTCCATCTTTAATTTGTTGGATTTTGTGAAAGATAGTAAATTCGCTTGGTAGATTTTTTGTCGCACTCAAATTTCAATTTGTTGATTCTTTGCGCTTGAATTGTCTAATTAAATAATTTAATTATACTTAAAGAATAATTCTCTGATACCTATATAGAATAAATCTATCTTTGAAAATGAGATCCATTCCTTTGCTGTTTGCCTTTTGTCGCAAAAAACGAAACAAATATACATAAATTATAGCTATATGTTTTACCAGAACTGAATTATATCTATCACTACCGTTATCCAACAAGTATGACGTAAATCAGGACCCCAGCAATTCTTTTTGTTGTACGCAATAACCAGAAAAAGTTGTGAATAATTTTACCCAAAAATTTCCAAACTTGTTTTGACTAGCCGTCCGTCCCTTCGTTTGAGGATTTACTTAATATTGGAAAGTATTGACAAGGTTTTGAAGGAATATCTGTGCTACGTAATAATAAAAATAATTTGAGAGAAGCCCTAAGAGTAAAATTATTTCTGAATGGTAAAGGATTAACAGAAATACTGTAACAGTGTAAAGATGAGGTAAGAAAAATTTAAATTAATAAAACATTAAACGTATGATTATGAGGTATATTAATAAACAATTAAAATTGATAACTACAACATTTATAACTGTACAAGGATAAACATTATTAGAACTGAATCCTTTGTATCTAAAAATGTATGAACTCATTAAACATTGTTTTAAAACTTATTTAACGTCAATTAATATGACAACAGCAGAAAAGTTTTCGACAAATACGTGAACATTTATGCAGTATTTTAGTTAAATAACATTTTATAACCAAGGCTCTACGTTTAGTTTTATCAAGTAAATCAGAACCAGATCTAGATTCGACATTGTTTTCTGATGTCACTGTGTTCTGAATACTAGTGAGTTCTAATAGAGAGGTCACGCGATGTTTTACACCGTCTGCTGCAATAATCATCAAGAGTCCATCTTCAATCCAACACTTTGTGATACCAAAACGCTTATGAGCATCTTTGAGTGCTTCAAATGATATATTTGTATTCAGAAATTCGGATATAGTGATGCCGGTACCTTCTAAATTATCTTTATTGTACCAGACAGAGTCTCTAGTCTCAACGTTTTTAAATTTTACCAATATTGTTTTCGGTTTATTATTACTCACTTGGCCAAAACGGTGAGAGTGGCTTACATCAGCACTGCTGAATTCCAGCTTCAGAGATTCCCTTATTATTTTTAAAACTACTGCAACTACATCATCGTTGCCATCTTCGACCACACCATGAAATAGAAGAATTTTTCTTCCTCTCCACATTTCAAAGTATTCTTTCTCTTTTTCCAAATCTTCCACTTGTGATATTAGTTCATCTACAATACAGACATTGTAAATCAGGGAGCCAGTAACTCGTTTTCGTTCAGAAGTCTGCAACATTTTCTGGTTCTTCACCTGGTGATAAAATAGAATTAATCAAAATGGTTTTTGAAACTCGAAATAATTATAAGAAGAAATAATTACACTAAACTATTTATTTTATTTCCCTTTTGCGGTCGAGATTTGGATCCTTGGAACTAATATCCCAGACTCGCCGATTCGCTCAAACTCTATCATCCAAACCTATTGAGGCTTCAGGCGGGGCTTTTTCCATCCAAGAGGAAACGCTGCCAGCCTTCTCCGAACCTTCGGCAGCAGCGGCCACCTCGAGGATTAGTTTTACATGTAGATTGTATTTTGTAAATTTGTTATTAGAAATTGTATTTACCAGGTATAGAGAGGCATGCGCTGGGACGTAGTCGCCGCCATCGTTAGTAGAAATTTTTGGTAAACCCCACACAAGCTTAGTGCACAAGCCTCGTTGGGATGAGTAATGCTGTGAATAGTAAACAAAATTCATTTCAACAATAGTTCAATAATATTATGTCGAAAGACATAGGTTGAATTCCATAATGAACTTGAGCTTTCTTTAAAGCTATTTTGTCTGCTTACTACCACTTTGGCCATATCATCACATATCATGTTAAATGTGTGAAACACAAGCTTATTTTGGAGAAAAAAAAATATCCGGAACGATTTTTAAATTTACAATGAAATTTAAATAACAAAATAAAATACTTACTTTTATTAGCTTAGGCATAGTTTCGAAGAATTTAATGTAATCTATGGTGAAGCGGCGGTTTGTATTGTCAGGAGTTGTTATCCATTGTATTCTGAAAATTTGAGAAAAAATATGTCTTTCTTTATAGATGGTGAGGTTTTTGAATATAATATCTTTCGATCTGCAGTTTGACTCTTAGAAAAATCTACGTCATAGAAGAAACCTGAGTTCATTTTGTGCTTATTTTGTGCTTTTTATTTTGTGTTGATTCTTTAATCACCGTCCAAATTTTCAGGGATTATTGTAGGTACTCATCATTATGACCAACTTTTACTACCGAACTACTATGGGATATTGTTATTTTCAATTTTTTCATACAATTTGACCAAATAAGATTGATGTTTTAGATCAAAAGTTTAAAAAAAAATCGTGATTTCAGGGTTGGTCCCATAGTAAAAGTTGTTCATAATCATGAGAACAATAATCCTTGAAAATGTGGAGGAAGATTAAAAAAATACCCAGTATATCTATAACAGTCAGTTAGTTTTTCCTTATAAATAAATATTTACACAGATTATAAATATAAATGCTATGTTATTCACAAAAGTATTACTGCTGATAAATCTGCACTACGACAAATTATAATAAATTAAAATTATCGAATGTTGGGAAAAATATAAAACAAGAAAAAACATCATTAATAAATAAATTACAAATAGAAAAGTGAGCCATATATCGTACCGATAATGTTTGATTTTTCCATGATCTGCAACACTGAGAGCTAGGTCACTCTTGAATGTAGTACTATCTCTGATCAGGAATGCACCATTTGTATAGTTCTTTAGAAGCTCAATTGCTCTTTTCCTAGATATAGCTCCGTGGTACCATCTGAAAACACAAGCATAGGTATCTATTTAGAAAACCGTCACGAGAAGAACTAGCAGAAGTTGGCGAACAACGCCATTTTATTTTTACTGCTAAGCCACTACACTTACACTTTTTTAAACATATATTTACATCTAGGTAAAAGAAAATAGTAACATAGGTACCTAGGATTATATCATTTATTCGGTTCTCATAGTACAAATTTTACTTACTCTCAGATAATGGTCGTATAATAAGAATGTGGCGTGATATTTGTATACATATAAGACAAACTCAAATCTGCATAAAAGTAATCTGTTTATTATTATTATTAAAACCCCATTAAATTTGCCTTCATTTTAGTACGCTCCCATAGACACAGGAAAACTTATTTACTTAAGGGACGAAAATACGAGTACAGTGCGACAAGGATGTTTTGGCGCGTGGTCAAAATCGAAATTAAAGCCGCTATCATGTGAACAGTCACTTTTTGAGAGTTTGTTCTATCCGTTCATAATTTTATTGTTGTATGTTATGTTGTTTTTGAACACTGTCTCTCTGACCCCACTTCTTATTACTTTCGGCATATTATTTCATTCATCGGCCAAAACATCCTTGTGCACTGTACACACGTTGTTTGTCAAAAATAAAGACTAAGCTAGATATATTCCATTGTTCATAATATAAAAATATATAAATTAACTTACTTCCAATGATCCATATTGCCATAAAAAGGCGGGGTTTGCTTCGAAGAATTCATTAACGCGTCTGAAGCTTCAAAAACACTTTTAAATCACTGAACTAGATTTATGTCACTACTAATGTTATGATTTTTTTTATGTGTGCACTCGAAGCTCCTAAATGCAAATATGAACTTGCATTACAAATAGACAACGATAATACAATTTATTATACTTCCAATTTCAGTGACCAAATAAGGATAAGATAAATGTCATTGGCCGTTCATTGTTTTCATCTACCAATGAGATATCAGAATCATACGAGTATGAAGCTCTTATCTGTCAAATGATTCAGCTCTGCTCTGTTGGACAATATCACCACACCCCAGTTCTTCATGTGAATTATACACTTTGAGGCTATTGGTCGAAATAGTCTTCTTTACTTTCTTTCTTTAATTTACGTAGTTATTAAGCAAGATGACCAATTTTTAAAATTTATGATCAAGTCTAAAAGCATGGAAAACTTTTCATACATTCTGATCGAGCAAAGTGTTAAAGGTATTTTTTGAGGAAGAAAAAATATACATTGTTTAAAAATAAACCCAATTTATTTAAATAACAATTATTCATTTTGTCAATAATCCATAATCTAGGTTATAAGCGGATTCCAGTGGACTTGTTATATTACTGAGTTCTGCTACAGAAGTAACTTGATGTCGTGTACCATCAGCTGCAGTAACTACCACGAATCCATCTTTCGTCCAACAGTTTGTGAGACCAAAACGCCGTCGAGCCGCTGCATAAGCCCTGTAACGTTCTTTGGTCAGAAATTCGGTCATTATAATACCGGCACCTACTAGACGAGACTTATTATACCAGACAGAGTTTTTAGTCTCGACGTCCTTAAATTTTACCAATATTAGTCTCGGTCTATTAACATTCGCTTGACCTAGGCGATGAGACTGGCGTATATCAGCATCGCTTAATTGTAGTCTCAGGGTCTTTCTAATTATCTTTAAGATAGCTGCAGCTACATCATTGTTGCCGTTTTCGGGCACACCATGAAATAATAGGATTTTCCGACGTCCTCGCATTTCAAGGCGGTCCTGTTGCTTAGCCAGGTCTTCCACTCGTTTGTTAAGTGTTATGAGTTCATCTATAACATAGGCATTGAAGCTCATGGGTTCAGTGGCCGGTTCCGGTGGAGGTGTAGGTATTCTTTCCCGAGTTTCCATCTGGGGATATAATATTGTTACAATTATTTTGTGATAATAGCAGAATGAAATTTTTGACTCTTCAGGTAATCAGGAAACTGGTTACAAAGATTAAGCCTTATGATACCTACAGCATATGCTGAACTGGGGTCAATTGGACCCAACTTTGTAGTAAACAAGTCTTAATAAATTATACTGTTCTGTTTGATTTTAGCGTAGAAATTGTGTATCTCAATTGTAGTGTTTTTATTGTGTGTTGTTTTGCTACTTGGTTGTGTCTAATAAATATATCTTTCTTTCTTTCTTATATTTAAATACTGTAATGTAGCGAGATCTTTTGTCTCCCATGGAGTTTTGACCTCAAACTGCTCTAACATTGTAGCTGTTATTGCACTACTCGAGTTTAATTGCTGTCCTTTAACTCCTCCAACTCTTAAACATACCGACCCACAATCAAGAGTGCACGAAACTAAAAACCTACGTATTATTTCATATGAATCTGTATTTAGTTCAAATATTTAGAACATGTATTTTTTTTTTACTTTGTATAGGCCTGTGTTTAACCACATCCCACCGTGGACGGTGATGATGTGGCCAAAAATGGTGAGCACACAAAATCTAGAAAGAAACTAGCTCTCAAATACAGCTATCGGAACACACCAGTACGTGTTTTTTTTATCCTGGAACATAAAAGCCCTAGTTGTGAGAACGTGTATCTTATTATCACGAGAAACCTTAGTTACCTGTCGTTGAGGGGGACACTGTACGACGTAGTCATTACCTTCGACAGGGCATCTTTTGGGTAAGCACCGTACTAGTCTACAGCACAGGGCTCTTTGAGAACTCGATGAATACCACTGTGGATGGGATTTCATGTCATTAGTTGAATCTCTAATAGTCGTAAAATTCCTGACACATGTCAAATCGATAAAATTTGAATATTTATTAAATTGAAATTTTTAGGGCTGAATGGAAGAAAGTACATATTGAGCCGACCACAAATGATTATGCAGGTTACGTGAAACTTTCCTACATTCAACCCTTCTATCCGTTTTCATCATCATCATCATGTCAGCTGAAAGACGTCCACTGCTGGACAAAGGCATCCCCCAAAGATCTCTACGATGGCCATCAGTTAAATTCAAATAATAATTTAATAAAAAAAAATACTTACGTCTATAAAATCTATCATGTTATTAAAAAATCTTTTATTATCCATGGAAAAACGCCGGCTGGGAATGTCGGGCGTTGTCACGCATTTTATTCTGCAAATGAAAAAAAATACTAAATTTTATGGCTCCTAGAATGCGGATAGAATCTTTTAAACCAAACATACAAACCGATAATGTCTAAAGTTATTTTTATTTGAGATGCTGAGGGTATAGTCCCCGATATAGGTGGAACTATCTCGTATCAGGTATACTCCGTCCGGTGTACCCAAGAGCAGTTCCTCTGCTCTTTCCCGGGACAGCGTCTCATGGTACCATCTGTAAATATTACACTTAGAAATCATAACGCTGTGACGGAGATATCAGGGTTTATTATAAACTAGCTGTTCTCCGCGGCTCTACTCGCATTCTTCTTCGAATTTTTCAAATCGGACCAGTAACTCATGATGTAGCTGTAGGTGGTTAGTACGCAAAGCTTACAAGGGAACTCAAGTATGAAAAAACAACTTCAGGTCTAATGGTCTTCAGGCTAATACAAATTTTAAATTTGAGTGTGCTATGGTTTTCTCTCGATGACCTTTGAAGTGTATTTAAACACTTGACAGTCCAGTTGTCGCAGTTGGTTAAGACACCACCTATCGCGCCTATGGTTGTGGGTTCGATTCCCATCCAGGACAAACATTTGTGTGCATGAACATGTCTGTTTGTCCTGAGTCTGGGTGTAATTATCTAAATAAGTATGTATTTACAAAAAAAAGTAGTATATCAGTTATCTGATTTCCATAGTACAAGCTCTCCTTAGTTTGGGATCGGATAACCGTGTGTGAACAATGTCACAGGATATTAATACAATGATGACCTTTGCCACGGCATTTGATGTTACTTCCATTGAGCTATCATTGCCTTCGATTAGACGCACGTAGAATATTCGAAATGAACACCGGTCTTTTACAACTCACCTATACCGAGAGGCTTTTCCAATTAGTTTTGTTAAAACCTATACGCCACATAAACTTTTATATTGTTGTAGTTTCCGCCCCGTGGTTTAACCTCCTTCCTAAGGGATTTTTGGGTAGGTTGCTAGTACATTTTAGTTAAAGTGATAGTTAAAGTTAACTTACCTAACTATTACCATGCTTTGACCATAGAGTCACTTTGACTATGACCGACCTCTCTCGGTCGGTTATGGTTACGGTAAAAATTTTAGTTAAAGTGACACGACAAACCTAGTTTGCTTTGTTTCGGGCGCAAAATTTACGAGCACCCGACCCTTAATGTTATTCCGGGATAAAAGTTAACCTGTATATTTTTCCAAAGACTGATCTATCTTTGTCTTAAGTTTTATTCACATCCCAAATTGTATTTATTTAGTTCATTCTTATGTAATAGTAAGTTCTAGCTGTTATAAGACGGACAGAGTATGGCTTAAACATAAAGTGAAGCATAGCAATGGCGGCGACGCATCCATGTGTGAGTCCCAGAGTTGCTCGCGACGTAATGGCGACCGACTGGCTTACTATGGTGAGAGTGTGTGCGTGTCGCATTGTATGTACAAGACGGCCGGCTTACTATGGTGCTTCAGTTTACTGGTTCGTAAAATGGCGTCCGTCTTTTTTTATACGTCCATTGCCATACGGCTGTTATAATAATTTTCCTTATTACGTTGTATGTATGTTTAGTAAAAACACACATAGGTACACCAATTAGTACCTAATTGTTAAAAATTATGTTGTTGGTGTTATTTGTAACTTTGTCTTGAATATTTAACGAATCGTTTTTGCGTTTTAATTTATTACATGAATTTTAAGTAGATAGGTAGGTACCTATTGAAAGGTATTTTAAGATAACGTCATTTATTTTATGATTGTAATTTGATTTGGAGTCAATACGTACGGCCACTGAGTTAAGTCATCTACGGAACTCATCACTATTTTATTCACTGAAATTACACACTCGTGTTTCCATTCGACAGGTTCATTGGCTACTGAACTCGATTAATAATATAAAAGTGTAGGTTAAAAATAACCCAGAGAAGGAAAACGCAACATATTGTTAGTTATCCTTATAATTTTTGGATAGACAGGTTTTTCGAATTACAACAACTTATTCAGTTAATTTTTAATAAAATGTAACATAGATATGCAAATATTATTTGTTAGGCTACGGTGACAGCTTTCTATCAAGCGAACAAATTAATAAAAACCCGACCGCGAAGTTCAGGATTGTTTATTTTAATAATTTATTATTCCAAAAAATGTTATCACCTTTTAAAACTATCATCATCATCATCATATCAGCCGAAAGACGTCCACTGCTGGACAAAGGCCTCCCCCAAGGATCTCCACGATGGCTGGTCTTGCGCTAGCCGCGTCCAGCGGTTTCCCGCGACCCTAACAAGATCGTCGGTCCACCTTGTGGGGGGCCTGCCCACGCTGCGTCTTCCGGTTCGTGGTCGCCACTCGAGAACCTTTCTGCCCCAGCGGCCGTCGGTTCTACGAGCGATGTGCCCCGCCCACTGCCACTTAATTTGGCAATTCTTCTGGCTATGTCGGTAACTTTGGTTCGCCTGCGGATCTCATCATTTCTGATCCGATCTCGCATGGAAACTCCGAGCATAGCCCTCTCCATTGCTCTTTTGGTGACCTTGAGCCTTCTTATAAGGCCCATCGTAAGCGACAACGTCTCTGCTCCGTAAGTCATCACTGGCAACACACACTGGTGTGTGTTACCAGTGTGTGTTTAAAACTATATCATCCTTTAATCACTGCAGTCGGGTAAAAGTAAATATATACTCTTAGGAGAATTGAGTCAATGAGGATGTTTTATTTCAATAGGTACTCGTGACTATGCGGTATCTAGCCTGCTCGTAATCTGTGGGAAAAACCATATTATAAAGCACCATTCAATATCACATGATTATTTTGTGTTCACCCTGAGTCATAAATATGTGTCCACTCGTTTTTAGCACACTGTTAAAGATCCTTGAATGGGAAGCTTTCCAACCCAAATTCCCTTAATTGAACCTCTATTCTATATTATTTTTTAAAGTTTATAGAAAAGTGACCTTTACTCTGTTTATATAAAATATGATTTGTAAATTAGTTTTAATTTTAGTTAAGTTACGTTATAATTCATAGTGTTATCTTATTTTCTATTTTGATTAAATATTTAAATTTATGTTTTTAAACGACTTCAAAAAGGAGGAGGAGGTTCTCAATTTGTCGGAATCTTTTTTTTTTATAATATAAAATGTAGGTTACTGTCAGATGACAATAAATTTCCTCCAAGACTTAATGAATATATTAGTTTGTTACTTTTACGATTTTATAATCCGCTGAGGGGTAGCTGGTAAAAAAAAAACTCCATGCAGACAAAATCACTAATAGTTATTATGCAATAAAAGATCTGATTTCTCTTCTTCTACAATTTCCTAAAATATCGGCATAATTTATCGCAAGGAATTTATTATTCAAAATTATCCTAATACCCATTTCGTGAACACGAAGCTCCGTAATAAACTACGTTGGTACATAATAGCCAACTCAATTGCAAAGCTCGAAGAGCTTAATTTTTAATTACCTACAGCTTAAAATTATTATTTATAATTGGGTATAATAAAGTTGATACTCAAGACCTTATAAACTAAACAACTTAAATAAAGATCTATTTCACACTTTTACGCAATATTGAACGCCTAATTTAAGAAATAAATAATAATTAAATAAATATCTTGGTATATTCTTCACATGTGAACCCAAACTAAGCAGGGCTTGTATCATGGAAACCTGACAAGTGATATACTTAATGGTTAAACAAACTTACCTTGTGACGTTTGACCATAATTATGCTAGACGTTGCATCCGAAGAGATTTATTATAATTCACTATGTAGTCCACTCTTCAATGTACTGGGTATCAAGCACAATTTTAGAGCTATACTTAAAAAAAAAAGGTATAGTTCCCATAACCGCCACCGCTGCACAACAGCGCCCTACCGCGCATTTGCTTCATTATTTTAGAGCCCTATTTCGCAATATTGAGATGGGCCTAGATTTACCTTTCGGTAAATTAGGGATGGGCGGGTTGTAAATCTCTTCGGATGCAACGTCTAGCATAATTATGGTCAAACGTCACAAGGTAAGTTTGTTTAACCATTAATTATACTACGACATTGCATCCTCGAGATTTATTATAATTCACTATGTAGGATGTTCAGAGCATAATGATATTGCGAAATAATTTAAAATCTATAACAAAAAATCAGATTTTATTACACAATCATTTTATATTAGATTAAATTAAATGGATAAACATTCGTTTAAAGATCATATAAAGTCTCTGCAAAAGTACCCTCGTCAGAGGCTACAGGCCGATTATAGAATTTGGCAAACACTAAACTTTGACCGGACCATCCAGCGCATTTCTTGATAAGGTCAATACTCAAACCTCGCCGATGCGCTGCCGAGGTGGAGGCATGTCTGGTACTGTGCGCAGAGAAAATCTCTGTATTTATGCCACTTTGACCCATGATGCCCTTAATCCACCTGCTAATAGTCGATGAGTTTGCATTATGAATGGGTTTTCTGGTAGTTAGGAAAAGCCGGTCAGTATTTGCGTTAGAACGAAAACTAGCTGTAGCCTCTATATATGTCAAGAGTGCTTTTGCAGGACAAACTTCTATTCTATTTTGAAAAAATGGAATCACTAAGCAAGGCATAGACCGATTAGGCGCCGACGTTTTAATCACCTCATTAATAATAATTTCAATGTTAGAATCACGAATTCTTCTTATATTGGATAATCTAATCAGTGACAGCGTCTGGACTCGTTGTCCTGACGACAATGCAAGCAGAACTGCCGTTTTTGACGTAATTTGAGCTAATGTTAAACCCTCATTTGGGAATAAATTGGATACAAAATCAAGAACTACATTAGGGTCCCAGGTAGTTTGATACCGTGGAAAGCAGGGTCTAGACCTAAAAACTCCCCTCAAGAAGCGAGAAACGTTGTCATTCTCACTAAAGGTCTTTCCAAATATAACAGCTAGAGCTGAGCGGCAGGTGTTTAAACTAGAGTAACTAGCTCCGCTATTATATTCATTGGTAAGGAATTCTAATAAAAAAGGTATATTAACAATGAATGGGTTGTTGTTTTTTGCTCTGCAGAAATGCCACCATTTTTTCAATGCAACATTGTATTGTTTTTGGGAGTTTTTTGAAAGAGATGCGATCATGATTTCAATTGTGTCTGGTTCCAGTGACTGTCTTGTAAAAGCTGACCTGATAATTGACAAGATACCAGGGTAAGAGTCTTCGACCGTGGATGAGGTTCCCTGGAAGGAGATAGTAATAATTTTTCGTTAGGATAAAAGTATAACGGTTCCTGGCATCTCAAAGACAGAAACAAAGGATACCAAGCCTGGCTTGTCCAGTAAGGTACTACCAAAATACCAGTAGCCCTGTCATTTATTATTTTACGAAGACATTTTAAGATGAGTGAAAAAGGAGGGAAAGCATAAAAGAAAAAAGGCTTCCAGTCTATCGTAAATGCATCAACATTGAATGCGGATGGATCCCTCTTCCACGATACATATCTTGTACATTTAGTGTTCAATCGTGACGCGAAAAGATCAATCTCCGGTTCTCCAAATTTAGCGACAATTTGGTTAAATGCCGTGAAAGATAAATCCCATTCGGTATCAATGTTTGTGTACCTAGAACCTTCATCGGCTTCTACATTGTCTCTCGATTTAATATAAGAGGCAAAAATGTACAGATGCCTCTCCTCGCACCATCTCCAGATGTCGCGTGTAATTTCATTCAAATGGGTGTACTGGATACCACCCATTCTGTTGATGTAGGAAATGGCAACAGTATTATCAATTCTTAATAAAATTTCAGAATCACGTATTTCACTAGCAAAGCATTTAATGCCAATGAATGCTGCTTTTAATTCTAATAAATTAATGTGACATTTAGTCTCGGCTACATCCCAAAAACCGTGGGACCGTTCTCCTTTACACATCAAACCCCATCCGGTTAAGGAAGCGTCTGAAAATATTTCTAGAGTATATTGACCATTACGAATCGGATTGGTTACTGTCAATATATGTTTTTCCCACCACATAAATTCATAATGTAATTTTTTATCTATGGTCATCCTACAATCGTAGTTGTCATTTGATTGTCTCAATGCTAAGAATTTTTCTCTTTCAAAAAGCTTAGTGTAGACCCATTCATAAACCACTGCTGGACAAGCCGAAGTAAGAACACCCAGAAATTTTGCGAAATTGCGAATTAAAATATGTTCTTTCCTAGAAATATCTTTGACTAGTTTTAATATTTTTTCACGTTTCTCGGTAGGTAAACCTAAGGTCATATCACATCAATTAAATTCAAATCCTAAAAATTTACGACACTGACTTGGTATAAGTTGACTTTTTTCGTAATTAATCACAAAACCCAAATAAACTAGTAAATTTACCGTTTCAGTAACACAATTAAGGCATTCGTCATAGGAATGTCCCAAACACAAAAAATCATCCAAGTAATTAACAATAAAAAACCCGTTATTTCTGAGAAAGGACACAACCGGCTTAAGGAGTTTAGTGAAAACATATGGTGCCGATGAAAGTCCAAAAGGGAGGCACTGAAACTCAAATGTTTGATGAAATTTAAATCTTAGGTATTTTTTCGACGAATCATGTATATTTATAAGAAAATAAGCGTCCTTGAGATCAATGCTAGCCATATAACAAAAAGGAGTCATGAGTTTGGTGGATGTACGATAGTCTTCCATTTTGAAATGGAGCGTTTTGATAAACTTGTTCAGTGATTTCAGATTGAGAATAAATCTGAATTTGCCTCCGGTTTTAGGAATAAGGAATACTTTTGAAATGAACTGCCCCGGAACATCATCACAAGGTATGATAGCACCAACTTGACGCAACTTTTCTATTTCGAAATTTATATTGAGCCGTTCTGATTCAGAAAAGATTGAATGATTAGGTTCTATTGCTTGTAACACTGGCTTAAAAAACGGAATTTTATAACCAGTTATTATTTCTAAAATAATCGGGTCTTGTGTGACTAGTTTCCAATTTTGTAAAAAAAATTTTAGTCTACATGAATGTTTTTGTACCTCTATTGGGTTTTGGTCTGCGGCTTCGGATGAGTTTTCGTTGGATATCGATACCGGTCGGTGACTGGCGCAGGCGGAGGACGTCGTGTCGACTGGTAAGACTGTCGGCCTCTGGCCCCACCCTGTCTGCTGCCGCGCTGTGTTTGACGGGGTGGGCCCCTCCAGTTTCCCTGCTGATGAGAAGATTTCTTCGACGTCGATGCATCCGTAGCATTAACTTTTTTAATCTGAAGGCCAGATTTCTCTGCTGATTTGGAAGTTTTTATTTTATCTGTTAGATTTTCCCCGAAGAGATGGGAATCCCTTTTAACATCTTGAACAATGTCCAGAAATTTCTTATCAAGTGTATATGTAATTAGTTTTCTTCGATTAAGAGTATTTTCAAAATGCAAATCTAATAAGATTTGATTTGTCTCAGATAATCGTTTGATAATTTCAGTCTTATCTACATTTTTCTCAATAAGAGAGCATATAAGGTCTGTCAATGCTGAGATTCCTAAGCCAAGGTAATTTTGGGCTTTTTCCAAGCGCTTATCGCGGTTTTTAACCGTCTCATTTAACACAGCCGCTATTTCAGGATTCAACTTAGGTGCCTTCACCAATTGAAAATTCTCAGGAACAAGAATCTTTTCTGCTAATACTTTCTTTTGTTCTTTATTTAAACCTTCGCATAGTATACGCCCCCAACGTTTAGAGACATCATCTTGAATTCTTGGTCCAAAAATTTCGGGTTTTCCCTTTGCTTCACCTAATAGTTCCAGTATATCAGCCGGTAAGCTGGTATTAGAAGGGACAGCGGTATCAGTTGTTAAAGCATTGGTATTCTGCTGGCTAGTTGAAGGCGTTGGCTCAATTACTGATGTAGATGGAGCCATCGCAGCTTGAGATGGTACTGGTTCAGCTGCGATGGTTGCTGTCAGTAATGTAGTCTCATCGGGAACGTTGACAACGTTAACGACAGATTGAATATATTGACGGGTGGAGACCTCCGATTCTGATAGTTCAATGGATGCTGGGCTGTCGTGCTCATGATGGGCGTAAGTCGGGCTCCAACCAGTATTGGTGTGGCCTGCATAAGAAAATTAAACAACGGTCATGATCTCATCATGACACTACTGCTTAAAGTGTGACTTGGACCATGTTCGCGTCATGGTACTATTATTGTCAGACATGACTACGTTCGCATCGTAGTACTAGTGCATGATTATGATCGCATCATAATACCACGGCACGATTGTACATAGTTCTTTAAAAAAATAATCTTATTAACACATCACTGCGACGGTGAACTTATGTATTGAATTTATATCATACAGAAAATAAAAAAATAAAAAGTAGGGTAGATGAGAAAAAATGTTAAGAAATTTTATTATAATATCTTGGTAATTTGTATTTAAATTAAAGTAAGTATTCAACTATTCAGATCGCTTTATGTCGGTAGGTTTTTTCTTGAAGGTAGGCGCATACCTATTGATGCGGAATATGTAAATTTTTTGACTAGATTATTTGCGCAATAGTAGGTATATTCATTTCACAAACGGATAATTATTTACGAACATAATGTACATTAAGTATGTAACATGTTACTAATTGTAATAATATAAGACTTACTGTTATTCGAATCCGAATTTCGACATCGCCCGCGACGCAGACGATTCTGTAATTTCCTGATTTTACTTTTAATATACTCTTGAGAATCTTTATTTTTTCGTTTACCCATCTTGTTTCTTCAATGAGTCGTAACAATAACACCCAAATAACGCTAATTCGTAGATTTAACAAATTAATTTGAAAAATAAGGTATTCCGATGCTTCGATACCCGAGCACAAAAAGCGAATGAAGCAAATGCGCGGTAGGGCGCTGTTGTGCAGCGGTGGCGGTTATGGGAACTATACCTTTTTTTTTTAAGTATAGCTCTAAAATTGTGCTTGATACCCAGTACATTGAAGAGTGGACTACATAGTGAATTATAATAAATCTCGAGGATGCAATGTCGTAGTATAATACTTTTTTATAATACATACTTAAATAGATAATTACACCCAGACCCAGACAAACAGACAGTGATGTTCATGCACATTTATAATGTTTGTTCTGGATGGGAAACCCACGACCAACGGTGCAATAGGTGGAGTCTTAACCAACTGCGCCAACTGGCCCTTCAAATACAATTTTCAATATTTAAATAGTATTATGATGCCTCAAATGGATAATGATAACATTAAAAAAAGTAGTCAAAAAGTAACAATCAAACAAATTTTCAATAAAATTAACTATTTCTAGTGGTTTTACTCGCATTCTTGGGAAGGAGTAACCTGTATATTACACTGGTGTAATACATTTTCAGAACCAGATCAAGACTTACTTCCTAAATAAAAAAATACCTCGTAATATCAGTCGGATCACCTACATTAATTTTATAGGTAATCTTTGACTATATCACTAAAGTAAACTAAGTAGGTAGGTAAACCGAAGTCGACGAAAAATAGATTTTCTCTAAATTAAAATGTCTCGGAGATGTCGATAGCAGGACGTTCCTCTATTAACTTGAGATATATTTTTAATCAATTTGCCTTTTAAAAGTCTTTGAAGCATGGATTGGCTTGGTTTCTTCCTGAGTATATTTTTAGGTAGAAGATTAAACAAATCCTAGGCTGGTCTACCAGAAAATGTTAGTGATGTACTGAATATAAGGTTTTGCACGTTATGTCTGTAATCTGTATATCTTCTTTTATGATACGGACAAATAAATGAGTGGAAATTACTTACGAACGTTTGTGTTTTCTGACGTTTTACAAGTATTTATAGTTTCACCTGTCCCGATGTTTGTCATCAAATCTTCCAAGTTCAATTTGATCCACTTTCCGGTTACCGATTGAGCTGAAATTTTGCATGCATGTGTAAATCAGATGACAATGCAAAATTATTATGACATGGAGCTGATCTGATGCTGGAGCTGGAAGGTGGCCATAGGGACTCCGAAATTAAACGACACAACCCCATCGAGTTTGGACTCGTTTGATTTGTATTGACGAGTACTTTGATCCCATATCTGTCAGGGTCTGGTGCTGGAGTAGTATAAAAGTAGTATATCAGTTAGTATCTGGTTTCCATAGTACAAGCTTTGCTTAGTTTGGGATCAGTTAACCATGTGTGAAAAATATCCTAGGATATTTATATTATTTTTGAGTTTGAGTTGGTCGACGGCCAACTCGAAGTGAACGGCTAGTATGTTTCTAATCAGCAATCACACTTACATATGTAGGTACATAAACAATTCAATGTTGTCTAATCTATTTGGAAGGCTTTGTCGATAGTGTGATGATCCCCCGGGATTGTCCCAGATCCCGGATACCAGCGGCGCGCACTGGACGACTGTTTGTTCTGCCTACACGGACAAACAGAAAGTTTCGCAATTACCTAACGCGCACTACCGTCCAATACCAACATAAATATACTGTATTGTATTTGATATAGGTGGGCTAAATAAAATGTATTGTTTAATATACCTTCTTTATGGCATAGGTAATAATCAATATACTAATAGTAAAGCTGAAGCGTTTGTTTGTTTGAACGCGCTAATCTCTGGAGGTCCGATTTGAAAGATTCTTTCACTAATAGGAAGCTACATTATTTCCGAAGGTTATAAGCTACTTTTTATAACGCGAGTGTAACCGCGGGGAACGGCTAGTTTTCACACACGGTTATCTGATCCCAAACTAAACAGCTTGTACTATAGAAACCAGATAACTGATACACTACATAACATACCTATATATATATTTTAAACATAGATATAGTATTTAAAATGTTAATTTTAGTTGCATGTAAGTATAGTATGACACAACTTAGATGAAGCATCGGCAAAATTCGTAAAATCGATCGTTCCCAAAAAGAGTGCGTCTACAACATTACTCATGTGTTAAAAAATGATCGGCGAAAATGATCTTGTTGAAAATTGAATGGCGCGATAATGAATGATTTGTATTAGTTGTGTAAATCGGAAGTGAGGTGTACGAAAACGATTTGCCGATGCTACATCTAAGTTGTGTCATACTGTACTAGTCGTTTACTTCGAGTTGTCCGTCCGCGTCGTCGAATGACGTCATAGATACCTACAAAATAGCAAGTTTTGCTAGTCATACTACTCGGGTCTGGTTGCGGAAGCTCAAATGGAATAAGAAAATGATCAATAAACATTACAATTTAAGAGATTTACTAAATAGGTAAAATCCCATATTTTCGCGGGTGAAACCGCGGGGGGAAAGCTAGTCTTTATGCTATTCTCAGATTACTATCAAACCATTGAATTTAACTTTGTTTAAAACAGCGACCTGGAAATTAAATCTACAATTTTATTTACATAATAACTACCTTTAGTTAACTGAAATCCTATGGAAAGTGATCAAACCTACTTTTCGGTGATCGCGTGACGAAACTCTAGTATTAAAACTATTCGTGGGTAAAGTTTCCCGTCAGGAACGCTATTCTCAAGCATTTCTCGCTCGCTTAGCTTTATTTTATATATATACGACTATATCTCGATGTAAACGTGAGAAAAGACCATTTGTTACGTTTAGAGTTCCGTTGGTTGATGCCAGTTAAACGTCTTCGTATTTGAGGTGAAGGCTGGGGAAGCAACAATAAATCTATGCTGTATCAATATCTATACTAATAATAAAGCTAAAGAGTTTGTTTGAACGCGCTAATCTCCAGAGTTACTGGTCCGATTTGAAAAATTCTTTCACTAATAGGAAGCTACATTACCTATCTCTGAAGGTTGCAGCTAGGCTACTTTTTATCCCAGGAACGCGTGTGAAACCACGGGGCGGAAGGCTAGTGGTTCTTTAAAATTCTAGTAAGTAGAATTAGAAATACTAATAATAATTTTACCCAAAAACTAAAAAAGCAAAGTAAATATAAAATAATAAAATAGTGAACAAAAAGATGGAAGTAAAAAATACTGTCAAAAGACGCAAACTACAGTAGATATTTGGGACAAATACGAACTGCTCCAGTTGCTTATAGAGGGGAAAATCCAAGGAAAGCGACCATCCGGAAGAGGGCGTAGGTACCTCGTGGCTCAAAAATCTTCGAACATGGTTTGACTTGAGCACCAGATCCTTATTCGACGCAGCTGTGTCCAAAATAAAAATAGCGCTAATGATAGCCGACCTCCGGTAGGAGATGGCGCCTAAAGAAGAAGAAGAAGAATAATAATATTAGGACTTATATCACAAAGACTTCCAAGATGTTTTCATTTCATTTGGTTCTACAGTTTTTTACGACAGACAACCTGCCATCATTATTACATACAAAGTACCTATAGACACAAATAGTAACACTGTGGTAGGTGTAGGTTGTTACCTAATAGAAGCGGGGAGGAGGTTACTTCGAGACATTTTAACTTGATTAGCTACTTACTTAGTGATGTTATTATTATTCTACATGTTTTGTTGGATGAAAAACTTATGTAACGAACTCTTCGATACTTTTTTTTACTGGGGTGAAAGTCCTCACCAATATGATTAACGATCATTCGATCTTGGGTCCTCCTCATGTAGTCCCTTCCTACCGCCTTTACCAGATCATCAGTCCATCTTGCTAGTTGTCTACCAACATGTATCTGTCTCGTTCTGGGTCCACTCTAGTACTTTCTTGCCCCCTAGACCTAGACTGTGACCTAGAGTCGTCTCTGGGGCAAGTGTGGCCCACCCACTTCGACTTCCTTCGAGCGATCTTCAAAGCTGTCATTAATTACGTTCAACTGTACCATACAGCTCAAAATACAATGTATCAATTTTCGAAAGTTCATAATATATCCATATCAAACCGTTAAATTGTGAACGGACCTTCGATTTATAATAAAATTGTTAACCGTCCCAAGTTGGTCGGTCTCTAAATCAAATAAAGTATTTGCACATTTATGATCAAGTAAGTCAATCAATATAATTTATAATAAACTATTTAAAACTCACAAAAACAGCTGTTTACCATCCGCCATCTTTGCGACAGCCAAAGCGTCATCCAACCAATCAGCGCGCAAGATGTGTTCCGTCGCTGATGCCAGTTCATAATTTAACGGTTTGACGTGGTTGGAGTATGAACTAACGAAATTTGTTTAACGAAGTGGTACAGTTTACAATGCAGACAGTACAAACTCTTGAGATAGATCACAAAACAACGACGCTCACAATCATATGCTGACATATACATATTTACGTAATCACATAACAGTATTAGCATAGATAGGTATTAGGTACATTTAGACAGCTTTGGTATAAGTTAGGATGTGAGATAGACATATCGTCTACATAGACAGTATGTACAAGCCGGTGAACAAACTGTCTACATCCGCGCACTTCAACTCTTCAAACATTCGTTTGCAAAACATAAGATCTTGCTAAATCTGTACGTTTCAAATATTTGTGCAAGATTCCTACTCGGCTAATTGGTGCTAGTTAAATGTTAATGGAACTTGTAATTTGTTTGACTGGCTCTTTGTTATATTAGTTGTTCTGATTTTTCGACAAGACCTACTAGGTGGTTTATTGCGTTAAAAACACATTATGGTTCTAGTAGCTTTACTCTCCACTTTCATCCTCCTGGCCAAGTGACAATTATATACTATAGTTACGTATATTTAAAAACAAAAACTGTAATTACTTAAATTCAAAAGAAGGGTCTTGATAACTCCACGGGTTTCTGATAAAAAGGGTCAAAGTGCGGTCGGTCATAAGGCTAAAAAACATGAAAAATTCAAGTTCTTGGATATAAATATAAATGCTTTTTCATTATAATTCTTCAAATGAGTTACCATATGTCAAATATTTAACAAACAAACTGTCTACAGAAACCATTAAAGTACAAAATAAAGCTTTCAGTTCAGTAATTTCATTCAGTACATTAACCCCCTTAAATACCATGACATTTACCTATCAGAAGGTTAAAGCTATAAAATCATAGTATACACATTAACAATGTTATATCTTCATTACTACATTGAAAGCATTTTGTAAAGGGTTACGAAAATAATACGAAAGCATGACGCGAAATACACTAATTCAATTTTGTCTCAAACGAACATCAGAAAAAGGTTCTAGATAATATGTAGTTTTTAACCGACGTCAAATGGTTTGGTTATGGTATTATAAATATTCTGTCCTATACTTATAGATAGTAAGGTACTTCATTACACTTTTGACTAAAACCACACTAAAACTAAACTGGCTGAAATAAATACTAAGTACCTAATTTACGTAAATTGAAAATTTACTATAAATCAGACTTTATACTTATTAATATCATAAGTGCGAATGTGTATGCTTAATTGCCACTTAACTCCGTAACAGCTAAACTGGAAATAGATAGATCTATCGAGTTATAGGGAATAACATACAAGCTTCGGAACATGTGTGTACTAAAACGTGACGTCACGCGACGTACTGTATCATAGTATTTGTGTGTGCAATATTTTTTGGTAATTTAACTGACGGACTAATTAGATATTTTTAGTTATCATGCCTATTGTATGGTGTCTTACTTGAGGCTATCTAGGTTTCACATTATAACAACTTCTAAGGTTTCCTCAATATGCTTTCTTTTACTGAAAGTTTAAAGCTCATTGTAGGATTTGAGCTCACAGTTATCGCTACATTATTCAAAGTCATGCCACTGTGCTAATGTTAATTAAGCTCATTTCAAACGACGCTATACTATGCTATACTAGTGTGCTATAAAGTATAGCAAGCGTATTGAAAGCTAATAATATATAGTACAGAACAGTGTGAACGTGTCCATAACAATGTATTTTGCAGCGCGTTATTTTTTTTATCCTGGGACACACTTCACACACGGTTATCAGATCCCAAACTAAGCAGAGCTTGTTCTATGGAAACCAGATAACTGATATACTACTACTTTTTTTTTTGTAAATACATACTTAAATAGATAATTACACCCAGACACAGGACAAACAGACATGTTCATGCACACAAATGTTTGTCCTGGATGGGAATCGAACCCACGACCAGCAGCGCGATAGGTGGCGTCTTAACCAACTGCGCCAACTGGACTGTCAAACTGAACGGACTGTTATTGTCGTGCTATGAGCTATATATATGCTATAATATTATAGCGTCGTCTGAAATCAGCTTTATTCTCTACTAACAGTACCTACATGAAATATGAATATCGATAAACAATGACGAATCGAGAATCGATACATAGGTATCTAAGGCGGAATCGTTATAAATTATTCAGTTCAGTACTTAGCAACTTTTGACGATTTTCCTGTTGTTTGTTTTACATACTGAAACATCTTTTTCGTTAATGGATACTATTCTTAGGCCTAATTGTACCAACGTCGTATAGAACTACATAATTTTAAGAATTTGTATAGAGAACTAGCTTCCACCCCGCGGTTTCACCCGTGTTGCCGAGATATCTTATGTTTTCCCGGGATAAAAAGTAGCCTATATGTTATTTCAAGGTATGGTTTATATATGTCCCAAGTTTCATCCAAATCCGTTCTGTAGTTTTTACGTGAAAGAGTAACTAACATCCGTACTCACAAACTTTCGCATTTATCGCATTTCGCTTTTCAGTAGGATAGTAGGATCGGTCGAATTGACATTTTAACCCGTGGGTTAGTGCGATACGACGTCAGTGCAATTGGGCCTTAGAAAGGACAAGGTTGTCATTAATTACTGTTTAGTTATTTAACGGTTGCCATGGTTACTAATGACAGCATTAATGATTAAGCAATAACAAGCGTCGCTGTTTTCAAATACCTAGAACGATTTTCAAACAGAAATTTATAAATACAATTTTATGCAGTGTGTTCGGTCATAAACTAGCGATATTTTAAGGACTTATATTTGTACACATTTTATGAGACTTTTAACGACTTAGGAAAAACCTTCAAAATTAAAAAAAAATATCTTTTTTCATACAAAAACATCAATCATATCAATCTTGTGTGGTCAAAATGTAAGAAAAAAAAAATCGAAATAAAAATAAGAAATGTCCCTTAAAATGTGGTCAAATATAAGTACCTAAAATATCGCTAGTTTATGACCGGATAAAATAAACTGTATAAAATAAAGCATGTATTTTTATTTCATAGTGGCAACCCTGTTCAGTAAGTAAAAAGCAGCGACTGAACATAAACATATTGGAATCTCGATATTTGGCAGCTCAGACGTAATATTGCATGTTGTGCCAATACAAAAATATTTTCCGCGCGAATACACTTGAATGTTTCCTTTTATGAATCCCTAGCTTTCGCCCCGCGGTTTCACTCGCGTTCCCAAAGGTTCTTACGTATTTCAGGGACAAACTTTCGCATTGATAATATTAGTATGATTCACGGGAAATTACGAGTTTTGTTTTTGCTCTATCAGTAATTTCCTTATTTTCCTGGAAAATTAATATCCGCTTCTAATTTTGTATCAATACATTTTTCAAACATTAAAATCTTACATAATTACAATAGGGTAGTTGACTGACACATCAAATCAGCTACTTTTTAATAAATGTCAAAACGATAGTTTATATGGAGTTTTGTATGAAATATTACACTATGACGTCATAGTTTCATAGCATCAAATCATATACTCTTAGTGGTTCCACTGGTAATTAAAAAACATGAAAAGCATTAAATGTACAACATATTTGTTATTTCCACGTGTTTTTAGATGTTTTATGCATTGGTTAGTGTTTGGTCATTTATTTTTGACACTGTCAACTACCCTATACTCGCGGTTAGGACGCGCGTCCCAATGATCAATGAAAATAATTCCATAAACTGTTATTTAAGTATTTTTTACTAACTTAAAGGACTGTGTTTGGTCATAATATCACTGGTAGAGTATGATAAAGAGACTATAGTAATACTTACTTATTTACTATACTTACTTTTGTAGAAATTTAAGCCATCTACCTATTACGGATCAAAAGCCAAAACCGATCGTTAAAACTAAGGTAATTAATTAATTTTAACTTTATTTTCAACTAAATTCCGACCCGCGGTCTGACCCGCGTTTCCGAGGGATCTTATGTTTTCCCGGGATAAAAATTATTGTATTCGTTAATCTAGGTTATAAACTATCTGTGTTTCAAATTTCATCCAAATCCGTTTAGTAGTTTTTGCGTGAAAGAGTAAAAAACATCCATGTTGTTATAGTAGCAACGAAAATACACATGCAGTGAAAATTTCAACTATCTACTTATTATGGTTCATGAGATATAGCGATTGTTAAGGTACGGACGTACGGACTGACAGCGGAAGTAATAGTGTTTCGTTGGCACTCTTTTAGTACGAAACCCTAAAAACAACATATAAACCTACCTATTTATAAGTATTTGTGGTATGAAATTAATAAATTAATATTTTCATAACCTAAGTGGAAGCATAAGAGAAAACCACAGTTTAGAAAAGACTAGAAGCCGCAAGGCATCCCCCAAAGCGTGCTCAAGTAGGTTGCACCAACTCATCTCATCATGCTCTAAACTGCAATTTCAATTTCAATTGAAGGCATTTAATTTCAAATAATTTTAGGTTCGTTTCGTTAGAAAAAACTATGTAGTTATCTGATAATCACAGCACAAGCTTTGCTTAATTTGGGACCAACGGTAAAAGAAAACATGTGGTGTCTAGTTTATTTTAAATCTGTGGAGACAACACGAGTAGGAGTCGTAAGTTAAACGAGCACACACCCTTCGATCGATCAGCAGCGGAGCCTTAGTGGTGCCTCTCGTACAAATATTTACGTACTTAAGTGAGACTGGCTATCCACTAATGTAATTTTTCTTTCTTACCTTTGAATTAAAGGTAGTTTACTATTTACTTCGTAGTTAGGTGAGAGTTGAAAATGAACCATACCACATTGTAGTAAGATTCATCTTAACTTAAATATGCTAAATCATATAACTTTATTGAATTCAAAAACAAAACTCATTTATTCAGTTTAGGCCTTGCACGTCCTAAGTAGACAGAGATTTGATGCGTAGAAATATTCTTTTAATACCCAAGGATAAATAAAGGATCATTTTTCAAAACTCAAATCATTAGAAAAAATAGGAGATCGCACGTAAAAGATCGATATGGAAAGCTATACTATTTACGTTGTAGCTTTGTGCGGGTGTCAGTAACCAGAGATATATGAAAATGAGTCTTCATCATCATCATCATCATCATGTCAGCCGAAAGACGTCCACTGCTGGACAAAGGCCTCCCCCAAGGATCTCCACGATGGCCGGATGATTGGATTGCGCCACCCGTATCCAGTGGTTTCCCGCGACCCTCACAAGATCGTCGGTCCACCTTGTGGGGGACCTGCCCACGCTGGTAGAGTCTATTTTAATGTTTGTAACTATTGACGTTCATAAGTGCCTTACCAGGGCCTAAATTGAATAAATGAGTTTTTGATTTTGAGTTTTATGTAGATTCAAATGAGCTTTATTTCATTATCTCTCTAGCTACTGTTCCCCGCAATAAGAAATGATAAATTTCAAATTAAAATTTCAACAGTCATTTGTCAACTTTAATAAATAATGTGATCAAAACTTGACAAATAGGTATTATTCGTAAAACAAGAGTCTACAATTAAATTAAATTTCGAATTAATTTGACAACAATTTGACTTGAAGGTATTGTTCGGGAAAGTTGCGGTGAAACTCGTTGGAATTGTTGAATCAATTTACAATTATTTCACGATCGTAGTTGTACACACGGCCACAGATCAAGCTACACACTGCGGCACCTTATGCGGTTGTAATAGGCGCTATTTTGCAACAAAAATGTGTAGCTTGATCTGTGGCCGTGTGTACAACTATACTTCAGTGGAGCCATCTATCGTTTAATTGGCAATCGTTATGGTTCTAAGCGATGGATCCTACATACTATGAGGGTACCTGAGGCTACCGTAGCTACGCGTTAGCTTAAATATCTATAGCTTTTTTTCTAGAAAACGATGATAGCTCAGTGGTAGTGACGACTAGAGGTCGTGAGTTCGAATCCTACAACGAGCTTGAGCTTTCGGTGAAGGAAAACATCGTGAGGAAACCATAGCACGGTGGTAGGGTACTTTGTATCACATATCATCTATGTATTTTTTTTTATAATTTTTAGATTCATAGTTTTTAAGTTGTTTAAGAAATTAGGCGAAAATGTACAATTCCACCCCCCACCGCCCCATATCTCCGAAACTACTGGACCAAATATTTTGAAAAAAAAAGTTAATAGAAAGAAAGAAAGAAAAAATATTTATTTGCCAGATATACCTTAAATACTATAAAAAACAAGACAATTAACAGTTGTGTGTGTTGACAAATTGACTACGAGCTCAGCATAATGCTGTGCACAGTGAGCACACAGCGCTGATTTTAGTAATAAATTACTAATACTTATTTACCTATAGATTACAGAAAAACCTATAAGAAGTCTGTGGTATTTAGAGTAGAAGAACATAGTAGTAAAAACAATAAGGGAAAATTACACCTATTATGCAAAATAACCTAGAAACGAAAACATTTCTGACAAAATATTATATTACCTATGTAACTGTCAAACACAATAATTCTTTATTTTTTCTAACAATAATAGTGCTGCCACTAAAATACATATTTTTTATGGAATCAGGTGCTTGGAAATTCAATTAAAATAATTACAGCCTTAAAGGCATAATGTATCTAAAATCCTCACACCGTTGGGAATTTCAGGATCACATTAAAACCTTAAGTACCTGCTTTTCGCCTTAACACGTTCTATTTTCACGTTGAAATACGTAAAAAAAGATTTCTTAGCGTTTTGGGCTTATCTTGAATCCGGTTATATGTAGCCATTTTCGCACAGGGCTTATGAAGACTGTTTTAGGAGGTAGTAAATTGAAACGAAGTGAACAATTTTCTACGATTTTTCTGTTCTATAAACGAGAGGTATTATAGCATTTTTTTTTATCAATGAATATCTCTACAGAGAAAGAACGTATATCATGTAGAATACCGCAGTCAAATAGATTAAAGTTCTGCGCGTGAGTAAAGTCTCCAGAGCTTGTCTTTATTTTTTTTATATTCAGACTCAATCTATCCAGGTTTCAGTTTAATGAAGACCTCGCCGATATGGATCCGAAGTTAATAACCACATAAAATTTGGAAGAGCAACGTAGTTAAGCAGAAAGGACTCAAACCGCACATTGGTCAAAGTAGAGTTAAGTATTCCATCGGACTTCTGAAGGTCGAATCTATCATGTAGTGAAAACCCTATTTTTTTAAATGTCCACGGAAACTGTTTTTTTTCGCTACCCCGACCCAACCCACAGCACACAAGATGTATTCGCCGAATGAACTTCAACTGTAACACAAAAGTGACTTTGTGTGGTTTGAGTCCTTTCTGCTTAACTACGTCCATTATCTCTCAAATGCAGTAACAGAATACAGCAGGAGCTATGTACATGTCGACAGATTTTCAATCTAAGAGAGGTAGCTAGCCTAGCAAGAACTACAAAGTACCTTAATACCGTTACTAAATTAGATTTACATGTTTTTTTTTTCATTTACGCTTTCTAAGCCACTTAGTTTTTGGCAACAAAAAGGCTCTTCTATTTTATTTTGTATTTTTATTTTTATTGAATACAAATCATCTGTTTCATAAATAAACATCGACGTGAAGCCCGCAAGCTTTGACGTCCGTAATCCCTTTGATCTTAAAAATGAATGATAAAGGATCAGTTGTTTGAAAGGCCGACCAATGGCCGCTTCGTGAAATAAAATGTATCAAAAGACAATGGAAAAGTTCATACGACCTGTTACTCACTCCTCTGTAATATAACTTAATGTAACATTGGATTATCTCGGTAAATGTTTGTTACAATGAAGAATCAATCTTATTTAAAAACACTTTTGTGATCATTTTAGCTTTCAACCAAAGTTAGTTTCATCTGGGATCACCTTTTTTATTACTTTAGAAGTCGAAATTTGGAGCGAACCAATGACTTGCAAAAGCTGGTAGACGGCGGCGGGTGGAATGCTCCCGGTGAAGGAAAATGTCGTGAAAAAATCATAGCATGGTAAAAAATTCATAGCATCCTTTGAAGTACCCGTCTAGCTGGCTATCAAGTAGGCCACATCATCACTGACCACGACGAAATTGTGGTCAAACACGGGCCTATACATAGTAAAATTATATGTAGTGAAAAAAACACACTTTAGTTACTGAAAAGTTCCACTATCCATCTTTTGGCTTCATCAGCAGACCCTCAGAGAAACGTATTGGACGCATCAAATCGAATCATATGACCCTAAATTCGAGGGGCTTCCTAGTAGACACTGAAGAGTTCCACCGTATATCTTCTGGTTCCATCAGCAGAGCAGCTCCGAGATATTGTGATGTCCTATTGTATATCCTTATGTCCTGATTGAGGATATCCATAAGCTGATGATGATGATGATTTCAAAGTAAGAAATGTCTATGTCACCTGAAATGTATGAAACATAGGAATTGCACACAATTCCTGTGTATTTTCCCTAGGAAATTATAATTCAATAATGATACTAGGAAATATATAAAAACTATTGAAAAAAAATTATGTTGAGGCTATTTTATAATTTTGTATAAATTATAAAGTATTCGCATAAAAGTACCTTTCACTTACAACCCCCCAAATACCGCTATCCTTACAAATATCCCGGATGTAACACTCGACCATAGATATTTAGAAAATGTATCGATTTCCTAGGAAATGCATACAATGACGGATTATATATAGGTACTTTTCCGTTAACATCTAGATAAAAGCCACATCCAAAGATAAGGAATAAATAAAGGGATTGCCCCGAACCTGCCATTGTCTTTTGAGCTAACCTAAATAATAGAACTTTGGAAAGATCAAAGGTTAAACTATCTTAGAGTGAACATAGGTATCTATAATAAATGGCCTCCAGAGAACGAAGGGAGATAAATGGTCCTTTTTATTTGTGATGATTATTTAATTTCCATTTGTTAGTAATTGCACAAGAATTGCTGTCTTAAAAATGTTGAGTCTTTAAGTTTTACTTGTAAATTGTAGCTACCTTATAAGTAAAATTGCTACATTTAAAGCCTAACTGCTCAATATTCTGATAAATATTTTACCTAATTTGTCGTTTTTTTTTGTTTTTAAAATAATTATACCACTATCTCTATTTTAACTATATAGTTTTTTTTTATGATTACAACATTATTATAACTAAACTAAACTATTTTAATATAAAGATTAGATGATACTAATTAATTGATATGAATTAAAAATATTTATGCAAATTAACGAACATTTTATTTGTATTTCTATTTAGGTGGTATCCGACGATAGCTATTATGTATAAAGATTTGTTTCAACTCAAATATCACAGCCAAATTATTTTCCAAAATACATAACGACTACTTCAAGCAACCGCTTGCAAGTTAAAGTTATACGGTCAGATAATAAATCTCACGGTAACTCCATCTCCGTGCGACAGGAAACTATTCATTAAATCTGCAGTGGACCAAGAACATGAAAACGCTTTTCCAAAACAAGGCAAAAACTAAAGGAAAATCGTTTGAAGTGTCCCGGACCGTAGTTATCTACTTATGCCGGGGATAAGTGGTCGGCACAAAGTGGACGGTATTAACTGATAAAGTGTTTATTCTCTGAGTAAACAAGTTTTGTTTTATTTTATTGGACGTAGAGATAAGATTTGAGGTACTCCGGTATTTGTTGGTTTCTTCGTAAAAGATAGATAGTATCCTGTTGGGCGTCGCGACCATTTAATACAGCTTTAATAGATTTCCCTTTATAGTGGACAACCGTGTGACCGCATTTAGCCGCTTTTGTTTCTAGGAACTTATTTTGAAAATTTCTTGTGGAAAAACAAAATTAACTAGCTAGCTAGCCGCTATCAGTGACCTCAGCTGTCATATGCGGCCGACGCCCAACAGGTTATAGAAAAATAAACTCTTATTTGATTTACTTTAGGGCTTCATTTTGTATGCTTTTCTAAAATAGTCATGTGGCGTGGGGGTATCGAAGGTAGATAAAGATTCATACAAAACCTCTAGTGCATAGTAGGTAGGTATCTAAGTAGATTCTTGGGACCTACATTATAAATCATTATGGGGTGGTAATAGTGGATATGTAGAAGATAAAAAAGGGAAAATCATTCTAACAGGTTACTTTTATTAACATTTATTTACAACAAATTTAATTAAATAAAAACTAAAAAAAATAAACTAGAAATGTACAGCTGTCCAGGACGTTGTTGGTTCAATATAACTGAAAGCTTTGAACACATGAGCACCTGTAAGTACTTGCCATAATCCACTTGACATTTCCTTTACCGCATCTGGTATCGATAAATATGACATCTGTAGATTTTTTATTTAGTTTTACCCGTTTTTCTGATAAATCTATTGTTTTATATGATAAATAAATGATTAAACCGTTAAAAAATATATTATAAGCAAAAACTACACTAACAGATTTTTTAAATAAACGCCAAAGTCCAAACCAATAATTATTTTAATGAAAGTTAACAAATATTATAACAAACGAGATAGAAAACGCCACGTATGACGTCACCAAATTAAATTCGACCCTAAGAAGTACTGACAACCGCACCGGAGCACGTCTCGAGCAAAAGTGAGACGATCCACCTCAGCGTTGCCCATCTCCGCGCTTCGTCCAAACAGTGGCTGGTTAATTATACGTCACACACAGCGCCATCTGTGTTAGTTTTCTCTAACAATATATACAGTTGAAACTTCAATATTGTGTAATTCTTACAAATAAGTTCCTTTTATAAAAATCTATCGTTTCAGCGGTTATTCAACTTTCTGTTAATTACAAACACAAATTTGAATCTCACGATAACTCTAAGTATAAAATTAAAGAGAAACTTAAGAACATTATGATTTATTTTATTTTTAAATTGTAAGTACCTAGGTACTTAGTTAAATTTAATTTATTTATTCATTAGATTAATTAAAAAAAAATTTAGTATATTACAAAAGAAGTAAAAAAAAACATCTCTCTCAGGGTCGGTTGCTCGTACATTTTAGTTAAAGTTTGACTATCAAAGTTAACTATGCTTCGACCGTAGATCGGGTCACTTTGACGATGACCGTTTACCTCGGTCGGTTATGGTTACGATTACAATTTTAGTTAAAGTGACACGTGCAAATCAGTTTGCTTTCTTTCGGTGGTTAAAGTTAACTATAACCGTAACCTAACTATAACCTTACTATGACCGCGCTTTATGCAACCGACCCTAAGAAAGAGATAAAATAATTGTAGTCCTGTCAAATTAGAATTAGTCTGATTCCTTAATTTTAACGTGATAGGCGCCGGTCTTTAATGGTCACGACTATGTCACCATAAGTAATAATGGCGTGAACTGATTCGGCAGCTTTAAATATTCAAGTTTTTTCAATTTTTTTTCCTTGGCTCTGAGAGCCAGGGACTTTTTTGCCCAGAGGCTAAGTCTGATCATTCAGCGAGGCAACGCCGCAAGTGTCATGGGTACCATGCCAAATTTTGAAGGAGATTATTATTTTTGTAATTAGTAGTTATATAGTTTAGTTTTTATTTGTTTAGTTTAGTTTTTATTTATGTAAAAAATTGTAAATATAAGTTTTTTCAATTACGTTTATAAGTAGTAATAAGTTAGTCCGTAAAAAAATAAATTTATTTGACACTAACAGTAGTCGCCATAACCTAAACACAAGAAACAAAGATAAAATTGTTACACCTAGATTCAGGCTAGCAAAAGTCAATAAGTCTTTTCTCGGGAACTGCATTCGTTTTTATAATAAAATCCCAAATGAAGTAACTAAGATGTCGTACAATAAATTCAAACAGTATGTTAAACAGAAATTAATCGACAAGGCCTACTATAAGGTGGCTCATTACGTTGAAGACAAGAATACATGGTTGTAGTAGCTTCTCTCTGCACTTGCGGCCCCCTGGCCAAGTGACAATTGTATGAACTTTATGTATGGAACAGGAACTGTAATTACATAAATTTAAAAAAGAAAGATCCACAAAAAAAAAATTTGCCTTGCTGAGTTTCTTGCCGGAGTCTTCTCAGTTCAAGTGTATTCCGAACCGGTGGTAGAGTCTATTGTAATGTTTGTAATGTGACGTTCATAAGTGCCTTACCAGGACCTAAATTGAATAAATGAGTTTTTAATTTTGATTTGAGAGAGAGAGGTAACGTGACTAACATTAGGTTAGTGAAATACCAATTTGACAATACACGTTACCCTAAATAGCGTACAACGAGAGTATGATACATTATCATAATAAATTTGATAGGACATGATATAAAGTAAATTTGTTCGCGAGGTTGTACCTACTGAAAGCAGGTGTGTTATAATGTATTGGATTATCTCGGCTTACGGAGGGCTTAGCGCAGATTGTGTAAGACTTCATTATCACATTATCCAAGAAATGCTTAAACAAGAATGTTTTCCCTTCAGATTAGAACCTATATTCATGGACAGTGTTTTTTTTTTTAATAGAATTATTATGTGTTGCCGACCTGTTACAATGCCAAGAAGGCAACTGGCTCTCAAGTGCAATTGCCGGAACACACCGGTAGGTGCTTAGCGACAGATTTTCACATTGAGGATACTTCAAAGTACCCTACCACCATGCTATGGTTTTCTCACGATGTTTTCCTTCACCGAAAGCCCATGCTACTTTATATATCTAACATACTTAAAAAAAAATTACATCATTAAAACAAAAATGTCATTTAACGAAAGTAAACCATCCTCCCTTTGGATTTTAAAGTAGGAAAAATATAATATTACAAGAAAAAACTAAAATTCAGGCCACTGAAGTAAAGAAACATAAAGATTTACTTTACATCTTATTATTGACTTCCTTACGAAAATATATTTACGAGGCTGTGTTATAACGTTTCAATCGCACATAAAGTTTCAAGGTCTTACTTACATGAACGAAGATGGGCTCAACAATAAATTAAATTAACATAATAGGCTAATTGACAGTGTCAAAAATAAATGACCAAAAACTAACCAATGCATAAAACATCTAAAAACACATGGAAACATCAAATATATTGTACATTTTATAATTTTTTAATTACCAGTAGAACCACTAAGAGTAGATATCTTGATAATGTGAACCTATGACGTCATAATGTAGTATTTCATACAAAAGTTCTAATATAAACAATCGTATTAACATTTATTAAAAAGTAACTGATTTAATATGTCAGGCAACTACCCTATTTCATTTACACAATATTTGGACAACCAAACAAGTCCTTTTTATAATAAAAATATTGTTGTTTTGAATACCGAAAGAATCGTACTTGTGAAGATTTTGATTCAAAATTTGTAATATAATTTCTAACCCTTGCCTTGTCACAAAATAAATACATAACAGAAGGTATCATCGTTTGTGAAATATGTTGCATTCACGCATGGACGCTGCTTACACGTGCTTAAAATGATGTAATTGAAGAACGCGTAGCTGAACTGAACTATTTCTCGACTGTGAGCTGCACTTGGTAATTTAATTTTCGGTTTAATTAAACACAGAATAAGATTTTTTTTTAAATACGTCTCACGGAGCCTGAAAACACATGAAATTTTAGTTATTAGTAAAAAATCCTCTGCAAAACGGCGCAGTGTGTGGCTATTATACTACTACTTACTACAAAAAAAAAAATATAATACCTATATATTTATTATATAAATTATTTATTTTTGCCTTTTGCGGTCGAGACCATGGGTCCTTGGGGGTCCGAGGCTCGCCGATTTTCTCGAACATTATCTTCAAAATTAATTGAGGTTACAGGGAACCTTGCCGTTGATTGGCAGCAGCGGCCGCCTCGAGGAAATTTTTTATATATAGTTTGTATATTTGTTGTAAATAATTATAAATATTGTGTAGCCACATCGTCACTGACCACGGTGAGAAAAAATTTTTTAAATAATTTTTTTTAAAGTTTGCAAGTTGACAATAACTTTTTTTTTTTACTATGTATAGGTCTGTGTTTGACCACAATCTCACCGTGGTCAGTGACGATGTGGCTAATGGTGGTAAGCACACAAAGCCTAGAAGGGAACTGGCTCTCAAGTGCAGCTGTCGGAACACACCGAATGGTGCTTGGCGATAAATTTTCAACTTGAGGGTGGTAGCCAGCCAGGCGGGTTCTACAAAGTACCCTACCACCGTGCTATGGTTTCCTCACTATTTTTTTTTCTTCACCGAAAGCTCAAGCTCATTGTAGGATTCGAACCCGCGACTACGTCTCGGCATCCGACGTCACTATCAATGAGCTATCATCGCCTTAAAAATTATATTATTATTAGTTTAACTAGCAATCCTTCTGTACCAAATCTATTTCGTGTCCTAATGCTATTTAGATACCCAACACCTTTACCACATCATAGAGTCAATTTAATTAACATCTACGTCCGTATGCCGTCTAACTGACCACCCCTATCTGATCCAGACAGCCATTTCAATTGAAACATCACATAATGTAAGTGGAATACGTAATGCCTCACGTACTCTCGGACATGGTCGGATTCCCCGGACATTCAAAATATTCCAGTTGAGAGTTCAGTTTACTTAGCCAGATTTTGTAATTGGTAAAGGTTTTCTATGTAAATACTGGGTAGCCGCTGGCTATTTGAATAGTCGACCAATTCCTGGACTTTGGGGAAATGGTCGATATTTATTTGTGTGTTTACCAACATGGCAAATTGGTGGAATTCTCGCATGACATATTTTTGTAACGTATGTTGGGTTGGCTATATGATCAATACTGAAATCATTTTCATGCAAAGGGTCAAACTTGCTCGAACAAATCGTTCCAAAACCAAATCTATGAACTATGAACGTTGTTATAAATTAGTTTGCATAAGAAATCGAAGATTCAGTTTTAATACGGTGACAAGAATATTAATTAGGTAGTGTGTAATTTTATGTTCGTTAATATTTGTTATTGAACCTTTTTCTCAACTACACATATGACTTCAATAAAAACCGGACAAGTGCGAGTCGGATTCGCGCACCGAGGGTTCCGTAATTTCCTGTTATTGTAAATTATTATATATTGTAATCCATAGGTTACAGGAAAACCTAAAAGTATTCGAAAGAATTATTTTTTGTATTTTTTTATCTTAAAATTATAAAAAAAAATATATTTGTGATTATCGCAACGATACTTGTTACACGATATAGGTAGTTTGCAAAACTATTATTTTTATTTTATAATTTAATTTCCAAGAGTGGCCTTCTCGTTTTAAAATTCATTTATTTACTTTACACGTCCGTATTTGGGTCACCGACATACATATTATGTTTACCAAATTTCAACTCTATCAGTCCAGTACTTGCAGAGCAAATTGGCTGTGATAGACTGACAAACAGACACAATTACACATCTCTGAAAATTGCACTAAAATCTATACATACAAATAGGTACTTAAATAGGATTGAAGTGTCTGTTTGTGAAATAATATTTTTCATAGATAATATTCAATTATCCATAAACTTCCATGAATTCATCGACAGTCATTAGGTACTCGAAAAGTTGCCAGTGTCAGAAATGTCGGAGAAAATAGAAAAAGTTGCCAAATCACCTGAAGATATGCTCCATTAGCCGTTCATTCAAGAATGAATGATCATTGAGCTTTAATTGAATGTAATGAATGAACAAATTGAACTGAATCACGAGAGTTAAGTGATAGTCAGAATAATAACCAGTTATTAGTTTGAAACGTGCGGCTAATCGCGCGGAAACTTTTTCCATTTTCCAAATTTTGTAGTGAGTAGTGAATGTGTGGTCTCTGCTGAGGGCCTTTGCCTTTCACACCTTAATCGCCTTAGTTTTGACTCCATGATGGGATAGGATTAGGGTAGGTACATTAATCTTATTTAATATATTTTTAATCCTTCGGCGAGTGTATGATTTTTTAAATTTGCTAGTATAACTCAATTGAGTTTTAGATAACCTGTTAAATTCACTATTTTTAACAAATGGGTTAAATAAACAAACAGACATACAGATTTATTAAATAGACATATTATAGTAATACTTTTAAGCAAAAATCTTAAAACCCATTTAAGAACATAAAATAACAGAGGTCGCTCTGTTATTTTAAGCACATTTCTTATTTAATTTGAATTCAATTAAAAACCCATTATCAAAATTTATTCCTTTTTTTTTGTACAAGTGCCCCAACAACCCAATACATTCTTATTATAGTAGCTTCATTAATTTCCTTTTTTTGTCCCTCTTGGTTCGTCGGGAGCCGGGAGTGTGACAAAAATAAAAAATAAATTACAAATAGAAAAGTTGTCTCTGACTGCTGCCCTGTGCAAAAGTTCGTTCTATTTAAATACATTTTCTTTTCATACATTTTAATCTGGCAAATTATTGAATACTAGCTGTGTCCCGCGGTTTCACTCGCATTCCTAGGATAAAAAGAAGCTTATAACCTTTGGAGAAAATATAGCTTCCTATTAGTGAAATAATTTTTGAAATCAGACAAGTAAATCCGGAGATTAGCGCGGTCAACAAACTCTTCAGCTTTATCTCATCTATGGTAATATAGCTTTTTTGCCTGAAATAAAGATTATTATCTTTATTATTTATTATAAGTATATAGATATATTTTTTTGGTGATGATAAAATTACCCAGTTACTCCACAATCGCTGGCATGAATTTAGTCCAAGTTATTGACCTATATTTTCCTCTTCAACTTTATCTCCTAACTTATACTCGTAAAAAAGTAAAACGGTACTGAAATTACGATGTAAATTACGAAACATTTTCAGAGCAATTGAGTGGAATGTTCCATTACGTACCCTCTTTTTATTAAATCTACAGTTTGTACAGCACTGAAATGTAAAACGGTATATAGGATAACAGTTTACAATGAGTACTTTACAAATATACATTTTCCTGTTTAGTAAAAAAAACGAATGCTCTTTTGTTTCGCTGTTTCACGCGCGATCCCTTACTTTATCCCTTGAGTTGAATTTTTCAAAAACCCTTTTACCTACGTCTTCATAGCTATCTGTAGATTGATATGATTCTCTGAGTCCTCAAGCATGCTCGCCTTTTGTAAGTGACTAGCTTTCTGCCCCGCGGTTTCACCCGCGTTCCCATATTTTACCACCTTAGGGGATGAATTTTCAAAAATCCTTTCTTTGCGGATGCCTACATCGTACCTAATAGCTGTCTGCTAAATTTCAGCCCGATCCGTGCAGTGGTTTGAGCTGTACGTTGATAAATCAGTCAGTCAGTTAGTCATGGTTTCATTTTATTATATTTAATTTATAATTATCAGCAGGTAAACCAAAACAGACAAGGAAATTTAAAATGTTATTTTTCTATTGAACTCTTTACTACATCACCTTCAGGTCTACATATAGGTATATTACTAGCTGATCCCCGCGGTTTCACTCGCGTTCCCGGGATAAAAAGTAGCCTATAACCTTCAGGGATAATGTAACTTCCTATTACTGAAAGAATTTTTTAAATCGGACCAGTAACTCCGGAGATAAGCGCGTTCAAACAAACAAACTCTTCAGCTTTATTATTAGTATAGATGTATACATAATTACTTTATTTATCAATCGTTTGGTAATAGCTGTATGTACCTCTCTTATATCAACTAAGTACGTCAAATATCTACACACTAACATATTGCGGGAATTTGACAATATAACGTACCTACTTGTATTGCTCATACGATCTATTGTCAACCCTCCTCAACCGTTGTAAACGTCCCAAATACAACCCCTTACGAGATATGTACTATGTAATTACCAGAAGTGTCATTCAGAACGTGACAATCCGTGTAAGGTACTAACTTACTTAGACATTGTAACCCGAGTACAGTACGACACAACTTAGATGTAGCATCGGCAAATCGTTTTCGCACACTTCACTTTCGATTTACACAACTAATAAAAATCATTAATTATCGCGCCATTCAACGTTCAACAAGATCATATTCGCCGATCATTTTTTAAGACATGTGTAATGTTGTAGGCGCACTCTTTTCGGGAACGATCGATTATACGAATTTTGCCGATGCTTCATCTAAGTTGTGTCATACTATACATGCCTACGTATAGATTCTAATGTTTATTATAGTTAATCATGGACGAATGAATATTCTAGTTTCTGTAAGACTTAAGTAATTATAAGGGTATATGGCCAAAAGGGCATTGATTTTAGATAATAAGCCTAGACAGGTAGAGAGTTCGCGCGTCTAAAGGCCAAAAAAAAATCAGCCAGCTGTTTCTTCATAAGCTTGTTCCGCTCGCTCAGTGGTGACACTGTCATTCTGCTTTAAACACGTATTCTGTAAAATTTTGTGCCAAATATGCTTCAGAAAATATTGGTTCCATACTTTTATGGGAAATATTCAAGAACTGCTATCACTTAGCATGCCTGAGTGACGCAGCGCGCTTGTCAAACAATAGACAAATATGGCCTGTTTTGTGGTTCCGATGGCAGCGCATCACTCTATCTAGACAGATTTATTATCTAAGGCATTGATATATCTTTAAAAAAATGTACAGTGGAAAACAACACTAAAATATTTCTATTTATCTCTTTACCTCAGAGAAGAAGAAACAAAAGACAAAGAACTATTGTAACAATCACTAGTACACCTAATAAAAGAAATGCTAGTAAAGCATAGAATAAAAATACTTGTAAAAGAATTTGCAAGCCTAAGAAATTGTTGGGGCCTTATCGAGAGTTCAATAGAGCAACTTACAAACCAAAGTTTTACAGTTAGACTTAAAACTTTACCTTTTTCCAACTTTCAGCAAACTAAGTAATGTACAGTCACGTAGAACTAAAGAATGGGACAACTTGGGAACTAAGTGGGACAATGGAAATAAGTAATGGATACGATTTGGGTTCTTTTCATGATAAAAGGCGGACAAAAGAGCCTAGTAATAAGTGATTATCGTCGAGATGTTACTGTAATACCATTTTGCTTTGACATTTTTGTCTCCTGATTCTTTAGGTTTTTTCTGAAATATCTTTTATACTTTTTGTTATAATAATAAAATTGGAAGATGTTTCTTAATAGATTGAAAAGAAAGAAGTAGTTTTAGAGCTTGTATAGAAATTATACTTGTGTTTGACCACAACCTCACCGTGGTCAGTGATGATGTGACCGATGGTGGTAAGCACACAAAGCCTAGAAGGGAACTAGCTCTCAAGTGCAGCTGTCGGAACACATCAGTTTTCATCTAAGTCTAAATTTAGCTTTAATGTAATAACGTGTGATGAATGTCCCTAGATTATTATCATTATATATATATTTAACTTTGGCTTTAGCTGAACCATGATAAATAAGAATTATGATACAAAAAACGTGAAAAACAATTCAGCAAAGAACTTATATAAAGTCTATTAGAGTTAAATTTAAAATTCAGAAGAAAATTACTCACGTATTAGGGCTCAGACAAAATCAACTTTATTACCAACTATTAGCTTATAGAGGCTCAATTTAACCGTCTGTCGGTTTTGATCTAAACCCTTTTACCAAATAAAAAAGCTTTTAAACCAATATCATTATTCCTGCGGTAGACCGGGAGCCAGTGAGTCGGAAAATGGGATTTCGGAAAGTTAATTGGCACGTTACTACTTTGAATATTTTAAAACTAAAATTGTGAATGTATTGAGAATTTCAGAATGTTAAACAATAATGTAGACTAAAAAATAAAGTAATAGATAAACACAAAACTATTAGGCTGATTAAAAAAAAAATATTAGATTGATTAAAGGCGATGATAGCTCAGTGGTAGTGACGTTGGATGCCGCGACGAAGGTCGTGGGTTCGAATCCTACAATGAGCTTGAGCTTTCGGTGAAGGAAAACATCATGAGGAAACCATAGCACGGTGGTAGGGTACTTTGTAGTACCCGCCTGGCTGGCTACCACTCTCAAGTTGAAAATTTGTCGCCAAGCACCTAATGGTGTGTTCCGGCAATTGCACTTGAGAGCCAATTTGCCTTCTCGGCATCGTAACAGGTCAGCAACACATTGGCAATATCTCTGGTATTGCCAATGGCGATAGGCAACGGTAACCTCTTACCATCAGGTGGGCCGTATGCTTGCTTGCTACCTTAGTAGTATAAAATAAAACATTCACCTGTGGAATGCTATATTATTACTGAGTGACAAAAGAAAAATTTTATAAAAAAAAAAAATTGGTTGTACAAATACTCCAATACAAATTTGGTTGTACATAGCCAGGGACTTTTTCGCCGAGAGGCTAAGCTTGACTAGCGTGGCAACGCCGCCAGCGTCATGTGTACCATGGATAATTTTGATGGACTTTTATTTTACATATGTTTTAAGGTTTTTTATTTTTGTACATATAGTTAGTTTTAGTTCATATTTTACTTGCAGGAATATTGTTCTGTTTACCTATGTTAGCTGGTACGTGTTCCTAAAAGAATAAAATAAAAATACAATAATTGCCACACCACCATAAAGGTAAATTAAAAATAACCGAGTATAATATACTTATATAATATAATACCTACGTATAAAAGGAAAACTGTGTCGAATAAATATGACGCAAATTAATTTTATGACTGCTCGTTGCATTTCAAGCGCTGTGAAAACTGCATAGCTCTCAGTTGTATTTGATTTTCTTACAGCGCAATATTTGCTTCAGCTTGCAAACAAAATGCTTCACGGAAAATTTATACTAAGAACCCGTTTCACAAGAATTTATGTGAATGAAATTTAATAAAAATGTCTGTAAAATATTATAGTCTGTTCACAAAAAGAGCCGTCGTGGCCAAATGGTGAACAAATGTTCCAATTTTATATTACAACCATAATTAGGAGCTGGCTTCTTTCTGTCGACATTTTAATTAATAAACTAATGAAATAGTTTCAGTTGTAATAGGATCACAACGGAACAGACGCGTTATTGTATTGCTCGCTAAACAAATAAGGTAAAAAAACACAACAGCGCCCTCCATTTCTACGACGGCCATGGGTATCTTTCTGAACAGACTCTAGGATTATTGAATAAGAGATGAGTGGTTGGTTTTACCCTGGAAAGTAGATACATAGTTGTGGTTTCGTCATCAGGGTTTCCAAACGTCTACAGGCTAGTAACCGCTTTCCACCAAATTAGGCGTACTTATACTTGTTTGAATAATAAATAAAATTAAACATTTCAAAACTCCCGAATGTGATTATCTTCAAGCGGCTGAGCAGACTTTCTTGAAACATAGCTAAAAACAGTTTCGAAAAAAACAGATTCGTTCCACAGAGCTATCACTGCCTTGAAAAGATTCGCCAGGTTTCGGAAATATGTCATCTCAAAAGCTGCACCAAGAGTAATGTATTTTATTTCTTTATTATATTAAAACTAATACTATTTGTAACCCTAGACAAAACGTATATCTAAATATAGTTTTAAAATAAACTTTGACTTCCTTCCAAACGAATATTTCCCTTTGTAAAAAATAATTGAAGCCTTCAAGAACCTGACAAACTTAATTATATTTTTGTAAACAGAAATGGATTTATTTTTCACATTTAATAAACTGTTAAAAAAGTAGAACTCAGCCCTTAAAGGGCGTACTGCTGTCGATCTCGGATTTTATCGCCAGACGGCACTCGTTATGCCACGTTGAAGGCTTATGGGACGATATCTTTGACACGATTGAAGAGAGCATTTGAGGGCAGACAAGTTCTGCGCAAATAATATCTAGTTTCATGAACGTACTTGATATATATCTTATGAAATCATGAAAGAAGTTCATTTAGTTCGATACATTTTTCGCTGGGTTTTCTTTGACACAACCAGGCAGGGGGTTAAAAGGCCGCCAGATATTGCTAGCCGCAATTAATTTTTCGACTTTACATCAGAGTATAGGTAGGTAGTTCTAATATTTTTTTGTGAAAATATAACTCATTTTAATCAATTAATTTAATAATGTTATAATTTAAAACCTGATTGAAGAAAAAATAAATAACTTTGATTTACTAATAAAAATATTAGAAGTATCTAGTAAATACGTAATTGGTACCTACGTATTTATTTATTTTATTTTTAAATAGTAAATTCTAAATTGTAATCTTTCGGATAACTCTTGGTGCCAAGCTTCTCTTCCTATCAGGTTTGGAGGCTTAGGCATTCGAAAAATTTCCAGTGTTTCCTTACCTGCATTTCTGTCTTCTGTCCATAGTACCTCTAATCTATTTGGTAAAATTATACACAATTCTTTAGGTGATATTTCGATTATGTACATGGCAGAGGCCAGAAATGCATGGAATATGGCCTGCCCGAATGAGGGCTTACCAAAAAACCTCCGTTTGCAGAGGCAATGGGACGAGCCTCTTTGCAAAATTATTCAAAATTATTTATTAAACAGTGGTGATGATATTAGGGATAAGGCTCGTCTCATTGCTACTAGCGAACGTGAGTCGGGCTACTGGTTACAGGCAACACCTTCGATTAATATAGGAACGCTACTGGATAATACTAGCTTTTCTATTGCAGTTGGTTTGCGTCTGGGCGTCTCCAGAACCGAACCTCACCAATGTCACTGTGGCGGCGGGGTGGATCGTTTGGGTCACCACGGTCTATCCTGCCGTCGTAGTGCTGGGCGTCTTTCACGCCACGCCACTCTAAACGATGTCATTCGTCGGGCCCTTGCCACCGTGAACGTGCCGGCTATTTTAGAGCCGAACGGTATCTCGCGTGACGATGGAAAGAGGCCTGACGGTATGACATTGATTCCTTGGAGTCGTGGGAGGCCGCTGGTATGGGACGCCACATGTGCTGACACCCTTGCACCCTCCCACGTCCAACATTCATCACGGGTGGCGGGCGCTGCCGCAAACGCTGCGGAAAACCTCAAGCGGAGGAAATATACTTGTCTTGGAGATAGTTATATATTTCTTCCGTTTGGGGTCGAAACTATGGGTAGTTGGGGTCAAGATGCTCGCAGTTTGGTTAGGGAGCTGTCCAGACGCCTTATTGATACCACAGGTGACCAAAGAGCTGGCACTTACCTCGGGCAGCGCATCAGCCTCGCAATTCAACGAGGTAACGTTGCCAGCTTTTTGGGAACCCTGCCTGCAGGCGGCGATTTAAATGCGGTTTATTATTTATAGTTACTCTGTATATAGGATAGATAGTTGTAGTTTAATTTTAATTTAATATTTAATTTATGTTATTATAGTTGTTAAATGTAAAATAAAAGTAGGTACAGTATGACACAACTTAGATGTAGCATCGGCAAATCGTTTTCGTACACCTCACTTCCGATTTACACAACTAATAAAAATCATTAATTATCGCGCCATTCAACGTTCAACAAGATCATTTTCGCCGATCATTTTTTAACACATGAGTAATGTTGTAGGCGCACTCTTTTCGAGAACGATCGATTTTACGAATTTTGCCGATGCTTCATCTAAGTTGTGTCATACTATACTTAGTTTTAAGTTTAATTTTAATTCATTTATTTAAAACTTATAAATATTAGGAATATATACATATTATTTCATGTTAATATTTTAGTTGTTAGTTTTATTTGATAAATAAAATGCTGCTTAAACTCTAAATAGAAATACTGCCATGAGAATGTATTGCAATAAAAAATATTCTCCCGACTATACTTCAGATTAAACTGACTATACATACATACGTTTGTCCGTATGTTACGGAAGTGATAACGGCTATGCGACATGCTGCATTTTGCATAACGTTACGGTATACTACCGCAGTTGTAACACTTTGTACGAGAAAGTGCTATAATGGTGTTACAAGAGTGTGTTGTAGATACGTTGTACTCGGATCAAATAATTTTGTACATTGAAATAGGTACAGCATAATATTAAACAAATAACCATAGTAGGTGTATTGTTACTATACTCAAATGCATTTCAACATATCAAACGAAAACTTTTAGTGCATTTTCTATAATATTGAAAAAGCTCCATAAAGTTTATTTTTTTATGAAAACTGTATAATTTTACTCAAATTACGTAAAATTGGAGAGTTATTAGTAGAATAACTTATCGCGTGAGGTTTCAATCACGCAGGCTTTATAAATTTCTTATTATTTGATTTTTGCCAGAAGGTATTATGACGTAAGCATCCACTAAAAAAGGATTTTTGAAAATCCAATCCCTAAATGCGTAAAAAGAGAAAAGTTTTTTAGGTCAGGAACAAAGTTTATATGCAACGATAATTTGAAAGATTGTTTAACCACAACCTAATAGTCGCTGACCCAATAAACTTTGTTCAGTTATTTACTTCGCAATTTCGTAGCACGCATTTACTACGTGATACTACGTGATCTACCAAGCTTAAATAATGATAGAAGATGCCCATTTACTACTTTATCTAATCGACATATAAAGTTATGTGTTCTGTTTTGTTACTATAATGAAACAGAAGTCTGCAATAAGTTCAGCTGTTTTATTTTCCTTATCAGTATATCACTGAACTAATATAATACCTTAGGGCACTCTACGAGTTGGCAGCAACTTCAACGAAGTTTTTTATTTATAAAAAAATTATGTAGTATTTAGTACGTATTATTATTATTTTTAATATTTCTTTTAATAATTAGATTTAGGTTCTGTATATATCTTCGAATTAAATTGTACATAATAATGTTATACCTTAGAGAATATTAAGTTTAAAAGTGTTTTACTTTTTATGTGTCATCATCATCATATTAGCCGGAAGACGTCCACTGCTGGACAAAGGCCTCCCCCAAAGAACTCAACGATGGCCGGTCTTGCGCTACCCGCATCCATCGTTTTCCCGCATCCAGCGTTTTCCCACGACCCTCACAAGCTTGTCGGTTCACCTTGTGGTGCGTCTTCCGGGTCGTGGTCACCACTCGAGAACCTTCCTGCCCCAACAGCCGTCGGACTATCAAATATAATATTCTGTCTTGAAAAGCTATCCGAATTCTATTGAAAATCCATGAAATACTTAGTCTCATATAGATGAATTATAAAAACTAGCTGTTCCCCGCGGTTTCAGCCGCGTTCCCAGAGAGAAGTAACCTATGTCCTTCTCCATATCATGGGCTATCTGTGTGCCAAATTTAATCTAGATTGGTTCAGCGGTTTTGTCGTGAAAAGGTAACAAACAGACAGAGTTACTTTCATAATATAATATTCACTAGCGGATCCGCCAGCCATCGTACACACAAAATTTTAGTCGGTCTAGCCGTTTAAGAGAGGAGAAGATAACAAAAACATGTACAAACGAATTCAAATATATATTAAGATATTAATTATTAATATTTATTAAACAAAAAAATATGAGATTTCGTGATGTGAGTACATAATTTTAATACCAAACTGGTATAAAGTTTCTAGACTACTACGCAGCGTGAAATATCTAGATACTATCCGCCACGTAGTGTTTGTGCGCACGTCTCGTCCATAAATATTGGTTTACTCCGAACATAGCAATCTGTTAGCAGCTCGCAAACAAATGGTAGTCTTTAGCTCTCAGCGAGCAATAAAAACAATATTACTGCTACATATACCACTCATATACCGGTGTTATAGCACTAAAGGCTATAAAAGTGAAAAGTTTTTTTTCTACCATTCATCCAATGACAAAAAACTCATAAGACTCTCGTATCTGTCCATTTGTCTGGTATGTTAATGTTTATTTATTTTCATTTTTTAATCATGGGGAACATTGACGTTCTGGACTCTCCATGTTCTCCATCTATATATAAACCACGACCACTTTGAATATGAAGAATAATAGGTTTAAAAATAATCTTAGTAGGTATCTACCTAAAAACCATTGGGTTTTTGCTGGTACTGCATTTTAGTCTTTAGAAACACATTACTGCCCTCTTGTAGAAAAAAGATGATCAAAATGCAGGGTAGGGACTAGTATGATAAATAAATTAAAAATTTATAAGTAAAATGCCCTAGATGCCTGCAGATACAGACAGGAAATCGATTCTTGGAGTGTCGCTGTGCTTATATAAGCTTGTAAGCTTTGAGAAATGGTTGAGGAAGTTCTGTCACAGTTATACTATGGTGCAAGTTCTGTTGTTTACAATCTACACTACACTCGCGGACAAAGAATATGGGTCAGTAAGAAAAACTAAAATTAATCTTAAAATAATAAAACTAGCGGCATGAATGTAGGTATGTTATAGATAATTTTCCAGACACCAAAAATATTAGAAACGGAAACAATATTCTTAACCCCAGTTTAAACCATGATAAAAGGTTTAGTTTTGGAACGGTATTAACGTTGGTACAAAGATTATATTGATCTTGTTACAAAACGCAGACCAATCGTGGATCTGTTAGTCCCGCAGTTAGAAAGGACAAAACCTAACTAACTAACATCCAAAACTTGAGAAAAAAAGCTTTTTTTTTTTATACTACCTACTAAGGTAGCAAGCAAGCATACGGCCCACCTGATGGTAAGTGGTTACCGTCGCCTATCGCCATTTGCAATACCAGAGATATTGCCAATGTGTTGCTGACCTGTTACAATACCGAGAAGGCAAACTGGCTCTCAAGTGCAATTGCCGGAACACACCGGTAGGTGCTTGGCGACAAATTTTCAACTTGAGGGTGGTAGCCAGCCAGGCGGGTACTACAAAGTACCCTACCACCGTGTTATGGTTTCCTCATGATGTTTTCCTTCATCGAAAGCTCAAGCTCATTGTAGGATTCGAACCCACGACCTTCGTCGAGGGATCCGACGTCACTACCACTGAGCTATCATCGCCTAAAATATATTATACCGAAGCGAACGAAAATTGATTTTAAAGAGAAAAAGTAGTAGGTAAATGATACTTTAAAATTTGCTGTTCTCAAAAAAATACTTCAAATAACGCCAAAAAACGTGTTCGACTTTGACATTAAGGTATCTCAAAATCATGTCTTCCTAGAGCAAAAAAAGTAAAGCCTTCAAGTAAGTATTCTGTAATCTACAAGAAATTGTGTGTCTCACCTTTGTGGCAACTGAAAACTGATAAAACTGATTTCAACGCACCGATCGTTTCATTTAAAAATTCCATGAGTTAAGGTTTTTCAAATTTGATCTTTAAGTTTATTAGTGAAAATCTGTTTTCAATATTTAGTTCAATGTATATTTTTAAAAGAATTACGCATTTTCGAGGTTTTATTTTTTCGGTTCGACATCGTCGCGTACATTTTTAAAATTCCTTTGTCTTTTATTTGGTATCATTTTTGCAGCGAAGATACCTTTGTCGGTCAACGAATAGACCCAATTTTTAATAACATCCGACAATTTCCCTTTATTAACAAAAAGGCGTTTATGTCACGACTTTAATAAAAAATGGACAATACCTAAAGCTGAGAAAATAAACAAAAATGGAACTAGCTTGTACGACGTAATTACAATATTGTGTAACAAGTTGGAAATATACGTTTCTGACAATCTCCTTTGAAGTATCTTTTAAAAGATATGAATTGGGACAGGGCCATTTTTACAAGACATTGCCCAAAACAGGAGTGGATTCATGTTTTCAGGGTTGGTCCTAAGAAAAGTCCCATAAAATGTATTCAAATATAAGTACCTAAAATATCGCTACTTCATGACCAAATACATTGGTGCCGATTCTGTTGTTCTGTGTGTCTATTTCATGTTAACCTTATTGAAAAAAGATAGAACATTTTTAATGCTATCAGTTTAGTCCATGCCGTCGTAATATACGGGTAAATAGTCGTGACCAATAAAGATCGCGCTTAAATTCACGTTGAAATATGTGATCGGACTAAACTGCCAGGACTAAAATATCTTGCATCCCTTTCTTATATTTACTATTAGAAAAAGATAAAGTGAGATTAAATTGATTTAGTTCGTAAACAACAGAATCGGCACCACTGTATATCGTCAAAAATCGAAGACAATAGTTGCGTGCGTGGAGACACTAAGCGTGTAATAGTCTACTGTGGCCCGCTCGGCTCCACCAATAACGATCGATGAGAAATAGCCCACGATTAGCGACCCGCCATTAGCCCCAATAATGCATATGCTTTATTAACAAACAAGCCATAATTATGGTAATATTACTTTATGTAAACATATAATTTCATCTGTATTTCCAGGATAAAAAGAACTCGTTGCTTAATAGGGGTGACGGCTAAAACAATCTAATTAGTCCGTCAGTTAGTTTACCAAAAAATATTGAACACATGTTTTTTCTTTAGCTCCTAAAATAAAAAATAACGAAGATACAGTGCGTTAAAATTTCACGTTACGTCACGTCTTAGTAAACTTTTTATAGAGAGATGACGTCACAAACCCCCACTCCTGAACTTTGATGCGACTTACCTTTGTAATTTATTGATTTGATAAATTATAAAATACGTATCCTTTATTTTTTGATAACCTAACTGACGGACTAAAGATAATTATTTTTTTTTTATCCTATTACTGCGTGAAAAAAGGCCATAGCAATCTACCACACTTTCAAATTTAATTATGATATTATTTTGGAAGTAAGGATTGAAATAGGTTATTACGAATACCGCTAGTAGGTAATTTGACTCAGACAAGCCATTTGAAGCCATGTAGGTACGCTTCAAATGCTATTTCAGGAAGTTACGTTATTATGAATTAATTTCAAAGCGTAAGGTACCAGTTCCACATACTAGAAAGCTACTATCGCTTATTTTCTTGCCCATGAAATAATAAACATAAGTCCCATTTCAAAAAGTAGCACTAAGTACTTATCAGGGCCTAAACTGAATAGACAAGGTTTGAGTTTCAATAAAAAAGATAATTTACAGCTAATTGATTACACTGCTGGCGAGAGCTGTTAGCGCTGCTATGAACTTGTTGCAGCGATAAGATCTATTCATCTATCTTCTATTCAATTTCAATAAAAATCAATAACTGAAATGTATGACAGCGCAATACTTCATAACTGCTGCACCTACTTAGCTGTTTTTTTTAATCTACCGTTAAAGTCGGAAATAATAACCCGGGTGACGCACGAACAGCTGATCAAAAAGCAATCGCTCTGTGACGCTTTGTTTCAACTTGTTTCTAGATGCCAATCGCCGGTGGTGGAACAGATGCCTAAGGCTGCACTCATGTAAGGTTTCTACGTTTCTGAGTTATTCGTATTCAGTTTCTAATTACTTTTAATGCTTCTCAACAACGTATATCTGTTTGGTATTATATTAGTTGTTCACAGAACTGTACTTACTAACTCTTTAAATAAGATTTATACGAATACTAACTTTCCATCCAGCGGGTTCACCCATCATCCCCTATTTTACCCTTAGGGGTTGTATCTAAATATATAAAAGGAAAGAGTGACTGACTGGTCGATTTACTGTATCTATACTATGACACACAGCTCAAACTGGACGGATCGGGCTGAAATTTGGGTTACAGATAACTACCATGACGAAGGCATCCGGTGAGAGAGGATTTTTGAAAAATCATCTCCTAAAGGGGTAAAATGGAGAATCGCAGTTGAAACCGCAAGATGTAAAGCTAGTATTAAAAAAATACAGGGTTTTATGAAATTAAAGTAATCGCAACGTCACTTCGCGTGTTCCCCCTAAAAAGTCCAAAATATAACATTAAAATAAAATTAACATATAAAAATTACGTTATGTACCTATTATGTTTTTTAAATCACTGCAAATGAAGTTGTTTACTTTATTGTTATCCAATGAAGTAGAATGAGAATCAACATTACAATTCGTAAAGGCGAATTGCGAAAAAATGGCGGAAGAGCAAAGAACCCCAACCGTTTTCACGAGAAAGTAAGAAAAGGTGTAATAAGTTGGGAATACAAGCATCGCTAACTGCTTACCAATATTATATGCTATCTTCCTATTTTTTTCTTTGTAAATTATATAATATCTCGTATAGGTATATTTACATCAATCTCCATTGGACTTTGTGCGTGACTCCCAACAAAGGCTAAAAATATATTTCTCATCCGTGTTATAAAACCATATGCACAGATGTTACTCAACGACATGCTGAAAACATATTTCCATACGACCTCCCGAAATAAGGTTTTACATCATTTGACGTAATACACAAGTCCCTAAAAGGGACTCGCAAAAAATAGGAAAAATCGCGAATACGTGAGTGCTAAGTGCCGTCGCTCGCCTCGGGAGACGTCAAAACGATTTATTTTAACTCCTCGGAACTGATGCAATTTAGATAATGGCCCGTACCCAGTACGTAATTGAAATTGCAAATTTGACTACTTACAATTCATCAAATCCAAGGAAGCTGTTGGTTGTATCCTCGGAGAGTTGGCAAGTCAACAGTGTCGAGTTCGTTTTCCCTCAATGGCCCTTTGTTATATCAATGGAGTTTCATTTGTGGAGGAAATTATATTGCTAAATTTACAAGCGCTTCTTATTTGCTTTGTTGAATTCGACAGTATATTTTTGCTCGAAAGTGATGTTTATAAAAAAAATCGGACAAATGTGAGTCTGTCTCGCGCACCGAGGTTATGGAACAGATAATTAAGATTGAATAATAATTACTAATTAAGGTTGTCCCACTGTAAAAGTAAAGGTGAGTACTGACCGGTGTTAAGGGGCGTAATGTACACACGGCCACAGATCTGTTTGTTCGATTTGTTGCAAAATAGCTCCTATTACAACCGCATAAGGTGCCGCAGTGTGTATCTTGATCCGTGGCCGTGTGTAGGTACCATTCGCAGCGAGCATGTTACGTTACGCCGTATGCTAAAATCCGTGTAACATGCTCGTTTCGAACTCTTTGCCGTTCAGCCATCTGCCTAATGAACATATTACTATGTAGGTTGTTCGATTTCGATTATTAGGTATTCCATTATACTAAATACTAAAGTATTATCCAAATTTTATAATTTTCTTTTCTTTTTTTTTGTATAATTTTAATTCTGTTTTTATTTCTAATTTGTTAATTGTATCTACATACTTGATACTATGTTAATGATTGAGCTGAAGAGGTTGTTTGTTTATATTATTTAACTAGCTGTTCCGCGCGGTTTCACTCGCGTTCCCGGGATAAAAAGTAGCCTATAACCTTCGGGAATAATTTAGCTTCCTATTAGTGAAAGAATTTTTCAAATCAGTTCTGTAGTTTCGGAGCCTATTCAATGCAAACAAACAAACATACAAACAAACAATCAAATCTTTCCTCTTTATAATATTAGTATAGATGAAGTTGTTTGATTTTAAATAACGGTACATTTAGTTTTACAAATGTTTAGATTTAAGGATATATTGCTAGCAAACCTAAATAAATATACTGAAATTACCATCTTGGAAATCACCCTTATTAATATATGTGTTACAGGTAAATATATAATATAGGTACATAGTATATAAGTTTATATTTGACGTTCGTTCTACAACATAATTACCGGCCTCATAAAACGTCTACAATTCGCGTGTTATTAACGTAAAATCTTAATAATAAACCAAAAGCAATTTGGGTATTTTATTTAAAGGAAATAAAAGTCATAATGGCTTGCAGATGGCTTCGCTGGTTGCTTACGAACTTTCATTTGAAAGTGGAGGGAGATTTGGCAAATTTTAATTGATTTAAATACTTCGTCATTTTCATTTAGAATTTTACTTTTGAATTAATGAGTAGAAAGATGTTGAAAATTTATTTATTATGTAGGATTATTGATAATAACTAGCTTTCTGCCCCGCGGTTTCACTTGCGATCCTCTATTTTATCCTCTTTGGGGTTGAGTTTTCAAAAATGATTTCTTATCGGATCTACGTCTTATTAGCTACCTGTATGCCAATTGTCAGATCCGTCCAGTGGTTCGGGTTTTGCGTTTATAGATCAGTCAGTCAGTCAGTCACGCTTTCCTTTTAAATATTTAGAAGATGAAGTACAATATTCCTATTGTTAGGCCTTACATACCTCTCTTATTTCAAGTACGGCACCAAATTTTATTTGGCTGATTAAATTCTCTGCGGGTGCCAAGACAAAGTAGCTTTCTGTGAAACGATTTCAGCATTATTGCTCGAGTCAATTTGCGGACGTCGACGTAGATCCTGGCTTACCGCTGTAATGGAACTGGGAGGCGCATGACGAGCGACCGAAAATAATGATAATTGTGGAGTATATATTTCAATTATTTAAATGTCTTAAATAGCAGTTACTTAATTTACAAGTCAACTTAGGAAATTATGAATAATTATTCCCACGTCTTTAAGTTAGATAAAAAATAATCTAATTTATAAGACAAGGTGTAAAAAATGAAGAATCTATGGTTTCAGTTTTGATGTCTCCTACACATTAGTAAAACGTAATTAATATTTGTTAGTATTCCGCACACAAATACCGGCACCCGATTATTAATAACAAAATTAATAATAATTAATTATTATTGATCATTAGTGCTATTCAGAATCGAATTAACAGTGTCACTGAACAATTTTGATGTGTGTGACATCTCTTCTAATATTAGTTTAGGCGCTCTTAGTTCGGGATTAGATAACCGTGTGTGAAGAATGTCCCAGGATATTATTTTTATAATATTGCGTAGGTATTGTTGTTCCTAATAAATATTTATATATTTAACGTAGAAATCACTAAAAAATAAATTATCTTTAATTTTTGTTTTTTTTTTCTTTTTTTAAATATTTATCAACGATGGTTGTGCATTTTAAATAGTAGGTACTTCTAATTACAAAAAAAAACATATGTTGTATCATCCAACGGTAGCTACTGAACTATGTACCATTTATTGGCGTGTCAGAGTTGGTCCTATTAATAAATGTTAAATAAATAAAACAAATAAATAAATATCTTCACACACGGTTATCTGATCCCAAACTAAGCAGAGCTTGTACTATGGAAACCAGATAACTGATATACTACATATACTACTTTTTTTTTGGTAAATACATACTTAAATAGATAATTACACCCAGACACAGGACAAACAGACATGTTCATGCACACAAATGTTTGTCCTGGATGGGAATCGAACCCACGACCAGCAGTGCGATAGGTGGCGTCTTAACCAACTGCGCCAACTGGACTGTCAAATGTGAAACTATTTAAAATAATCCTGTATAGTACGTAAAAATATTTGATTTTTTTTTCTTTGTAGCTGACTAACTATTTACACAAACACGTCCCTAGTTTTCGATTGAAATGACTAACAAACAGATGGATGGACGGATTGACATGAGTAAACTGGAATATTTAAAGTTGTTTGCCTACGGAACCCTAACCAAAAAGTGTGTTTGCGCTCTTCATTCTATATAAAAAAAGTTACCGAATAACTTGTCGTAAATAGCAGCTTTCTGAATATTTTGCATGTCAAAGAAATCGAATATATTTGCGTCGCTTCTGCACAACTCGATTCCGACACGTTGGACTTATTATTGAATTCGATGAACTTAACCGTCTTCATCGATTTGTCTGTATATTTTATTTATTAAATGTTATTCTATGGCCAGAGTGCGTTGTTGAGTCAGAGCACGGTTTCGCAATTTCCGGTCTGTTTCCCGCGTAATCGTGTCAAGCGGATGTACAGGGGCCGCCATTTTAACTCAACTACTGTATAAAACATCTTGTGTTAGAAGAGTTTGCTGGTATTGATCAAGAAGAAAGAAGAACGCCTTTTAGGTGGTAATTGGTCTTACGTCAAACTTGGCAGTCATTTGCTTACCGTGAAAAAGACCGAGGGATCTTTTCCCGGGATTAAAAGTAGCCTAGGTCTAGATTATTCCATGTTATCATTTATCTATGTGTCAAGTGTATGTAGGTATATATTTCTTTTTAAAATTTAATGAGCTTGCGTTGAATCACTTGCCTACAATGGATAATAATTATTTTAGTAACTTTCAGCAGTTTCACCGGTAATGTAATTAGACTTGGTTCATTTGGATTTGGTTCATTATTGGAGTATGGTACGGATCCCTAATTTCGTAAAAAAAAATGTTACTCAGTGATATTATAATATAGATAATGGTGAAAGAATTTTTAAATACGGTCTAGTAGATTTTTGCTTTTATTCTTTATGAATTAATAAACAAATATTTTCATTTATGAATAGGTACTCTAACAGAATAATAATAATATCCTGGGACAGTCCTCACACCGTTATCTGATCACAAACTAAGCAGAGCTTGTACTATGGAAACCAGATAACTGATATACTACATATACTACTTTTTTTTTGTAAATACATACTTATATAGATAATTACATCCTTCATCATCATTACATTACACAGGACAAACATACATGTTCATGCACACAAATGTTTGTCCTGGATGGGAATCGAACCCATAACCAGCGGCGTGATAGGTGGTGTCTTAACCAATTGCGCCAACTGGCTTGTCTTGATAGTTTGATAGGTATAATTTTAATTTGTAACTACAAAAAGAAGCACTCATACGCATTTAGGTGAAACTTGACAAATCTTAAAGATACTCAGAAAATACTTTTATATACGGAAAAAAAATGAAAGTATTTAATTGTACTTCAAACTAAAGTCTTGCTAACCCTAAGTGCTATGTAGATTTATTGATGTTGGAAAAGATTTTTAATTCACTTCGAAAAGGTTCGCATTCCGTTCGTATCGTAACTAATGGATTCCTTCGTATTATCTAACCACTTTGGTTTATTAAAACAATTGTAGGTACCTTTTTAATTCATTAGGGTTTCTATTAAAATGTTTAAAATGAATTGAAGGTACTTTTTATTGTATTATTTAATGTCAAGTGATTACGATTCTATCAAAAGATTATGATTTTCCAGAACTTATGGATCTCGAGAATTGAGTAATAACGCAATGATAGAGTAAAGTCATTTATTTATACCACGATACCATTAACCAGCCGAGCTATTGCGTATCTTTCGGTGATAATCGTAATGAACACCATTAATGATAATACTTTTTAAACTCTCGCGAACACAATTCATGTTTATAGTAATGTAACGGGTCTATTCGCGCATAGAATATTATCAAAATATAATTTTGACTAACCTCGGGTAGTTAGAGACAACTCTCGCCAAGCAAGATGTTGACCCGCTGTTCCAGTCCACTCGTGACCACGATCAATGCAACTTGATCGAAACGTCGAGGTTAGTCAAAATTATATTTTGATAATATTCTATGCGCGAATAGACCCGTTACATTACTATAACCATTAATGATTTCATCCAATGACGCGTTAAGACGAAGACCATTTTGTGGGCGTGGTGAGCCCTCATTGCATGATTTTCACTAGTACTAACAGTTTAGTAATGATGCTCATTACGATTACCAGCAAAGATACGCTGTAGAGCCCCAGTTCCATTCAAACCACGATCACGAAATTTTCAAATATTATAAATCGAGAACGATTGACGTTTAACGACTGCCTGAAAAAGTATCTAGTTTTTTTCAGGGCTCATATTATAGGTATGTATGCGCGTTTCTGCCCGAACAGATTTGGATTTGTGAATAGTATCCTAACATCATTTCGAGTGACAATAGTACTTTTAGTAAAAGGCAGCCATAATTTTATTTTTTTTGTATTAATTACGACTAATTGTTTTTATGTATGTTGTGCAGCTATCAGATCACATCGGAATGTGCTTGGCGACAGATTTTCAGCTTGAAGGTGGTACCCAGTCAGACAATAACTATAAAGTACCCTGCCACCGTGCTATGGTTTCCACAAGATGTTTTCCTTCACCGAAAGCTCATTGTAGAATTCGAATCCTCGACTATGGTCTAGGCGTTCGACGTCACTACCATAGACCTATCATCGCCATAATATGTATAATTACATTTATACCTGCCTGTATCTCTCATTCAACTGCTTTTTTTTTTTTGGAGTGACATGAACGTGCAGCCAGAGGTGGCTACGACACCCTTACGCGGACTTATCGGCGAGGGCTCTCAAGCGGTTAAAATTTTTAGGTAACATCGCCTGAGGACACCCCCTGCGGGGTACGACCTCGGCCTGCCTGTAGTAATATTACAAAGATAGCAAACACTGTGCTATTAAGGTTTCATTCATTCAACACTGAGTTCATTAGTTGTACGAACGTTAAATGTTAATAACTCCTTTGGGTCGGTAATTGTCCGGGATTTACCCTTTGTCCTCCGCAATCTGCCTTGCACAACTTGGTGCAGCCCTTTGATATTAGATGTATAATGGGTTTCAATTGTTCAGTCTGTGGTTATGCTTACATTGTTGGAATGTTTTTGTTTTTAGATATAATAATGCGTTTTTATATTCCACTAAATATGAACCTTGCTTGACCAAATTCTAAGAAGAGTTTAAAAAAGCCTAAAACAAACAGATTTGAATATAGGAGAGAATAAGAATAGACGCGTAGATTAAGTCAAAATTCCAAAATATAGTTTTCTATTAAAACCAAAACTCATTTATTCAAATTAAGCCTTGGTCAAGCACTTGCGAACGTTACAAATTGAGTCTACTACCAGTTCGTAATACACTTAAACTAAAATTACTTATTTCGGCAAGAAAGTAAGGATATTCTTTAGTGGAATGACATCTACAATGTTTTTCTCGTAACGAGCTACTTTAGGTCTAATGTAACAAAGTAACAATTTCTAAGCCCTGGTGGTCACCAGGGCTTAGTGATTGTAGATGATGACATTTTTCTCATGATCCATGTACGATAGCATAAATAAAATATGCTATAGAATAAATGCTACATTAATATGCAAATAACAGTTATTAAGCAAAAAGGTAAAACGTTGAAAGATTAATTAATTATTTTCTCAATTTCACAGAAATGGATCCCTTCCATTTAAACTGAATAATATCCACTAAGGCTGAGATAAATAATAGACTATTACATCTCAACCAAGCTTATATTAAGATTCATAGCCGTTCGTTTGTAAACAGAGAATTTTAAATTGTTGCCTCAACAGCGGATTAGAAACTTTTCTTATAAATTTCGTTTATAAACGAAAAGAATACCAAATCAAAGCAATTACGTTTTGTAAATCAAAATTTATTTGTTTCAGCTAAGAATCTGCGATGAATAATGGATTTGAAGACATCACGGGTATAGTCATTATACAAGAAATGTGAGAAAGCAATTATCATAATGCTTCATAGAACTTCTTCTTCGAGACGCAGGCGAGCTTCTAGAAGTGCTGCCACTTCTCCACAAACTCGTTCTCCGAGAACATCAGCACAGCCATCTAGGCGAGCATCTCTTGCAACGACAGAAACTGACGAAGAGATGGAACCGACACCAACGCCACAAAGAAGTCCACGAGCTAGCCTCGCTCCAGAGGCCGCCTTAGAATACCATCGAAGTCCACGCCACTCTCTCGTCCCTGAAGCAAGATCGGCAAGGAATTCAATAGTACCAGACACTGCATTACAAATGAGGAATACTCTAGCCCCATCAAGGAATAACTTAGCTGTAGACATGGCTTACGGATCTAGATTAAGTTTGAATCCTCAAGATTTTAACAGAAGTCCTAGGAATAGTATCACACCAGATTCAACAGCTCGGAGTCCAAGACGGAGTTTAGTTCCAGAAGGAACGTCGTGGAATCAGCCTAGAAACTCTCTCGTGCCTGACGTCGGGAGAAGTCCGAGGCATTCTGTAGCGAGTATACAGATTGACCCTGCTAGGAGCCAAAAAGAGTTAGGTCCAAGTCCAAGAACCAGTCCAAGGGCGAGTGTAGCGCCTGAAGCGCCAATGAAAAATAAAGATATTGCAGACATTAATAGAAGTCCTAGAGGTTCTTTGATTCCTGATTGTCAGAGGAGTCCGAGAGGTAGTATTGCACCATCAGAGAGAAGCGCTCGAGGTAGCCTCGTAACAGGAGATTTAGAAGCAGCCAGAGTTAGTCCAAGAGGAAGTTTAACATTGACATTTCAAGAGCCTTTGGTGTCTAGAGAAAGGCGAGCGAGTGAAGACAGCCAAGCTGCTGGTAAGTTATTTTTTATATTATGTGTATTTATAGAATGTAAGAAAAAGTAATAAACCTTTTTATTCTTGTTTAATGACATTACTATATAATATGATTATAAAGTAGTTTATGATACTGTTGCATAATAGGGGTTATTAAATACGAGTGTGAGTTTAAGTACCGAGCCGTAGGCGAGGTTCTTAATAGTATCACACGAGTTTTTAATAACCCCTATTAATAATGTAATTTAAAAAAATAGAAAAATCGATAGTATTTTTCTACGAACATAAAAAAAAAAAGTGTACTTTAATAGAAAAAAAAGTTATTTTAAAGCATTATCTTGGGAACAAAACTGTACTATAATGAATCATTATACACGGGTGTGCATAAAGTGGGTCATTAAAGTACTGGTTTTTATTTCATAATTAGCACATTACGATATGAGAGTAGATAAAATAAATATTAATATAATATATTACCTATGTGCTTACGTAAAGCACAAAACTATCTTATTTTTAATTATTTTAGAAAATGCTGTATCGTTATACACTAGCTAGATATAATAAACTTGAAAAATGGAACAAAATTCTATGAATGAATTAGATTAACATGATTATTATAATATTATCAGACAAGATAAATAAATAAAAACGGTAATAGGTAGCAAGTAGTAAGATCTTACACAAAAATACATAAAGGAGATGTGACAGAAATTGGTTTCATATTTTATTCAATCTGAGAATTCACTTCGAGGAAATGTTAATGTGAAGAGACATAAATCTATTTTGCTTCACTTGTTTTTATACAATCTGCTTCAGAGTCACGATTTTCAATTCTGAAGATGTTTTTCTCTACTTTGCTTTTAAATCTCTGCAATATTTATTGATGCATATGAAAAATTAAATAACTTTTATATTTACATTTATTTACTCTTTATCTCCTATAGCGCCAGATTTAATAACACATAATTCATTCCTATAGCACATAATTCAATCTAAGTTTGAATAAAAATACAGTATTTCAAAATTGAATACCACCGTAAAAAATAAAAAACTTTTCCTAAACTTCTACATCTTATGTAAATAAAGTTACTATAATGGTAGACTTTCGAGGATTGACAGCCGCATGCGTCAGCCGTCGACCGCGACCCTCGGAAGCATACCATTAGGTTATACGACATATAATTTATAAATATATGATCAGGTAATCGCGGAAGGAGTGTATCGCCATATAGATCGTCTATGGCAGGTCGGCCGACCGGGACGGGAGCTCAGTCCGACACTGGATCAAGACGGGCATCCAGCTCTGTTAGTCAGGTTTGTATGACACTACTTTGACCCAAGACAAGAGATTTTTCAATAACAAGTAACGTAGTTTTACTTTACTCACACTACATATACTTAACAAATAATAATTACTTATTTTATGTATATTTAAGACAAAAACTGTAATTACCTACATAAATTTAAAAAAAAAGATCCACCAAAAAAAACGCCTTGCTGAGTTTCTTGCCGGAGTCTTCTCAGTTCAAGTGTATTCCGAACCGGTAGTAGAGTCTATTGTAATACTGTAACTGTTGACGTTCATAAGTGCCTTATTAGGGCCTAAACTGAATAAATGAGTTTTTGATTTTGACTTACGCTTTTCCTTACTCATACTTATAAGTATAATTATTAAAAATAAGTTTCAATTCAATAAACCGAAAACTTTCCAATGTCGATTCTGTTCGCAGTCGGAAGACGGATCGAAAAGATTCGATATCGGAAAGATGGAGTGCGGTTACGAAATAATTAAAAGAATTAATCTTGGAAGTTTTTGAATCCGTTTTCGTTGTCGAATCTGAGTGTTTTAAATTGCCCTACAGAATACCATACCGGGTAGAATTGACTGTCCAGTGGTGAAACACTGAAACTCCAAACACATGGGTTCCAGGGTCCCTATTTTTATGTAGACACAGATGTGACTTTTAGACTGAAATAGATAATTTGTATTTAAATTACCGTAGGTATCAGGTGACGAACAAAGGCGGCTATGTGGTGAACAGGCTAAGTACAACGAGCGCAGTGGCATGGGCCTTGGTGTGGGCCTCACAACCTATGGCTCGGTGGCCTACCAGCTGAAGGACGCCAATATGGAGGCCTCTGGCACTGTCGATTTCGTGTGCCGTGCTGCTAAAATTATGAACAGGACCAGTAAGTTATATCTCTTTTGTATAAACAGACTCTTTTACAATTAGGTGTAAAAAGAAAACGAAAAAAAAATTCAATAAATAACGGTTTTTTTTTTTACTTGTGTACATTGGAGTGTACGTTGTCAAGTTAAGGGTAACAAGACGAATGTATGAAAAGCGAGAAAAAATCAAATTTTATTTTTTAAACTATAGGTAGATAGTAGTAGGTAGTAGTACCCACATTCTTCAACTATTTATATTCAACTGTGCCTAATTGAAATTGATGTAATAAAATAAAACGCACGAAATATTCGTTAAAAATTCAACTGTGGACTATCCACTTTACCTTTGGATTTAATTAGGTATTATATTTAGATGCTTTAAGTTTGTTGAAATGATTATGAATTATTTTCTTTACATTGTTTTGAAAAGGGTGTAATAAAATGTGTTTGTTTCAGTCGTGATGACAGTATTCCTGGCCTGTCTCTCTACGTTGCCTGTCATCATGCTGATTGTGGGTAAGCTTTGACGAAGACTTATAGCTAGTACCTAAATACTTTCTAAAAGATTATCATTCTCACTTAATCTACATAGCCTGTTCTTAAGGTAATACCAACCGAACGTTCCCCTTTAATTAGATACTTGGGATAAACGCCGTCATATCTGCATTCTCCCATTACTCATACTATCTTTTACATAATTAATTCATCTCTTTCAGGATTTCTTTTCCCGTTTATTCAGCTTCTTTCATAATTATATGGCTTGTGTATGTTTCCTGTATGTTTTTAGTCTATTTTTATTACAATAATTAAAAATAATATAATAAATAAATGACTAGCTAGTTATTTTATATTTTTGTTTGTATGTCATTGTGTTATTTGAAATACATAAATATTTTGTTTTCTTTCTATAATCACTCAAGTAAGTCGTTATTAGTTTATCATTAGCTTTTTCGCCCTGCGGTTTCATCCGCGTTTCCGAAGGATCTTTTGTTTTCTATGGATAAAAAGTAGCTTGTGTGTTAATACAGGTTGTTAGCTACCTCTATACCAAATTTCATCAAAATTAGTCCAGCAATTCGAGCGTGAAGAAGTAACAAACATAGGTAGATACACACTCAAACTTTTTTATTCGCATTTATAATATTAATGGGAAGTATGATACAAAATAGTCTATTCAATTCTCAAAAATGAAGCCAATGAAAACCAACAACAAAACTAACTGTGTTGCCATTATCAATTCAAATTGTTTTATGTCTCTTTAACAAGAATAGATACAACATAAACAAGATGATATTGTATTATATGTAACAATCACAAAGGAACCGACTTTGTAGAATGAACGCGACTCTTTCACAGAATTACCAACAATATCATTATTAACATGCCAGCAACACAAAATTTACACAAAACAGTACATCTATTCGAAACTGAATAAGTTATTTTGTATTATCACGAACAAATATTGTAATTATTGTCTTAATGAAATAATAGCAACAGGTTTATTACAGGGCTCTAAAATTTCACTCGAAGCAAAACAAATACATGTTCAAATAATATTGTGAGATAATCCGGGTAATTCAGAGCTCGGTTCCGGCCCCGATTCGAATTACAAACCGAATTATTGAGGAAAAATTATTAGAAAGTATTCTGGGGTAGAAGGGTTCTCGAGTGGCAACCACAAACTGGAAGACGCAGCTTGAGCAGGCCCCCCACAAGGTGGACCGATGATCTTGTGAGGGTCGCGGGAAACCGCTGGATGCAGGTAGCGCAACACCGGCCATCGTGGAGATCCTTGGGGGAGGCTTTTGTCAAACAGGGGACGTCTATCGGCTGACGTGATAATTAAAACGGATTTCAAAGTAGTTATTCCCCTTCGATTTATAAATTTATAGAACCCTATTTCAATGTCCAGCTCTAAAACTATAATTTTTATTTAAAATTACGTAGATCCATTACCGCATAAAAACAAGACTAAAATTAAAGCTCAGTAACAATTTCAAGTCAATTTCAAGATTTATAACGTTTTGTTTTCAATATTCCACCACGTGTTACAGATGAAGCAATTAACAACGAAAGTTATCTCCCTGCGGGAAAGCGGCGTGAATATTCAAATTAATTAGTAACAACACTCGATCGAACATTTGTATATGTAGCTATCGATATTACAGTATTAATCGAAACTGCTGGAGCAATCGTTGAATAGATGGAAAGTTTAAGTTCTATGAGGGGACGATAGGTACCTTACCTACCTATTAGAATATGTATACCTGGCCTTCAAAACTTAGTACAACACTTATAATATATTGAAATAAAATTGCAATTTCTCCTCAACTATAGAAGTCAAACTATACAAGTTTAAAATAAAAATGTTTTATAGCAAATTATCAACTTTCTTTGAAATCATAGTAGAAACGAAACATTGCCATTTTTAACTTAATTCGCAAAAAAAACTCAAACAACATTTTAAAATATGTTTTATTTAAATTTTAATAACTGATATTGTCTCCTCGGGCTCTGATTACAGCTTCAAGCCAGTTTGGCATACTGAAGAAGAAGTTTCGGAGGTGATTGTGGGGAGTTCTTCCATTCTTCCATCAGGATCTGTTTTAGGGCCCTAATGATTTAATTTGAAATTAAAAATATATCACATGATTTCAAATTCTAGACACATAGTTTGGCGGATTCATTTATAATGAATAGTAAATTAGTTTTTTTTACGTTTTTACGAGTTGCGGTAGCTTGATTTCACCTCCAAATAATTTTAAAACATTACAACATGACAGGGCCTTAAATAGGGAATCGGGCGAGACCATGAAGCGAAAAGCTATTTGAACATATTAAAAGTTAATTGAAAAGAATAGGGGGTTCTTTTTTCTTAAATTTTCTCCATAAAATGAGGTGTACGCTGAAAAAGAAAAAGAGAAAACTTTCTGAAGCTTTTACTTTTTGCTCCTTGTACTTATATCGTTTATTTACTTTTAAAATTGACAGTCGGGTAACTTTTTTTTCGCTATATGAATTTGTCATTTACTAACGAAGTTTACTAAGCACCATTTTTTTCTCATATTTATTTTACGCCATATTTTATTTACAATAATTATTTAAATCATAATTTCGTGATGTTACGCAAATCACTGCATTAATTATCTCTAAAACAAACAGAACACAGGTTTAATCTATGTTTAAACAAGTAAACTAAGTGTAAACTTAGATTATCTTGTTTGTTCTAAAGTTGTAAAGGTTGATGTTGTACTGCTTGTACAACACGCGAGTAAATATTGACAATCACGAAACGGTTGATCAACGCGTTTCAAATCAGTAAATCCACTGCACTCAATAGGTACACAAAGAAGGTTTATTTAAACATTCGCTGAAATATGTTGTAAATAGGTAAATGCTAAGGCCCGTAAGATCGATCGACGTTTAAACTATTGTTTATGAAATCTAAGATAAAATTTAATCCATGGTTTAAATTATTGTTCTAAGATCAAGTGACAAATATGGACAGATCGGTTAAACTTGTGAAATTTGACATTGACATGTTAGATACGTTTTTTACACAATTCTGCCAGTGTTAGGGTCATACATCTTGAGGGAAATGTCAAATTATGATAGTTTAATCCATTATCGGGAGTTTAAACCCTCAAAAAGGATAGTTTAAATTAATCGATAGTTTAAACTATCATTCTTCGATCAACTGCCGTTGATCTTATGAAATAATCAGAGACGGGAGATTAAACTCTCTGTCGTGGTTTAAGCTACGATTGATCTTACGGGCCTAAGTCAAGCTTTCGTTAGGATTATTTACGTAGTATTTGGTAGTATTAAATTCTCTTTGGATTATTTGTGGTAGCCTGAAATTACTTTCTGATTTTAAAGGTTTTACTGACATTATGTCAGATATTTCAAAGATGCACACAGATGATTAATTCATTGATTTATAGCCTGTTGAGGTTTGCCAACAGTGTCAATGGTGTTACTGTCATAAAACTAAGATAATCAAACATGTATATTCATATAAAATACATAGTTAAAAGTACAACTAATTACAGGCAAAACCAAATGACGTACTACCGTTTAATATGCACTTATAATGTACCTAATATAAGTCTGTATAAATGACACATGTACATACATAACATAAAAAGCAAGGAAAGTAAGGTAAAGAAAAAGCAAAAATGGAGCTATACTCGACAGTGTACATGCATTCTGTGCCACGTTGTTTCGTGATAAGCAGTTGGTTACAAGCAATTCGATATACATGGATTAGTTGCAGGATTAGTGTTTTAATTATTGAGTGCTGGGTATTGGACGTACACAAAAGGTCGCTCACCTTTGCAGTAGTTAGATTTCTGGTTAGAGACATGAAATTGTGATTCAATGATTTGTGTAATGCAAATATAATGTAGTTGATCAGATTAATTGTCAATTTATTGATTTACCAACTAGTTATAGAAGTAAAAGTTCTTGTAAAAGTTATACCATGAAGGATAAAATCTTTCTAGTACTTTAGAAGTTCCAGCATATCGTCACTTGTTCCATTACTTACCACGACGAGATATGCTTGCTTTAAAAAAAAAACTAAGTAACATATTTAACCCCATTTTTTTTTACAATATAAACAAATTTAATCTCACTATATATTTTTCTAACAAAAAACAATAGCCCTGTCAAATTAGTCCGATTGCTTATTTCAACGTGAATCTAACCAGAAAGTAAAAATCCTGAAGGACGCTATACGTGTTCTTTATCTACAGGTGTGCAATACATCCGCGACTGTCCAGCTGAACCTCGCATCCCTGTCTACATGGTAGTGGGTGGTGCAGCTGGTGGTGCCGGCATCTGCTGGCTGCTATGGGCACAGCTTGCTAGCCGGACCTCCAACTCCTCGGCAAGCGTACCCGAAGTTATCCTCGGGTATACCCTGACAGCGTTTTTGATAGGATGGTAAGTAAGATCATGACGTAGTTTATATCGCTTTTTACTCTATACTTATAACAAGTAATTCTGCAGTATAGAGTGAATAAAATACAGGCCCTAAGAAGGATCCTTGTGGAACCCAAACCTTTATTTTATTATACCTGAATAAATTATTTGATTTTTTATAAGGCTGTCATATTTAGTCGGGTTGGTAAATACATTTTTAGTGGATAATTAAGATACTTTTGACTTTCATAAGTGCCTTATTAGGGCCTAAACTGAATAAATGATTTTTGATTTTGATACAAAAAATTGCAGATATTAAGTCAACTACCTTTCATATTATCTGAACTGTTTTTGGGAAATCTAAGAGACACCTATGCAATTAATTTGTTTTCAGAGATCGATCATTATAGACTACTCATGATTACTAAGCTTGAAGCATCGCTAGCGGAATTTGATTAGGTGCTATAAGTAATTTTGTAATTGTTAACTAAAGACAGAAAGTGAGCATGAGGATTAGACATGGAATTACCGTAAAAAAGCAGATAATTATCAATATCCTCACTATTATCGTCACGTCGATATATTATTTCTTCAATTACTGGTTAGGTAAATCTCATGTATCTCTTTAAAGACTAATAATACATGATGAATTTAGTCCATAAAACTTTTAAACAGGTTTGCGTGTGGAAACTACTGGACTCTACAGATTATGTGGCCAGATTACGCGCCAACGTTGTTCGAACCAAATCAATGGTGCCACAAAACTCTCTACGTGTTCGCACTTACGCAGCTGGGAGTAGTGTGGGGAGTCGTGGGACTTCTACTTCTACTGCTATTAGCGCTCGTTGTTTGCCAGGTAACGTATGATTGTAGACCTTAGGGTAGAATGAGGAAGGTGGTGTTTATATTCAAAATGTGTATATCAGTAGTCATTTACTTTCTCCGAAAATTCAGGTGTTCGGCTGTGGCTGGTTGGGACCACCTCGCTACAAGTAGCAACGGCGCAGCGTCGTGCTTGAGCTATGGCACAGGAACATTAACAACACGATGGACGTCGCCGGAGCCCTCCTACCCTTTACACAAGTCGTCAGACCAGAACTTACCATCCATGTACAAGAAGTACTAACACAAGCAGACAGAGAAGCCGAAGCACTTAAACCCAAAAACCCAATCCCTGAAATCAATGAGCCCACCGATAATGATGACGTACGTCCAAAAAGTGTTATAGACAGTCCAACACAAACTATGAAAGAGAGTGTTGTAGTGAAAAAAAGAGACTTGGTGAAAGTGAGAAACGGTAAAAAGGGAAATCCGGCCTGATGGTTGTTGGTCGTGCTGCCACCGCACGGCAAAAAGCATGTACACTTTGAAGCAACAGATAAAATCTACTACTTTTGACTAGGTTCCGTATTTTAATTAATTTTATATTTTGTATAAAGTCATTATGATTAGAGTGAAGAGGCAATGATGAGAGTAAAGCTAAATGTGTGTGCAAATCAAATATCGATACGTAATAAATCTATTTATGAAATTGATTTAGACATCTTTACTTTTGTCAATTGCAATCATTAAATTTATCGAGTGTTATTATTAATTTTATTTATATTGTTATTTTATATTGTAGGAGTGATTTGACGTTGCTTAACTGTTAGTGCTTTTAGAAACTTCTCCGTGCTCAAAATTAAAGCTTTCGAATATTTTGATTTTAATTAAGCTCGAAGTTCTAGGAAGTATTTATATATATGTGATAGTAGATTAATATAACATCTATATTGTCTATATCACAATTGTATTATATATTTGATTGGTAGTTTTTTTTGTAAGAAATACAACGAATATTCACTAGATTTTAACTAGTGGGCTTACCTATATATTAGTAAATTATTAGGATTTATCTAAATTCCTGGTATTATCTAGTGTCTGTGTAAAATAGTTTTTTTTTTTGAAAGGACTAAGTTGGTAGCCTCAGATGGCTGCAACAACCTTACCGGACGAAATCGGCGAGCGCAGAGGGCTCTCAGCCGGGTAATATTTAGGTAACAACGCCTGGGGGCACCCCCGAATGGGGTACGAACCTTGGCTCAGGGCGTTACCGGGGGTAAAATAGATATTGCGGTCAAAATATTTCTTTTCTTTTTTAGTCCAGATTTTTTTTTAAATTGAAATAACTTCTATGTAGATAAATATCAACATTTTTGTATAAATAGTAAACTGGTTTTGGATTATTTTTATCAATGTATTTAAAATCCTACGAAACAAATATTTGTAGTTTAATAAGTATACCCACATATCTAATTATGCATATTTATTATTCTAGACAATATAATTCAATGTATACACTATATAATTTTGTAAAAAAAACAAATGTGCACCTATCTGAAATATTTTTCAAAATATATTTATGTGTCGTCAGATAATATACTATTGTGTAAGTGAGATTGGATTTGGTGTAGGGATATTAATATCGTAATTTTTATTATTTAAATAAAAAATAAAAAAATCTGTTTAATTTAAGAGTAAGCAAGCACTTTATTATGGGTCAAATACTTAAAAACTATAATTAACAAAATATATTTGAATCTTAAATTATAATATAATTTTCGATTTCGATTTTTTTACCAAAATAAGTGATATTGATATCTCAAACACCAAGTCCTAACAACACAAAACTGCATGGAACAGGCTTTAATAGGAATTTTTGTGAAATATTAAAAAAACATATTTTTATAAAAATAATAGAAAAATAAATAAAATAAGAATGTATTTTGATGTGCTTTTAGATACACTCTGTCAATACAGCAAGCCTATCTGATGTATAAATAAATATATTGTAATATTTATGTTATTTGTGTGAAAATTATGGATGTAAAAATAAAAAATATGATTAGAAATAAAAAAAATTGAGCCAAGCGACAAAAGAATTCCCTCAGGCATTGATAGAAAAAAAAAACAATTAATGAAAAGCTTTTAATTAACTCAATAATTTTTATCCAATTAAATAGTAAACTTGACACTTAAACTAAAAATAATGGTTTTTAATAAAATAAAACAACTTCAAATTTTGAAAAATCTTAAAGTCCAAATCGTCCCAGTAGACCAATTTTCGAATCATAAAGCTTTTATAGTATTTTTAAAACATTTTATTCCTTATACAATAAAACTGCTTACGAACCAAAAAAAAATCAGGGATTTATTTAAAACGGTGCTTTTATTATTTTTGTATAAAAAATATTATAAAATTGTAAAAAACAGCAATGCGTATAGAATTGAATTCTCTTTATTAGATGATAAGGTTAATAGTTGAGCACGAAACAGGCTACTAAAAACTGTATTAGACTACTGTACATAGGATATACTATAACTTCGTAATTTCTTAGAGTTATAACTTCTAACTAAAATAGACAACTGGTTTGGGAACATAGATTATATCTGTAGTTATTTTTTATAGTAAAAAAAATATCAAAATTTTGTGAACCCTAGCTGTTTAAGTACAATTTGTATTCTATCCCTTTGTAATAAGATCTATAGTGAACCATCATAGTTATTTGTAATCTTCCTAATTAATATCACTAAAAGTGACAATTTACTTCATAGTTGTAGACAAAATAGAATTTAGAATAACTATTTATACTACGATGCTTTTTAATAGTCATGAAACTTAATTTTACAAAATAATCTTATAAAAAAAAAGTCTGCGTAAAATGTGAGACTATAATTCTCATACCAGTTTCTAAAACTACTAGATAATAAAAATATAACAAAGCCTTTTCATTTATTTTATATTTTTCTATTATAAATAAAAAATAATCTTGCTACTTTGATTTAATACTTAACTTAAACAGAAAAGGTGCATATCAATTTCATATTCCTACCCAACAAATTGTAGATATTTCACGTCGCTTAGATATTTATTAATATAGCAATTGCCTCGATAAATTCCCGACGACCTTGGCCTTGTGTGCCACCCCTAACAGCCGCGCCTCAAAGATACGAAAATACGAAAAAGAAAATAAAATAAGGGATTTGATACACTCGCTTATTACTTTGAAGTAAAGCAAGGCGATTTAAAATAAAGTAAGATTTTATTAACCTTAAAATTTGAACTGGAATATACAAATCGCTTAAGTGTGACTACACCTTCAAATCACTATAACAATCTAGCCAAAGTCACCAAAAAAGCATCTGAGGGCCTACTAGGCTATGGTAACTGCTTTTTTATACCAGCTAGCCAGAGGGCCTACCCCGAAAATCGATACACGATAGTCCGATCATCGTTGTCAAATTATTAACCAATAGAATTGCTCACAATTTACATCTCGTCGGTTTGCTGCAATTCTATTGGTTAATAATTTGACAACGATGTTCGGACTATCGTATATCGTTTTTCGGGGTAGGCCCTCTGGCTAGCTGGTATAAAAAAGCAGTTACCATAGCCTAGTAACTCCCGGAAAATAAACTATAATGTGTCTTGAGTTTTAATATCAATTATCTTAGAGAAATCAGAGCGAAAGGTTAATAAGAATCCTTTGAATCAGTTAAAAGCCGACGAAATATTAGGCAGAAAGGTTCTCGAGTGGCGACCACGAACCGGAAGAAGCAGCGTGGGCAGGCCCCACAAGGTGGATCGACGATCTTGTGAGGGTCGCGGGAATCCGCTGGATGTAGGTAGGGCAAGACCGGCCATCGTGGATATCTTTGAGGGAGGCCTATGTCTAGCTGTGGACGTCTTTTGGCTGACATGATGATGGTAAACATGTAACTAAGCAAATATAAAAACACTACTAATATTCATATACTATACATACATCTAATACATACAACCTTCCGGAAAAAATATCTACATGATAGTGAAAACCGTTTTAAAATCCGTTGCATAATTTAGATGAAGTTACGGATAAACAGACAGACAGACACCAACGGCTTCTTCCTTAAAATAGTAGGGTTAACGTTATGTTGGGTTTTGATAATCTATGGCTGCATTTGAAAACTCCCGCCTCATCATCCGGAGCCCGCTAAAAAGACGTTAGCGCGAAAAGCCGCAGCAACCGGTGGCGCTACTGTCGCCATTAAATGATATCGAACGTACATACGCTACTCCCATAAAAAAACTCTACAAATAATAAAATTAACTATAAATAAATTGCTGTGCCACAAACTATGTGCAAGTGAACGATTTATGATAATAATCTCGTCCCGGGACGCTCTGGATTCCTTGATAAAACTGGTGAGTTTTCTTAGAGATAGCTAGAAATAGCCATATTGTTTTGATCCAAAGATTTAAATTTAAAGTAAAAAACGTTAGTACTGAGGAAAAAAATATAATGACGGACAAACAGTATTATTACGTTGAACTTTTTCTTTGGATTTCATTACCTACTATAAAAAAAATATATATATATCGTATAATTAGTGCCTAAGCATACCGTTTTTGCAGCCTCGTTTTGACTACTTTCAAGTAATTGAAGGTATATTTACTTATTTAGAAGATGAAATTGCTTTTTTCAGGTAGTCAAAACTAGGTTTAGAAAATTCTCATTATATTAGTAAAATTAGAATTTAGGTATCCTATATCATTCCACATATTAAAACATATTATATCATCTAGTAATTACATAATTACAATGTTTATTATTATAACTATATAAATAAAAAAATACAATTAAAATTAAAAACTACTATCAGTAGATTATATAGAGTCTATAGTATTATGTCACTCGAAGCATGATTACAAAAGATTATAATAATGAAAGATCTGTATAAAAAAATAGCAAAAATGTAAAAATATATTGCGTGTATTTATTGTAATGAAACGATTAATAAATGTCTTTTTATAATTTCTCGTATTTTTATTACTACAAAACAACGTCTTTCTTATTTTTTTCTTTTTTTTAATCCTTTGTAATGATACAAAATCACCATTGTTATAGGGATTTTGTTGTATTATTATTTTTTTGTAATATTTAATCTATACTAAAATAATAAAGCTGAAAAGATTGTTTTTTTGAGCGCGCCATTTTAAGAACTAACAATCGGATTTGAAAAAATATGTTTGGAATTGATAATGCAATATATATTAGGGAAGATTATTTAACATTACCTACGCTTGAGCTGAGAAAAAACAATTCTAAGCGAGAGTAAGTAGCTAACACAAAAATTAAAATATACCTACATAAATTATGTTCATAGATGACAGAAATACTCAACATAATATGCAAACAATAAAATAAAAATAAAATCATTTATCCAACTAAACAATAAAATTCAAATCTTAAATATTAATAAGATAAAAAATTAAAGAAAAATAAGGGTAAATAGGAAATACAAATTATAAAAATATGTTTAGGTAAAGTTGAGTTAAGTTCATAAAAACTTAACTCAAGGTTCGGTTATCGTTTATTATTCGGCTCAACAACAGTAAAGCCTATTTAAAATATGCACGTCACTTTTTTTTTATTTAAATACCTACACAAATTTTACTTAGTAGTTCAGATTTTTTTAATTTTATTGATTGATTTTTTTTTTGCATTGGTGTGCAATTTACATAATATACTAGGGATAAGAAAACTAGATCCGAATACGATATGCTAATAGGAGGAACCAGAGAAGTGATCCTCGATACAGGATTTATGTTTTTTTTTTTTTTGAAAGGACTAAAGTTGGTAGCCTCTGCCTGGCTGCTCCAACCTTACCGGACAATCGGCGAGCGCAGAGGTAACATTTAGGTAACCACGCCTGAGAGCACCCCCGAGTGGGGTACGAACCTCGGCTCAGGGCGTTACCGGGGGAAGGGGAGAACTTTGTACGAGTTACGACTAATTGGGGGCGGTCGGATTACTAATGGCAGCTCGGGCCGCTTGAACGGGACGAGACTGAGTGGGACGTCGCGGCGGTCCTCGCCGTCGAGGACGGTAGCGTAATCGGTTTTGAGGATTTATGAGTTTACCCATAAGTAAGGGAGTAAAATATCGCGTCACAGTTAATGCATGGTTCTCGTTATAATTTTTGTTTGAATGATGCTGAAATAGATCTATATCTTGTAAACTTGAACCTTTTGTTAATCAAAATACCATTATAAGTGTACCTCACAAACATAGCTCAGTATTAATGACAAAACTTTGACATCAAACTAATATTTGCACCAATGTTTGCATTAACAATACCAGAACCGCGAGCCAGTTTATCTCAAGTTATTATTGTATTATATCTTGCAATTTGCGAGCCAAATGTTTGCCCAAGGTCGCTTAGATAAATTTAACTGATGCAAAGTTCTCGCCAAGGGACTACAAAGGTCCAATATCTGTGAATAAGTTATGATTCACTTGTTTGTGTTGACACTAACTTTATTAAATTTGCAGATTCTATATTAGATTAGCGTGGCGTATCTTGGAACTGAACGCACAGAGTAAATAAGTACAGAAGTGCCACGTCTTACAAAAAATATACCTTTGCTGGGGTCACTAGCTTGGTGGAGGTGCCAGTAGCCAAAGAGATGAAAATGAACCGTATGATATTGCAATAACTTTGAATCTACACTGAATCATAGATGAACTTTATTGCAAATAAATAAAACTCATTTTCTTAACTCTCTGGCTACTGTCACCCATACCAAGCTACAGCGTAAATAGTGTAGAGATGCCCGCGTCCGAAAGAGACTATGCGATAGAAAGAGAGGAGATATTTTTAGTTTGAGTATTCCGTGGTATATAGGAGTTTCTATGTAGTATCTAGCTCTAGTTTATGTGTGCGTTCAATGTAATAGGTAGATGTTAAGGATAATGAACCTTCTGTGCTTATAGCACGTATAAATATCAACTGATGAAAGTTTCTACTTAACGAGAAACGTGCTGAATACGTACTTACGCTACAAAATTTGCGATTCGCTTCAATATCTTAGATAATATTACACTCGACAAATAAGCAATCTATCTTGACATTTAAGGGCTCTCGAAGGGTTGCTACGAAGCTAAAAGAAAACTGAAGAACAGTGAAGGTGAAATTTTAAATTAATTTATATAAATAAAATGTAATCGTAATAAATTAACCAGTTAGTTAGGTAATTTGTAAATTACTGCATTTCAGAGTACACTCTGAAATGCAGTGTTTCAGAGTACACTCTGAAATGCAGTGAGGTGAAATAGCTATTATAATAGGTACTTGGATAACTTTATACATACTCAAATTGACAAGCTGATTTGATAAACGCCCGATTATAATTTGTCGGACCGTTTTCTTGTCGGTGAACATCGACCTTAGATTTTATTTTTTGTATGGAAATATTTGTGTGTTTTCCACTCTTAAATATTTTTTCAACACCTCTTTTGACTTAGGTACTATTAAATTTAAATATTGAAAAAATAATATTGGTATATATTTTATATTAGGTACACTGTGAAAGTTTGAATTTATGTACGAGTACGTATCTTAATTACAGATGCCTTACTTTACATTTCGAGTACACATTAGCTATCACCAATTTACATAATAGTTTTAGAATAGTTTAAAACATTCCCAGACTATTTCTAGTGCCGAAATAATAGGCAATATAGTGCAAACTTGTAGGACAAGGCCGTCTAATGTATCCGAACCGCCTTTTACTAGTTCTTATTGGGTTGCCCGCTACGCCCATTCCAACCTTTAGAAGTTACGATTTTGTGTGAGTTTTATATTGTTCTATATACCTATATATTTATTGAATTTTTCAAACAAACGTTGTCTTGACAAATTGCGTGGGTATACAAAAAAAAATCGTTACGCTAACTTAAATTACCTACTTTTTTTAATGTGTTGCGCACAGTATAATGTAATTATTATCTATACTAGTAATAAAGCTGAAGAGTTTGTTTGTTTGAACGCGCTAATCTCCGGAGTTACTGGTCCGATTTGAAAAATTATTTTACTAATAGGAAGCTACAACCCCGAAGGTTATAGGCTACTTTTTATCCCGGGAACGCGAGTAAAACCGCGGGGAACAGCTAGTTTGGTATAAATTACCACTTCAACACCATGTAATAGGAGGATGGTAATATGTACCTTAAGAAAACCTATGCAGGTTTTTAGGGTGCTTCAAAGTAATAAAACATTGTCATCTATTTTTAATAAAGTTACTACTAAAATACTATTTCTATGGTACAAAATATGAAATCAAGTTGAAAATCTATCACCAAACACCTACTGGTTCCGATAGCTGCACTTGAGAGCCAGTTCCCTTCGCGGTTCCCCTGAACTTACGACCTATTCTTATTTTTATTTAAATCGAATGGAAAAAATCGATATTCATTTTATTTGTACTATATTACCATATTTACAATTATTTACATAAATAAAAACTAAACTAAACAAAATAAAAACTAAACTATATAACTACTAATTACAAAAATAATCTACTTCAAAATTTGGCATGGTACCCATGACACTTGCGGCGTTGCCTCGCTGAATGATCAGACTTAGCCTCTGGGCAAAAAAGTCCCTTCATTTTATTTATAATTTTTCGGGGAGAAAGCAGGTGAGATTGCCCCTCCCTATACCAGATCCTAGATCCGCACCTGTGTGGTTATTTATTCAGATTAGATATAGTAGCGCATTTTATTGAGAAAATTCATTTCTACCCTCTTTTTTCATAATCCTGTGACAAAATACTTGGACGTCCGTCACTTGTCGAATAACATTGAAAGGCTGAGGTTGTAGTCGCGCGTGCACTCGCCCGATTTATATAATAATTGTTAATCGTTATAAAGTGAAAAAGTGTGATTAGTGTGTGTTGCATAATTAACAGATCAAAGCTTATATTTTTTTGTGATTTGAACATACGTGTATCCAGGAAAAACGTTCAAGGATTATTACACTGTAAGTATTGCATGAGTATTTTAATAATATCCCTAAGGACTGAAGGCCTACAACGAAAAACGATACACTATAGTCCGATCATCGTTGTCAAATATTAACCAATAGAATTGCAGCAAACTGACGAGAAGGAAATTTTGTGCTATTCTATTGGTTAATTATTTCACAACTGAAGCGGCCAAAATTTTATACTTAACCGCAAACGTGGAGCGTTATGCGCCCTAAGGCTTGTATGGCGGTAATTAATGGGAAATGATAATAATAAAGGGAGTGGACTGTATTTTTGAATCGTTAGGCACACTGGTATCATAGTACAACGACGAGCGAATACCTAAAAGGTATAGGATATTAAGGAATCCACGCACCTGATGCTCCTCCTGGGTCCTGGATTGTCCTGGGCACCTATAGCACGGCTCTTAGCCGTCAGAATGAAGCACTGACCACTGATTATGTAGGTTTGATAACACACGTATATTGTATAGTATTTATTATATCTAATTTCACGTACTCGCGGTAGTTTTAGGTGCAATAAGTTTCACTGAGATGCGTTCTTCAGCGATTTAACCTTGACACTGACTTTTAGGTCGTCAGTTCAAATGAAGCTAGTTGTCAACGTGGAGGAATAAAGGAATATGGCGGGGGGGTGAAAAGGATAGCATCACTCAATATGCCTATTTTACCATGTGTGCGAAAGTGATAGACTATATTAAGAAAAAATGCAATCAAATACATGAATGCCATATATGGCGCTAACATTCCTCCGGCCTTAAAGGGTTGCCTTTAAATATAATTATAATTAAATATGCGGTTAAATATAAATGCGGTAATATGTATGTGCGGATGTTTATGTGCGGAAGAATATATCTATATACAATATATATGGTAATATGGTTTTTACTAATTACTATAACTATTGGGTAGGAAGGGGACATAACTTTACTACCGGACGAAGGTAGCTTCCCTTTGACGTTTTTATTGTGACAACTCGAGTAGTGCCATCCTTAGAAGGATGAACCCTTTCCACAACACCCAAAGGCCAAGAAAATGGCGGAGCATTATCCGTTTTGATAATCACTACTGTTCCTTCCTGTATAGGAACAGAAGGGACATTCCATTTAGCACGCGACTGTAGCTGGTGCAAGTATTCCACGCGCCAGCGTTTCCAAAAAGACTGAACTATACTATCCAATAAGCTATGTCTTTGTAGTAAGTCCTTCGGATTAACTTCGGGCGCGGGTAGCGATGACAGTGGCACAGTTTGCAAAAAGTGAGCCGGTGTAAGAGCTGAAGGCTCTGCGGGGTCACTACTCATAGTTATTAGCGGGCGCGAATTAATAAGAGATTCTACTTGAGCGAGTATAGTGAGAAGCTCCTCGTATGAAACTATTTGCTGTCCAATAGACTTAAATAAGTGTGTCTTTATAATTTTAACCATACTTTCCCAGCATGCGCCCCAGTGCGGCGCAGCGGGTGGAATGAACTTCCAATCTACACGATTCTCAGAAAGTTCTACCTCCAGATGAGGGCGTAACTCATCCAAGAATTTGTAGAGGTCGCATAGATAAGAGCGTGCTCCAACGAAGCAGGTTCCATTATCTGAATACATGCATATTACAGGTCCGCGTCTAGAAAGAAAACGTTTGAACGCATTTAAGAAGCTGACAGTACTGAGATCTGTCGCTATCTCAATGTGAGTGGCACGGGTTGTAAGGCAAGTGAAGATACACAGCCAAGCTTTACGGCTCTTCACCCCCCGGCCACGAACCGGTGTGTACTGCAGAGGGCCTGCATAATCGCACCCAACATGCGAGAAGGCTTTATCAACTTGATTAACACGCTGACTGGGTAAATCAGCCATAAGTGGAAATAAAGGACGCGGTTTCGACTTAAAGCACACGTTACATTTTTGAATGCGATGGCGTATAATGCGCCGTGAAGCCAAAATCCAAAATTTATGCCTCAATAAGGACATCAGAAGCTCTGGACCAGCATGCAAATGCTTGCGGTGATAGTAGTCAACTATCAAATCAACTACATGGTCGTGACGCGGTAAAATACAAGGGTGTTTATGCGTGTATTCCTCGGCAGAATTTGTCAAGCGACCTCCGACACGAATAATACCGTTACTGTCGAGAAAAGGGCTTAACTTATTTAAGACGGGTGAGCAAAATTTTGATTTAATTAAACTACATTTTTCGTTAGAGAAATAAATGTCTTGCACGACGCGAATTAATTTATTTTCTGCAAAATCTAAGTCTGCGGCCGATACAGGATTACCACGTGGTAATTTTTTCATGAAACGGTAAAGGTAGACAATTACACGTAACAACTTAGAATATGACGAATGTCGTAGCGCAAGCGTATAAATCGGGGAATCCTCTGGACTAGTCGTGAGGACGTGCGCCTGGATACGCTGTTCAGGCGCATCCGCGCATTCATTGTCGTCGAATTTATTTAAGGGCCATTCACTTGGGTCGCAAGTGACCCAGGAAGGTCCACTGTACCATAAAGGATGGTCAACTAGCTTGTCCGGGGTGAGGCCACGAGACAAGCAGTCTGCGGGATTTTCAAAGCCAGAAACATGGAAGAATCGACTCGCGGGAATATTTTCTGTCAGTTTTACAACCCGATTGGCGACAAAAGTCTGCCAGCGATGTGGAGACCCGTTTATCCAACATATCACAACCTTCGAATCACTGAAGGCAAATACGTTATTAACGGGATAACGCGGGCTTATAATGTCTAAGACTTTGCGAAGTAGCTGTGACAACAATACCGCGGCGCAGAGTTCCAATCGTGCAACAGAGACAACCTTTACAGGTGACACTTTAGATTTTGCGCACACTAATTTTACAGTATATTTATTGCCTGCGCGGATTTGTATGTATACTACGCCGCCTAGGGCGCGTTGGCTAGCATCAGCGAATCCGATAAGGTTGACTTCACAACCCTGCACAATGCCCAGATGTCGTGGAATACACAGTTTGTTAAGCGAGGGAAGCTCCATACAAAACTGCTTCCAACTACCGACAATATGGCGGGGCGGTTCGGCATCCCAATCACACTTTGCGAGCCAAAGCTCTTTAATAAGAAGCTTGGCGTACAAAATGGCGGGAGCCACCAAACCCATGATGTCCCACAACCGTGCTATCGCGGACAATATCGTGCGCTTAGTGCACTTATTATCAGGGGCGGCGACAACAAAACGAAAACAATCACAAGATCTATCAAAATATAGACCCAGGATTTTATGTGGAACAGACTCTTCGAACATTTTGTCATGAGAGCATTTATGCGTATCTGGTATGTGTCTAAGGACCGCTTCAGAATTGCTTGACCATTTGACTAGGTCAAATTGACCCAGTTTGAAAAATTGGATTAACTCATCACTAATCGTGATGGCTTGCGTAATAGACATGACAGAAAGAACTATATCGTCCATATAAAGGAACGAAGAAGCAGCAGCGGCTGCGGCGGGGAACTTATCTCCTTCATCAGTGACCAGCTGACGGATGACACGCAAAGCGTGATATGGACTAGACTTTAGTCCGAAACATACGCGGTTGAATTGGTATACAGTAACTGGATCGCCAGTACTAAACCGATATAAAATTCTTTGAAACCTACGGTCAGGCTCGCGTAAAACTATTTGAAGAAACATCTGACGACAGTCAGCTGAAAGTGTCACTTCAAATAGGCGGAAATTTATGAGGATGCTAAACAAGTCTCCTTGTAAATTAGCACCTGCGTGGAGAAGATCATTGAGTGAGTGACCAGACGAAGTCTTACAGCTGGCGTCAAGAACGCAGCGCAGTTTAGTCGAGGATTTGTCTTCCCTGAATACACCATGATGTGGGATCGTATATGAGGGTCGAGCGACGTCGTCATTACTTATATTAATAGGACTAAGGTAGCCCTTATTTATATAATCGCGTATAACTTCATTGTAAGCGGCGCGGGTATGAGGCGAAATATCTAACTTACGCTCTAAGCAATTGAGACGTCTAAACGCGGCGGTGTAAGAATCACCTAATAGACATGCGTCATTACGAAAAGGTAAGGCGACGACGTATCTACCACTTTCTTCTCGAACGGTGGTAGCTCGGAAAAATTCTTCACACTCAAAATCATCAGGACTTAGAGTGGGCGGCGCGGATACTTCTTCAAGCTCCCAAAATCTCTTGAAGAGCGTGTCCATCGAGTCATGGACAACGTTGCAACACAAGGTTGAAAGATTGTTTTGAACGATCTGTGATGTAGGCGCGGAACCCATAATCACAAAACCTAAAACAGTTTGAATCGCGGGTGGAACATTAATGTAGTTACTTTTAACTATTACAGGTAACAATAAATGAGACAAAGTTGACGCACCGATTAAACAGTCGACCGGTCCGGGAGTCGCGTAATCTTTGTCGGCGAGCGGGAGCGACTCGAGATGTGTGAACGCATCTTTATCTACTGCCGCCGATGGCAGCGAGTCGCTTATGCGATCAATTACGAGCGAGACGAGATCAAAATTAATATTTGTATTAAATCGCGAATGTAATCTCAAATTAACTGAACCCTTAACTTGCTTTTCGGAACCACCAATACCTTTGACCACCGTTTGCGACGGCGTCATATGATCTAATAATCCAATACGCTTACAACATTCATAAGTTATGAAATTACCTTGAGACGCGCTATCCAACAAACAACGTATTATTTGAGGTGTGTTGTTCGTATCGTATACTACCACTTGAGCCGTAGCCAGCAACACAGTAGAACAGATAGATGTACACTGCCGGTTATCAGTCGGTGAATCAATGCGCGTGGGAAGCGAGGCAGCAATGGACGTTGTACAGAGCGATAGATCGCTACGTTGCGTTATGTGCGGATGACGCGAGTCAGTCGCGACGGGGACGGGTTCCCATGGCGTAGTGGTGAGATGCGCGGCTGCTACAGGGTTCGTAACAGGTTCAGTAATCGATTTAGCGTTATTGAAATGCAACATAGAATGGTGTCGCTGATTACAGGTACGACATTTCAATTTAGACGAGCAATTAACAATTTTATGCGTACGACTTAAGCAGTTAACACATGCGTTGTTATTTTTTATATGCTTAAATCGTTCAGCAGGCGAAAGTTTTTCGAACGCGGTACATTTATAGTAGTGATCGTGAGTAGCATAATTACACAGCGAACATTTGTCAGAAGCCGAAGTTGTGACGTATGACTGTGGATTCGGCGGACTAGTAGTCTTAGCACGGGGCTTAGGACTGGACCTATTTGGATGGTTACAGCCACCTGCAGATGCAGACTGTGTTCTCTCGTAAATGCGACACTGACTCTTAATAAAATCAATGAAATTATCAAGTGTGGGCACTTTTGTATCACGAGAATACATTTGAAACGCTCGTACCGTTTCCGTATCAAATTTTTGCGTAGCTACATGCAGTAATACAAAATCCAACAGATCATCGATTTTCAATGATTTTAATGAGTTAATAGCGACAACAAACCTATCGATAAACAATTGGTAATTAGATGCAGATGGGGAACCATTTAATTTAAGGTTGAGCGCTTGATCTAAATAATTAGATCCTAATAGCCTGACATCTTGATATTTATCGAGAAGTGTTTGGTAAATAACTTTATAATTTTCGGCACTCGGTATTATACCAGCAAATGTAGACTGGACGGTAGGTGACAGTTTTCCTATTAGATAGTACAGTTTGTCTGCGTCTGTAAGCGAAGAATTATCGTGCACTGTGGCGTTAAAACTAGCGTAAAATAACGGCCAGTTATTCAAATTACCATCAAATGACATAAGCTGAATTTCTGGTAAACGCGTCTTAGCTTTGGGAGTTGTCGAGGGCTCTGATGTAACCGTGGGTTTCGTGAACTTCGACTGAACCTGCCTGATATAACAATATAGGTCTTCGAACGAAGAATAACACTGATAAGAAGGAGTAGCTTTGGGGTTACTCTCCAGAAGCGTCTCATTATACTCATCGAGGACGTTGTGGAAACTAGAACGTATATTATCAATCGTCACGCACGAATTCAAAAATGTCTCTTGAGACTCTTCTGAAGCTTGAGCCACTTTCGCTAATTTATAAACATCATTGATTCGTTCATAAAGAGCGTTTCGTTTAGCTTCTAGAACAGTTAAGCGCGGGGTACAAGGAGAAGCAACCTCCCGTTCGCGAGGCATAATGATATTAGTTTATCACAGAAGTACCTATTAAAAATACAATATGTACAACTAACTACCGATATAGCAAACTGCACGACTACTTCGTAGTATTACGGCGACTGCCTACACAGCTATAATATATGTATATAAGTATATAAATACCTAATATTAAACTATATAAACTATATTTTATAAAGGCGCGGGATTAAATTATATTATAATGAAATGAGTACGTGAATTCATAAATATATAAATATAAAATAAATATCACTTATAATGTATATGCCTAAAGGGGCGGGAACGTATTTATATAAGTAGTCCAAAGGCAACACTTTTATAAGGGCGGTGCGTATAATATAGATGTAATGCAGTTAGCATCTACAGAAAATACATGGATATCAAACACATAAAATAAATTTATTATTTTTATGAAGGTAAGTGGATAAAAAGTCGTGGATAACGTACGTCGTACGGATTGAAATTGATACGTAATAGAAATGAAATTCTATAAATAGAAATGAAAAAGGTACAAATTTTAATAGAATCCAGTGAGATGGACCAAATGAAGCGGCCAAAATTTTATACTTAACCGCAAACGTGGAGCGTTATGCGCCCTAAGGCTTGTATGGCGGTAATTAATGGGAAATGATAATAATAAAGGGAGTGGACTGTATTTTTGAATCGTTAGGCACACTGGTATCATAGTACAACGACGAGCGAATACCTAAAAGGTATAGGATATTAAGGAATCCACGCACCTGATGCTCCTCCTGGGTCCTGGATTGTCCTGGGCACCTATAGCACGGCTCTTAGCCGTCAGAATGAAGCACTGACCACTGATTATGTAGGTTTGATAACACACGTATATTGTATAGTATTTATTATATCTAATTTCACGTACTCGCGGTAGTTTTAGGTGCAATAAGTTTCACTGAGATGCGTTCTTCAGCGATTTAACCTTGACACTGACTTTTAGGTCGTCAGTTCAAATGAAGCTAGTTGTCAACGTGGAGGAATAAAGGAATATGGCGGGGGGGTGAAAAGGATAGCATCACTCAATATGCCTATTTTACCATGTGTGCGAAAGTGATAGACTATATTAAGAAAAAATGCAATCAAATACATGAATGCCATATATGGCGCTAACAACAACGATGATCGGACTATCGTGCATCGTTTTTTGGAGTAGGCCCTCTGTTTCCGAACTGATGTTCGGTAATACCTAATTTGACCGTGAGAGGAATATAACCGCCCTCAAAGACGCTGCAACGTCATAATCTGCTGGTGTTATCTGCCTCTATTATCATGGTACGACGTTCGTTGCATTGAAATACATAATTTAAGTTTATTTACAATAAACACAGTGCCGTAAGCTTTAATATTTGATCAGAGGTAAAGGACATCATCGGCCACATCATCACTGGCCACGGTGAGATTGTGGTCAAACACAGGCCTATACATAGTAAAAAAAAAAAGACCGTGTTTTCAGTCATGGGGTCTTTTGGGTATGATATTGAACACATTCTTGGTCCTTTTTAGTTCCTCAGACTTAGAAATAATAACTGTAATCTGAACTAGCGCAAAGGTCCTTCGAAGAGAATCTTAATACTCTACAGCATTATCCAATCAACAAAATGAATATTATAACAATATGAATAAAATAGCTTTATTGTAATTTGAGTCAGAGACAGCAACAATAATAATTAATAAAATATAATTTAAATAATACTGACATGATACTAAATATATATATGTCATGAAATATTAATATAGATACAATTTAACAATTATAGAATGACTGTAGACCATTTATATCTCCTCTCTCCTATACCTCTCTAGAGATGTTGCTGTGCCCGACAGGGTCCACAATGTATGTATTACATAATTACCACCTAAGGTGTACACATTGTGGAACGCAATTAAATAAATAAATAATTCTATAATCATTGTTTAACTAAGCCAAGTCATTGTCTTAATATTGTTTGTAATTAATTAAATGTACTTATATACAACAATAGCCTTTATTCTTGCTAAGAACATAGCATAATACGTCTATTTGCGTAACAAGACCTACATACAAAGGTGCCGAGGCGAAAATATTCAATTTAGATAAAAAGGGATGAACCACGCTTAAGTAACGTGTGTTCGATAATATAAAATCCTCTTTTAGCTTAAAATCATGTTTGCATGAATGTTAGAGGCCTTGGAACATGGCTTGAGCGATGAATCTCGTCGAAAACGGTACTAAGGTTCTATGGAAATAAATTATTCAGCCTAATACTTACGAATAGGTGAAATTTAACGGTAGGAAATCTTTTATGCCTTTTTAAATCTAAAGAGTGTTAAAACTAAGCAGGTAGGTATATAAAAACCGGTTAAGTGTGAAACTGACATAGTCATGACCGCATCAGAGTATTTGAAATACCATTACATTAAATAAAAAGAAATCGGCAAAAGTGATTAAGTTGGCGCAGTTGTTTAAGACACCACCTATTGCGTAGGTCGTGGCAAACATTTGTGTGCAGGAACATGTCTGTTTGCCTTGAGTCTGGTGTAATTATCTATTTAAGTATGTACCTATTTACAAAAAAAAGGAGTATATGTAGTATCAGTTATCTGGTTCCCAAAGTACAAGCTTAGCTTGGTTTAGGATCAGATAACCGTGTGTAATTAAAATGTACAAGTTAAAAAAAAAATGCCGATCGACCTTGAGCTCTTTTTACGCCTTTATTAAAGTACACACGGCCACAAATCAACACACATTTTTGTTGCAAAATAGCTCCTATTACAACCGCATAAGGTACCGCAGTGTGTAGCTTAATCTGTGGCCGTGTGTACCTACTCCTTTTTGTAGCATAGAGGAATCACGTAATGGGGAACATATTCTACGTCCCAATGTTTCACAGTAGAAACGTACGGCTGAATCGTTGTGTGAGAATGTGAGATATAATGTATATTTCCCAGATTTCCCCTCGCGGTTTCATCCGCCACGTTCCAATATATTTAAAAGTGGATTACAAATTATTTAAAACACTTTCTATCACTTACTATCACCCGCAGTTTAACTTTCGTTCCCGGGATAAAAAGTAGCCTATAACCTTCGGGGATAATGTAGCTTCCTATTAGTGAAAGAATTTTTCAAATCGGACGAGTAACTCCGGAGATTAGCGCGTACAAAAAGCAAACTCTTCAGCTTTATTATTAGTATATACCTAGATATAGATACAGACAGAATTATGTGTGAGGTCATATTATTTTATACAAATCATTCAAACATTTTTATTTTATGTTCAGCATTTAACTAGCGACCCGCCCGGCTTCGCCCGGCTTTTCTCAGCTTTTCTGTACTTTAATATACATGTATTATGCATATAAACCTTCCTCTTGAATCACTCTATCTATTAAAAACCGCATGAAAATCCGTTGCGTAGTTTTAAAGATCTATGCATACATAGGGACAGACAGACGGTAAGCGACTTTGTTTAATACTATGTGATGATGGGAAATACTTACGGTCGCTCGTATTAAAAAGGTTACTTTTAACATTTTCGACCTTAATGGTTTATGATACAATAGTCTGCGTAGTCTATGAAATCAATAAAAATCCATTAAATATTTCAGTACTTAACTGTATGAAAAATGGAGTATTCAAAATAAAATGCGTAAATCGATTACGGCTTCACCCCTGGGTTTATGTCTACGACAAGAGTCCATTGTTATCCTCTCGATAGTATAATTCGATTTTATAGAATTCCATCTTGTTTACTGAGGCCTTTTGTTCTTGTTAACAAATGTTATGTTCAGTTTGGAGAGTCAAACTTCATCAAAGCTTGTGGGAATTTTGTAATTGAGACTTACAGTTTCGGTAACACGATTAGTTTAGAGGAGGCTCTCCGCGAATGTCTCCATCCCTTACTAAACTGACGGAGACAAGCGAGACAAGCGAGACAGGAGAGACGCAATTTTAGTAAAAAGACAGTGTTATGTTATTTAAAAAAGAATTATTTCTTTCTTAAAAAAAGTAAGAAAACCCTTTCTAATGGATTTCAGAATGTATGTTAATATTTTTCAAATTATTTGGATGGCCCAAATAAGAGAAAAATGCATTTTAGTTTTAAAATGGGGCATATTCACGATTTTTTTCTGACGTTACTAATGAAAAATCCCAATTTAATAAAAAACTATTCCCCGTCACATATTCTTTAGTTTAACGTATGTTTTTACAAATCTTTTGCAACAAAGAAAAACTTAATCTAGAATCATTTCTCGGATGTCGTCGCCTTAAATAAGCTTTTTGGCATTCAATAAAATGTCACCGAAAACTGAGGATAAAATGTACAGCAAACATTATTAATTGACCAATTTCTAAAATACATTCTAAGAACTACTTACTGACATTTATTCTAAGTAAACACATCCTACTTATATTATAAATGCAAAAGTTTGTGAGGATGTATAGATGTTTATTACTCTTTCACGTGATGAAACTTGGCACATAGATCATACCCTGGAACAGATAGGCTTGTTTTTATCCCAGAAAAACATAAGATCGGAACGTGGGTGAAACCGAGGGGCAAAAGCTACTTACTATTATTATAAATTTCAAAGTGTGTTTGTCGATTTCTCCTTCTTAAACGCAGCAATAAAGCAACTGATCGATGTGATTTTTGGCATAGAGATATGGAACTTAAAGGAAAACTTCTAAAGTAATTACTATATTAATATTCGTTGCAATGACCTAGATCTATCGATACTATAATACTGCGATCTATCGATAAACCACATTAATATTACATAGTGGATGCGATATCGCCGTGTTGGGTAAAATCGATGATTGTCCTTGACCGTACCTAAATAACATTTAAAAATGGAACAAAAAAAAAATAACTGGCGTATTGCGCGAACGTTTAAGAGGAAGCTATCTGTGTATGTCTCCGTCCCTTACTAAACTGGCGGTGACAAGCGAGATAGGAGAAACGTAATTTTGGTAAAAAATATGGTTTTATGTTATTTAAAAAGAAACTAAGCCTTTTTTGAAAAAAGTAAGAATTTTAGAATGCATGTTAATATTTTTCAAGTTATTTGGATGGCCCAAATAAGAGAAGAATGCGTTCTTAGTTTTAAAATGGGGTATATTTACGATTTTTTTCTGACGTTACTAATGAAAAATTCCAATTTAAAATAAAACTATTCCTCGTTACATATTCTCTAGTTTCACATATAATTTTTCCAAATCTCTTCGAACAAAGAATACAGAGAAAAACGCATTTTAGAATAATCATTTCACGCATAGCATCCCCTTAATTCGTCCCTTCTGCTTGTTCAAGCAGCGTTTGAACCTGGCTTCTTTTAGCGTTCATTTTTTATATTAGGTACGTAAAACCTTTGGAGTGTATTATTTCAATTACTACGTTGATTTCGCCTTCTCATAATAATTTGAATTTACCTTTTTGTGTTGTTTTATTATAGACCATCTTTCGTCTCGTGGTTTCATCCGCGTTCCCGAGGGATAGAAAATTTTTGAAGCGTTTGAGCGTGAAGAAGTAACAAACATACCTACTAACTCACAAACATTCGCATTTATAATATTAGTAAGAAGTAGGATACGATGAATTTTCTCATTATGACTTTTTTTCACCTCAGGAAAAGCATTGGGAATTTTTTTTTCGATTTGTGACATTTCTGATACCCTAACCCTACTTGGCCCCATAGAACCTTTTGATCCTTGTCGGTTCACAAATAAATTGAATTTGAATTTGGAGACAGGATTTATTAAGCTAATAAAAAATATATTTTCAAAAATCGCCGATTTCTCGCTGAATGTATATTTTTTTCAAAAAATAAGAGATGGTCTCTTAAGACCATATTCGCGTGGCTTCAACCCTTAAGGTAGCAGCCCTTACTGACCCGTCTCAAATTTCCACCCTGTATAGCATTTATTTATTATGTAAAATTTATTACAAAAAAATTAAATCGATTAATTATATTAGAGATGTGACTAAGGAGAGGGAAATCAAATTGAATAATAGCTTCATTCGTTTTCGTCGATCCATCAATTATTCACGTTTCCCGACATCGATAGGTACATTTCAATATACTCAATGTTATCATTTTAAAAAATTTATAACAATTCATCTTTCAACGTTTGTTCTATTTTTAAAATTAAAAGTTTGCACTCTAGTGTAATATATTTTTGGTCTATGGTACGAGTATGTATGCAGACAAGTGATGTAGACATTGTAGAGAACGGTACAATGTTCCAAACAATCACACGAAGTGGTTCGCGTCGGATGTAAAACGAATAACGTTTAGACAAAGCTGAGTCATACTAAAGCATTTGAGCTACATAGCCTACACCTAAACAGAATAGGAACCTATTAAATAAAGAGCCTTCAACTCAGTTCGATAAAGTGATGAACTGCCCGCCGTGGTTTTCCCAAAAGACTACAGCATGGGGTTCAAGAAGAGTGTGAAGAGATTTTTGCAGGGTCGGCAACGCGTGAGTGTTACCCCTGGTTTTGCAAGTCCATAGGCTACGGTAACCACTTACCATCAGGGCCGTATGCTTGTTTGTTGCCTTAGTAGTATAAATTAAATATACATTTCAGCCGAAAAACGTCCACTGCTGAACAAAGGCCTCCCCCAGTGATCTCCTGAATCATTTGGGGGGGATATGCCATAATCGCCACGCTTGGCAGGCGGGTTGGCGATCGCAATATGGTGTTATAGTTCTCAGAGATACGCTGCTGCCCGTACTCTGGTATACCTTCCCTTGAACGACTTCTACGCCCCCCACGGGACTAATATAAGGACTAATATAATATCAAATAAAATATAATAAGACAAAAATGTAACCCAACATAGTAAAATCATTTTACAAATTTTATTCCTTGTCCTACTTAATTAATTTTGGTTCAACTGGGCCGCAAGTATCCCCAATCTCATTTTAAGAAGGTTTGAACCCCATTAGAGACATAAGCCTATTCTTAAATTCCCCAACTTGGCTGATTTGATTATAATATCAAACCTTCAAAAATGTCTGTTCACACAAATTCAGTGGAAAATGTCCCATTAACTGCCCACGTCATGACAGTCAATTATTAGGTAATCCTCCAGGATTTACCTACTTTGGGACACGACCTTTACTAATTAGGCTCGCCGCACACCATCGAAGCACATCGTGCTTAAGCCCGGGTTATGCCGCGCCCATTGATGCCAAAGTAAAGATTAGGCATGTTAGCGTATTTAAGAGATTAACAAAATCACAAAATTGACAGCGAAATTGTCATTATTATAAGTTCGCTTTTGAAGTTGTTTGCAAATGGGTGTAAAGTAGCATTTTAGAATGGTTTTTTGTTTGATGAATGAATTAGTGTTGTGTTTTTTGTAGAAATTGCTTTATTATAATTTTCCTTTTTGTGAGCGTTATAATATTTTACTAACGAAAAATATATTAATATCAATAACATCTTATTTTTAGATGAAATTTTACGTTGATACAGTTGCAAGAAGGAATAATTATTTATTACTAGCTTCCGACCCGCAGTTACCACGTTTCCGAGGATAAAACATTATATGTGTTAATCCAGGGTATCAGCTACCTCCATACCAAATTTCATCAAAATTGGTCCAGCCGTTTGAGCGTCAAGAAGTAACAAACATACTCACTAACAAACATTCGCATTTATAATATTCGTACGATCACTATATAGGTAGGTAGACATAGTTCCTGCTAACGCCTACAAAATGGATTAATTTAGCATCCTCACTTAACATAGGCTATGAAGTAATCTAACTTGTTTATATACATAATCTATGGTTTTAAGTGTGGAGTAGTTACGAGAAATGAGTTTTATGACGTTGTTAATTTCATGTAATGTTTTTCTTTCGGTAGTTTAACTTAGTATTCAAATAATCCTAGACTAATATAATCCTTAATTGTCTTGTCCCAGAGGTGATGTGACCGTACCTTTTACTTATTTATCTGGTTATCTTATAACTCACCCTATCCTCAGTGAGGCAGTTTCTCAGATAACTTAAACTTATTTTGTATTAAATATTCACACGAGCCGACCTTTGTCTGTAACACATTTTGGAAACTATCCGCTTCCCTGAGGTGCTATTCGCTCGGAAGAGTCGCGACAAGGCGGGTCAAGACGTCCAAATAAATATTTCATTCTCCCTCGGGCGCTATGTCGTGCTTACAACAAATGTTGCTTTTTTTTTACTTTACGAGAATATTATAGATGAGAATTTTATAAACTAACTTCCCCTCCTCCCTCTCCCTCCCGGTTTCAACCGCAATTACCTATAAATCCTTTTCTAGTGGATAACTACAATTCTCTAAGAATACATCCTCCATTTTTGTCTCTTGGACCAGCGGCAGGGACTTTCAATTTTATGACATAATTTTTAGCTATTAGTAGCATTTAGTTTAGTAGTCGGATTTGTGATGAGTACCTACTAGCAGCAAAATAGCTATTACAGTACTTTGTAATCCCCGACGCAAAAAAGACGGGGTGTTAAAAGTTCTCTCATAGCTCCTGAATGGATGAAACGATTTCGATATTTTTTTTTGTTTTGACGGTGTCATAATCGAGTTATGTATGACTAATTTTCCAGTGAGTTTCGGGGGTTTCTTTAAATTTTTCAATTCCATTTATTTCTCAGTATTATGTGCTAGTGACAGATTTTCGTTATAAAGGTCAGCCTACCTGGTGAGTAACTAAAAAATATTATCACCAAGCAATGGTTTCTTCATGGCGTTTTTCTTCACCGAAAGTCAAAATCACTTTCGCTCAATATATCATATTAAATTTTATTTGTGCCATAAATTCAACTGTCACGAGTTGAAGTATAATTTAATTTGTAGGATATTAAGTAGGTATACGTTAAGGGCTCCACTCCCTTGAGGCCAAGGTTACGCCCTCAGACATCCGATAGCTCATATTTATCCGGTAGGTATACTTATCAAGCCCACTTTCCACGCCACGAGGCCGGATCATTTGGAATTTTCCATTCAAATTATACGTGAGCTTATTATTATTATGCGTTAAATATTACGAATAAGTAATCTTAAATTATTATGCGTAAAAATATGTAATAAGTATTCTAACGCATAATAATTTAAGCTCATGTTGTTTTTTTTTTTTTATACTACTAAGGCAGCAAACAAGCATGCGGCCCACCTGATGGTAAGTGGTTACCGTAGCCTATGAACGCTTGCAACACCAGGGGTATCACTCGCGCGTTGCCGACCCTGCAAAAATCTCTTCACACCCTTCTTGAAGAACCCCATGCTGTAGTCTCTTGGGAAAACAACGGCGGGCAGCTCATTCCACAACTTGAGCGTCCGTGGTAGGAAGCTCCTTAGGAACCGCACAGTACGAGACCATTTAGGTTCCAGTGTGTGAGGATGAACCCCCCGCCGATGGCGAGAGGTGCGATGGTAAAAGGTAGCCGTGGGCATCATATCAAACAATTCTTCATATATTAATTTCATTGTACAATGGCACTATTTCAAAATATAACCCTACCAATATCCTAATTTTACTAATATTATAAATGCGAACGTTTGTGACTATAGATGTACGGATGGATGGATGGATGTTTGTTACTTTTTCACTCAAAAATTACTGAACGGATTTGGATGAAATTTGGAACACAGATAGTTTATAACCTGGGAACGCGCGTGAAACCGCGGGGCGTAATTTAGTGTATTATAAATGTGAAAGTTGGGATGCGGGGTTGTGAGGATATATAGATGTTTGTAACTATTTCAGGTAAAAACTACTAAACGGATTTGAATGAATCTTGGCACATAGATAAATCATACCCTGGATTAATATAATAGGCTACTTTTTATTCCGGAACAACGTAAGATCTCTCGGGATAGCGCGCTTTTCTAGCTTGATGCTAGAAAAGCGAAAAGCTGCTCATGGTTTTTTCTCTTACAACGAGCGGGCCAGTACGATTTTGTTGATAACAGTGTCATAACTGTATCTTGACTTATGGTTGAAAGAAGTCATATAGGCTTCTTACAACAAGTATTATGAAGCGTGCATAAATTTATCCATGGATCCGTAATGTTGATGAAAATCCCGAGAATAGATTCCCTCAGTAAAAGGTCACGCGTAGGTAGGATATTTTTAGGACAAAAAATCTTATCACACCCTTTATTTCACCCTACCCTTGTTAATCTCTTACTCAAAAATAAATTAGGTATGTACCTCATTTTAAAATCCCTAATCCCACAATTAACCCGTCTAAATTTTAAATTAAATTTTCGTCGAAAAATATGCAAATTAATTGCTTGTTGGGTCCACCTGACCCGAGTGGCATTGAGTAATGTGCGGCCGCGCGGCGTCGGCTGCGGTTCACCCTCTATGCGATATCCGATATGTAATTGCGTTCCTGAAAGTTGGAGCTCGTAAAGGATTTAATAAGGTACTGACATATTAGCAAATTTTTGTTATTTGCTTCATCATATCCTCAGCGGATATCGTCGACCATCAGTCGTAGCTAGCTCCTATCCTGTGCCAGTCTACAGAGACCTATAGGTAAGCTATTTCATCATGTCAGCCGAAAGACGTCCACTGCTAGATAAAGGTCTAAGCTATTTAATACTATTGAACCTAAAATCCATACTAGTATAATAAATGTGAAAGTAACTCTGTTTGTTTGTTACTTTTTCACGCCTAAACCGACGAAATTTTTCTATGATATAGAGAAGGACACGTGAGTGAAACCGCGAGAGACAGCTAGTGTCATATGAATACGTTATACCTATGTATGATATCAGAATGGTTATCTTCCAGTTCGTGGAAGGTTGGTTCTCGAGTGGTAGACGTAGCGTGGGCAGGCCCCTCACAAGGTGGACCAACGATCTTCATCCGCTGGATGCGGGTAGCGTAAGACTGGCCATCGTCGAGGTCCTTGGGGAGGCTTTTGTCTAGAGGACGTCTTTCGGCTGATATGATGATTTATAATATAAATGACAACTAGACTAATTTTGCGAGAATTTATCTGTCCTACGTCACCTTTGTTATTAGTCATGCGTGCAGAGCTACAAGTCACAGAGTTAATGTGAACTCCATATGAACTCAAATGAAATCCGATCTATATTGGCTGGAATAATATCAACGACCTTTGCCTTTCCACTTGATTATCAAACGTAATGCATGTGGAATAGAGGTTGAGTTTAATTGAAGAGTTAAGTATTTTGAATTGGCATTAATTGGTATACAATGACGTTTTCAGTGATCCTTTGATATGTAATTAAGGTATTAAGTTACGTTTATAATTATTGGTGATTTTGAAAAAACAAGTAATTTTCGCATTCTATGGCTCTTTCGTAGTCCTCGTAGCGTCTTGTAACTCTTCGTAGCACCTCGTAGTAGCTAGAAAATTGAGTAGGTAGGTAGCTATTAAGCGAAAGTATGTGAATATGGATGAATGTTAGTTACTCTTTCGCGTAAGAACTACAAAACGGATTTGGATGAAACTTGGCACATAGATAGATCATACCCTGGCATAACGTATATGCTACTTTTTATCCCGGGCAAACGTAAGATTTCTCGGGAACGCGGGTGAAACCACGGGGTGGAAGCTAGTATTATAAATAAAAAGTTTGTGTATACGTATGTTTGTCTCAGGACAGATTTAAATGAAATTTGGAACGTAAGATACTCCGGTATAACATGTCTATTTGAATAAAAATATTTCACTTCAAATATAATATCCAAAACATTTTGCTGTTACTTTGAGATCAATTTAAAACTTTTAAGGTGACTTTGTATAGTTTATACTAAATTGAGAAATTAGAATCCAGCTTTGAAAGCATTCTCATGATTTATATTTATAATATAGGTATATTAACATTTAGTACTTTACAGCAAATAAGGCGATGATAGCTCAGTGGTAGTGACGTCGGATGCCGAGACGAAGTTCTCGGGTTCGAATCCTACAATGAGCTTGAGCTTTCGGTGAAGGAAAACATCGTGAGGAAACCATAGCACGGTGGTAGGATACTTTGTAGTACCCGCCTGGCTGGCTACCACCCTCAAGTTCAAAATCTGTCGCCAAGCACCTTTGGTGTGTTCCGACAGCTGCATTTGAGAGCCAGTTCCTTTCTAGGCTTTGTGTGCTTACCATCATCGGCCACATAGTAAAAAAAAACAATTTAAACTAAAATAAATACTAAAATTAAAATAAAGTCATAATAATTAATTAATGCCAGTCATTTCGTTACACACCGCCATTATAATAAAAATAAAATAAAAAAATTGTCAGAAGTTTAATCGGCTGAAAACAATTATATGCTAATAAATCTCCTTAATTAGTACTCATAATATTAAAAAATATATGAAAAAAAGAACATTAAAATAACTCGCGTGACCTATTTCCAAACATTAGCAAACGGAAAACCACTTAACCGCTCTCGTGACGAAAATCATGTGAAATGATTAATCATGTTATAAAAGTATAGTTTGTTTACTTAATACGTTGATAAATACCTAATACAATTTAATTTTGTGTGATAAATTATATTGACATGATTAAAATAGTAGTTTATGATACTGTTGCATAATAGGGGTTATTAACTACGAGTGTGAGTTTAAGTACCGAGCCGTAGGCGAGGTTCTTAATAGTATCACACGAGTTTTTAATACCTAATTATGTGCAGTATCATACAGTACTTTATCTAAACTCATATAAATAATGTAATTTAAAAAAATAGACAGATCGATAGTATTTTTCTACCAACTGAACTTTTCAAAAAAAAAAAAAAAAAAAAAAACTATAATGAATCATTATACACGGGTGTGCCTAAAGTGGCTCATTAAAGTACTGATTTTGATTTCATAATAAGAACATTACGATATGAGAGTAGATAAACAATATTACCTAACCGACTCAAAACACTAAAAAGCACAAGATAACCATTTATAGGAACTTATCTGACACTGTGTTGAAGTCAGCGGTTCCATGATATTTTCCATGAAACATGTTTTTTTTTTTTGAAAGGACTAAAGTTAGTAGCCTCTGATGGCTGCTCCAACCTTACCGGACAATCGGCGAGCGCAGAGAGCTCTTAGCCGGGTAACATTTAGGTAACCACGCCTGAGGGCACCCCCGAGTGGGGTACGAACCTCGGCTCAGGGCGTTACCGGGGGAAGGGGAGGACTTTGTACGAGTTACGACTAATTGGGATGAAACATGAACTACTTACTACTACCTATATACTCCTTTTCTTTGAAGTCAGTTAAAAACTATTGAAACAATTCCATTTTGTGTGTATCTCTGATTACACCGTTTACGTTCTAGCTTTGTGCGCGTGACAGTAGTCAGAGAGATAGGTATTATCTTTGCAGTAACGCTCATCTGTTTCAGATTAGTTGATCTAGAAGATCCTTATTGCAAAGTCATAAGGTTAATTTTAAAACCCGCACCAAGCTTCAACGTAAATATTTTACTTCAGTATGTTATATATTAAATGTTTGCCAAATATGCAAACACCAATTTGCAACGCCATGTGACGTGCTGGTTCACATACGTGTTCCAACATCGCTTAATTCCATGCAGTTACATTAAGAGGAGGCTATCTGCGTATGTCTCCGTTTTTACTAAACTGACGGACACAAGCGAGACAGAGGTTTTATGTTATTTAAAAAGAAACTAAGCCTTTTTTTTAAAGTAAGAAAATTATTCCCTTTCTAATCGACTTCAGAATGCATGTCAATATTTTTCAAGTTATTTGGATGGCCTAAATAAGAGAAGAATGCATTCTTAGTTTTAAAAAAAAGGCATATTTTCATTTTTTTTCTGACGTTACTAATGAAAAATCCCAATTAAAAAAAAAAATATTCCCCGTCACATTCTCTAGTTTAACATATATTTTTTCAAAATCTCTTGAAACAAAGAATAGAGAGAAAAACGCATTTTAGAATCATCATTTCACGTATAGCATCGCCTTAAGCGGCACTACATCAAAGAGGTGAATGCACTAAAAGCAAACTAAAGCCTTTAAACTCGTGTAATCAGTCGATCGAGTGAGTTCCGGTAACAGCGCACGCTACTCACATCCGGTAATATTATCGCGATCTATAACTACACTAAGCTATAGTATGCTAGATTCTTTTTAGATTTAAAATCGGAGTACAAATATTTACCTTTATTATTGTTTTTTGAAGTTCTTTCTAGGATCAATGTGAAATACTCGTCTGGGAAAACACAAAAGGCGATGATAGCTCAGTGGTAGTGACGTCGGATGCCGGGACGAAGGTCGTGGGTTCGAATCCTACAATGAGCTTGAGCTTTCGGTGAATGAAAACATCGTGAGGAAACCATAGCACGGTGGTAGGGCACTTTGTAGTACCAGCCTGGCTGGCTACCACCCTCAAGTTGAAAATGTATCGCCAAGCACCTACCGGTGTGTTCCGACACACTTGAGAGCCAGTTGCCTACTTGGGATTGTACTCTACTAAATACCTCTGGTATTGCAAGTGGCGATAGGCGACGGTAACTACTTCCCATCAGGTGGACCGCCTGCCTGCTTGTCAACCTTCTGACATAAAAAAAAAACTAAATTTAACCAAAAATATGGCCTATGCAAAAAATTTACCATATTGAAAACTTATCGTATCTTATCCCTCTTAGGAGTGACTTTTGAAAAACTCTTTCTTAGTCACATCACAAAAAATACACCGTCCTAAATTCATTTTTTTTTTCAATGAATATGTTTAGGTGCATACCGTAAAGGGTCCTAGTCAAATTTCATACACCCACGAGATTCTAAAGAGTTAATAACCCATAAATAAAGCCGCTTCAATACCCAAGCAAGGAACCTATGTCATCCCATAGATAACCCGCTTAAATACGTTCAGTGGATAAATTTATCATTATTGAAAACTAATCTTTCAAGTTTGCGACGGCGTCATCAATCAGCGGCGTCTCAGTTTATGTACCCTCTTGGAACGCAACACGATAAGGGATGTGAATTATTGGACATAGAGTAGATAATATAGTGTTTTAAATAGTAATTGTTGTCAGGCTTGGTAGAAAAACATTTGTAATATTATTTTTATTTATTAGGTTCCGCCCCGCGGTTTCACTCGCGTTACAGAGGGATAAAAAGTAACCTATGTGTTATTCTAGAGTGTCAACTACCTCCATACCAAATTTCATCAAAATTGGTCTAGCCGTTTGAGCGTAAAGAAGTTTTTTTTTTTTTTTTTTTTTTTTTTGTATCCTGCTCAACACAGCGATCTGTTTCTCACATTTAGCTGCTCTTTTCATAGACAAAAGTCGGTATATGTGATTAAATTATGAGTAAAGTCCATTGACTTCGCTCATTGTATTTTGGAGAAATCGGTTTTGGAGGTTTGGAACACTATTCCTCCTCAGTCTTGAGTAAGTTACACTACCAGTGCCTTTAAGGTTTGTCGCTAGTGCATTGACATGTTTTGATAACTTATTCTGGTATTTGAGACTTCTCAATGATATTTCTTGCTTGACAGATGTTATCTCTAGGTCTTGTAAGATGTATTTGTTGCTGATACATTTAGGGATATTGAACATGAGCCTTATGGTTTTGGTCTGAAATCTTTCCAATATTTCAATATTGCTATTTGATGCTGTGCCCCAAAGTTCGATTCCATATGTCCATACTGGTTTTAGTATTGTCTTGTAAATTGCCATTTTGCTTTCATTGGATAGCTGTGATCTACTTCCGACTAGCCAATACAAACTTCTTAACTTTGTATCCAGTTGTTTCCGCTTATTCCAAATGTGTCTGTACCACGTTAGTCTCCTGTCGAGGTGCATACCCAGGTATTTGGCAGAGTCGGACTGTGGTATTTGGTTGCCGTTTAGAGTGACAGGTGGGCAATCGCCTTTTCTAAGGGTAAATGTGACGTGGACGGATTTACTGTTGTTCGCTTTTATTCTCCACTTATCGAGCCACGATTCAATTTCTGTGAGGTGTTTTTGAAGTGTCGCAGATGCGGACGGTGCGTCACAATTGGTCGACATTATTGCAGTATCATCTGCATACGTGGCTATTACTGTGTCGTCGTTTTTTGGGATGTCAGCAGTGAAGATGAGATACAACAATGGACCCAAAATGCTGCCTTGTGGTACACCTGATCGGATTTCAAAGAGTTTTGAAGTTTCCTCGTTTAGTTTGACTTCAAAACATCTTTTGTTCAAGTAACTCTTTAGGATGGAGTAAAATGAGTGCGGTAGTAGCTTTTTTATTTTAAATAAGAGACCTGTGTGCCAGACTTTATCAAAAGCCTGACTTATGTCCAAAAAGACAGCTGAACAATACTGTTTATTTTCCAGCGTTTGACTTATAATGTTTGACAATCTATGTACTTGTTCTATGGTGCCATGTTTTTGCCTGAAGCCAAATTGGTGTTCAGGAAGTATGTCATTCAGATGAAACTGCATTCTGTTGAGTATTATTTTCTCAAATAGTTTACCAAGTAGAGGTAGGAGACTTATAGGTCTGTACGATGAAGGCTCCTCTGGAACTTTGCCCGGTTTCAAGATCATTACAACTTGTGCAATCTTCCACTGGCATGGGTAATAGCCGAGTCTTAGACAGGCATTGTATAGTGTTACTAAGTACAGAATTCCTTTTTTTGGTAGATTTTGTACTAGAATCGAGTCTATTCGGTCATAACCGGGTGCTTTTTTAGATGCAAGAGCTTTAATCTCTCTTAAAATCTCTCTGGGGCTTACCGCCTTCAGTGGTAGGCATAATTGGATTGCTGAGTCTTTAAATTCCATTAATTCATTGTCGTTTTCTGGATTAGTGCAAGGCAGAGGTGTGAAGACATCTTGGAGGTATTCAGCAAATGCGGTAGACTTTTCTTTTTCTGATCTGGCCCAGCTACGGTCTTGTTTACGTATTGGTGGAATATGCCCTTTAGGTCGTTTAAGATGTTTAGTTGCGCGCCAAAGTGAGTAGTTTGTATCCTTGTGAGGAGTAAGATGAGCCAAGTAACTTTGGAAGTAGAGATTTTCGTGTTCATTAATCATCTCTTTTAGCTCTACTGTCGCTAGGTTAAGGTTTGTTTTATCAGAGGGGTATCTGGTCCTATGCCATTCTTTTCTAAGTCGGCGTCTTTCCCGGACTTTTTCCATGATGTTCTTTGGGTACTTCTTTAGTTTTATCTGTGCGGTTTTGCATGTGTTAGTTGATTCATTAGCTGCGGAGTGGATAATAGAGTTAAATTTTTCTATGGCTTTATCTATGTCATCTTCTGTTTTCAATTTGATGTTTAAGTTTGTGTTGGAGGTGATACTATTCTTATATGTATCCCAGTTGGTATTATTATTGTATATTCTAAGGGGTGTTTCTGATAGGATGGCTAGTTTAGTTAGATTTAGAATGACTGGTGAATGATCTGATGATAAATCTTCGCACTTTTCTATTTCAATAAAGTTTCGGTTGATGTTCTTTGTGATATAAAAATCCAACAGGTCTGGTATTTTATTTTGATCCGTTGGCCAATATGTTGGTTCCCCATGGGATAAGCATTCAAGGTTGAGATCTAGTATGGCTCTATTAAGTTGTCTTCCCCTTGGATTGATCAGTCTTGATCCCCACCGGGTGTGTTTGGAATTCCAGTCGCCTCCACAGATAAACGTAGGACCAAGCTCTTCAAAGAATTGTTTAAATTCATCAGCACTGACTGAGTGTCTCGGCGGGCAATAAATGGCTGCAACAGTCGTCTCAGAGCTTTTATGTTTGACTTTAATGGCTGTTGCCTGAATTTTGTCTGTTTTGTAGGGGTTGAGAGCATGATGTTTAAAATTGTTTTTCAATATGACTGCTGTCCCGCCATGAGATCTTCCAGAGGGGTGGTCGGCCCGATAAATTGTGTAATTTTGAAATTGTATGTGGGAGCGCTGGGTTAGTCTCGTTTCTGATATCAGGGCCACATCGATTTTCTCAGTTATCATAAATAGTTCAAGCTCCTGACGTCTGTCAGTTAGTCCATTGGCGTTCCAGGTAAGAATACGGATGTTTAAGGTCTCTGTGAGACCAGTCCTGTGATTAATTGGATCATCCGATCCATCATGTTGTCCATCATGTTTGTCATGATTGCCTGAAATCTGTTGAACATAACGTCCAATAAGTTTGTAACGTTTTGTCCTTGTTCCATCGTGAGGTCGTTTGATTGGTTGCCTAGTTGCGAATTAATTGGTCGGTTTGTAAAGTATTTATTTTTGTCTTTTACAGCGTCTGAATATTTTTTGGGATGGTGATTTGGTTCGAGCTCTACTGATCTATTTTGTGGTAGGTGAGCAATTGTGTTTATCGGCTTGGCCAGGTTAGTATTTAGTGGTCTAGTGTTGAGAATCCTCTCCTTATATTCTTTGTATTTGATACATCCTTTGTAGCTAGCTGGGTGTTTACCTTGGCAGTTTGCACATGTGGCGTCCGTCTCAGGAGGTTTAGTGCACGTAGTTGTTGAATGATCGTTCCCACATTTAACACATCTAAAAGGGCGGAAACATTGATTTTTGGAGTGGCCAAATCTTTGGCATCTCTTACATTGCAGGACTTCTCTTTTTTTGTAAGGTGCCTCAATATTGATTTTCATATAATTTATTTGTTTTATATTAAATATGTCTTTATTATTAGGTCTCTGTTCTAGGTCTACAAAGAAAAGTGGGAGTTTTTCCTTTGTTTCTCGATGTAGCACATTTACAATTTGTCTCACTTCATGTCCTTTAGCTTGGAGCTCTGATTTAAGTAAGGAGACATCTTCTGATGCGTGAAGACCTCTAATTACCACACGGTAGGCCCTCTCGCTTTTGAGTTTATAGGTGTAGTGGTTAATTTCATTCTCGATTAGGGTGTCTCTCACTATTTTGTAGGTTTCAATGTCAACGGGCATCAATTTTATGATATGTCCTGATCTAAGCGTGGTCAATGTGTATTTGTCTGTGCTCACCACTTTATTGAGAACGTCTCTCAAGGGTGTTATGTGGATTACGCCAGTCACAAAGATTGGCTCTGGTTTTGGTACCTATTCCTTGTCCTTGTGGATCTGGTTTTGGGTTGCGTGATCATCAATGCTGAGGATATCAAATTTGTTGTGTGTTGGGACAGAAAAGTTGGTATGTTTGGCAGTTGACTGTTTGTTTGATTTTTCCGGGGGACTTTCAATCCTTTTTCTTTTTCGTAGAGGAATATGATCCTGCTGCCACTTCTGGTTACATTGTTGATCTATTTGTTTTCCTGGAGATTTCCTTGGTCCAGCTATGGTTTTTATTTGCACAACTGATTTATTTTGCAATAATTGAGGGTTGTTAGAGTTGGATTCTGGTGTTTGTGGTGTCTTATTACTACTCGAGCAGCCGCTGAAGGATGAAGACCTTGGTCTTGTTTCGAAGAAGCCTTTGGGAAGGACTTGTTGGGTTAAATTGGTTTTTTGGGTTTGATTTTGGTTCATATTGATTCCCACGAGTATGGACGATTAGGTGGTCGCTCACAGGGTGACGCCTTTCCTGTGAGAAGGCTATATACAATGGTGTTCGCCAGGTTCACCAAGGTTGGCGCTACTGACTGACTCCTTCAGCCATGCATCCTCTCGGCGCGTTCTCCACCTTAGGATTAGGGTGAATTTTTATTGAGGCTTTCTACCTCTTGACACGGGCGATTAAGCCAATGTCCCCGATTCTGTAATAGCATCTACGGAGTAGCGGGTTGAAGAGATCATTTCCTATCTCCTACAAGATTGTGTTTTCGAGTTATTTACCGCCGCCCGATGCTCGGCGTTGTCCTTTTACGGCCAGTATGGACTCAGCATAGCCAACCTTCCTCCTTTCTCATACGGGCTTAGGACCGTCAATGGCGGAGTTAAAGAAGTAACAAACATTTTCACTCACAAACTTTCGCATTTATAATATTTATAGGAAGTAGGATACATATAAGTACTTAAGGGTAAACCTTCGGTTGGAGCGTTAAATTCAAATTTTATCAGGTTTTTTGCTAATTCCAGCTCAGTTATAGGTCGTAAGTTATCAACATGTTATTTGCGACAAGAATGGTAGTATATTTACTGATTAATAACATAAGAAATCATCAACACATTCCTCCAAGGTATATTAGTAACATTTTCATGAAATAGTCGTATATGTCAGTAATATACCTTGGAGGAATATGTTGATGATTTATTTTGTTATTAATCAGTAAATATACTACCATACTTGTCGCAAATAACATGTTGATAACTTACGACCTTTAACTGAGCTGCAATTAGCAAAAAACCTGATAAAATTTTAATTTAACGCCCCAACCAAAGCCTCCACCTTAAGCTATATACATTACTAGCTTTCCGCCCCGCGGTTTCATTCGCGTTCCCCTATTTTACCCCTTTAGGAGTAGATTTCTCAAAAATCCTTTCTCAGCGTCATATTAGCTATCTCTATGTCAAATTTCAGCCTGCTCAGTCCAGTGGTTTGAGCTGTGCTTTGATAGATTAGTCAGGCAGTAATTCAATCGCCTTTTCCTTTTATATATTTGACTAGCTGTTCCCCGCGGTTTCACTCGCGATCCTGGCATAAAAAATAACCTTCAGGAATAATGTAGCTTCCTATTAGTGAAAGAATTTTTCGAATCGGACCAGTAACTCCGGAGATTAGCGCGTTCAAACAAACAATCTCTTCAGCTTTATTATTAGTATATACAGGGTTACAGGTTAAGTAGACCTAGATCCGTTAAGGGCGTGTAGTACCCATCTTTTCTGACATATTTCACTATAGAACACCCTACCCCAAACCTAAACGTTTTCAAAAAAATCGACATTTAAATTTTTTAATAAAAATTGCCGATTTTTTGCCATTAATTACAATATTTTGAAATTAGTGCATCTTATTATTATTATTATTGATTTTTTACATGCGAATTAAGATGCTCTATGAATTTAATAACCAAAATCCTACGTAGGTTAACTAAATACGTTTTTCATTGAAAGTTCAAAAAGTTTCTGGACAATTGAAAGTTCAAAAAGTTAATAAATAAATGAAAGTTAAATGTCGATTTTCTTGAAAACGTTTAGGTTTGGGGTAGGGTGTTCTATAGTGAAATATGTCAGAAAATATGGGTACTACACGCCCTTAACGGATCTAGGTCGACTTAACCTGTAACCCTGTATATATATATATATATATATATATATATATATATATATAAATATAGTTTATTAGTGCAACATAAACTCTTTAAAGTTTTACCTAGCATTTTTTTCTGGAATCATAATAGCATAGGCTACTTTTCATCCCAGGAACGTGAGTGAAACAGCGGGAAACAGATTATTTAATAATATTATGCTACTGCCAGCGTATTTAATCTGTAACCAGAGCTTAGATATGATAGGTACTGTGTACAAGTAGATGGCTTCGTCGTTATAGGACATAGCGTGGTTTAAAAATAGCTGGAAAGACAAAATGTTGCGGTGAGTCAACACGCTGGAAATAGGTCAAGATGATATCGATTCTATGAGTATCGCTATTAGGTACCAGCAAAGTTAATTTTGGCGTTTTTGCAGCTTCATAGTATATATTTCATCAAAATATCTGTTTCGCCTAAAATTCAATTGATAAATTTTAAAAACCTCTGCCGTGCCGTCTTCCAGTGAGCGCCAGCCATAAACCGCTGAACCGAACACGATGAAATTTGGCACGCTGATAGCCTATGATATGGAAAAGGATATAAGGTATTATTTATCTAAGGAACGTGGATGAAACCGTGAGGAACAGCTAGTATTTTAATATAATTCGTAGGTCACTAATACGAATTCCTTCCAAATATCTTTCTATTCAATACACTAAGCGATAGGGTGCGATATTCGAATCAACATCATTACATAGACCTTTCTCAAATTCCGGAAAATGTAAACGGGTGTGAGCGAAGGGACAGAACGTACTCTATTTCCATTCTCTACGGATTGTGGGACCTTACACTTGACCTTCGGGATATTGATATTTTTTAGGGTTCCGAAAAAAACGGAACCCTTATAGGATCACTCGTGCGTCTGTCTGTCTGTCTGTCTGTCCGAAATACTTGACTGAATTGAGTTGAAACTTGGTACACATATGTATGACCCAAACATGGACGTGTTACGTAAATAAATGAATTTCAAACATTACTTTTGGGAAGTAAATTTAAAAAAAAAGTTGTGTGTAAGATTAAATGAAAGGGCTTGTTGTGAGGATCTCAAATATATTATTTTTATAATTTTAAGATATCGTTTTTAAGTTATTTAAGAAAATAGGCGAAGATTGACCCATTCCCCCCCCCCGTATCTCCGAAAATACAGGGCCAAAATTTTTGAAAAAAATACAGATGATAGTTCTTTATCTATACATTACAGAAAAACTTATAAGAAGTCTTTGGTATTTAAAGTACCATTGGAAATTCCGGAACCCTCGGTGCGCGAGTCAGACTCGTCCCTTGTCCAGTTTTATTTTCTTTGATAATACAGTATTGGTCACCTTGAACGATAGTTAAGTATGTAATTTGTGTGATAGGTATTCTAAGTTATAGTTTCGATTTTTCATTAGACATTTTGTTCGGTAGGCAAAAGTTGTACTAGATACCTATACCTAAATACAATAATTAATTTAATTTGTTTGTAAATATTACAAAAAAAAAACGCTTGCGCTGTTATTATCAAATTATCGGTGTTTTTTGAACAGCTTACCCTCGCCACTGATAGGTACTGCCACGTACTGCCTGATTCTACCTTTGTTTAAATTATATGACGTTTAATTTTATAATCCAGGGTTCAGTGTTCACATAAATGGGTTATAGTTAAGATCACGGTCATCACCCATCAGGGTAATTCATCTGACCCGGATTTGAGTAGGGGTCATAGTGTAATACTTAATTGTTTTTGAGGATAACCTATAACTTGATTTCTAAAAGGCATAAATGGTACATGTGTATGACTTTAGTTAAGAATAGTTAATTTATAAAAAAAAAACTAGCTTTCCACCCCGCGGTTTCATCCAAAATCCCCTGTTTTAGTCTGTGTCTTTTTGGGGTAGAATTTTCAAAAATCCTTTTTAGGTTATGTCTACGTCAAAGAAATCATCAACATATTCCTCCAAGGTTTATTACTGACATATACGAGTATATCATGAAAATGTTACTAATATACCTTGGAGGAATATGTTGATGATTTCTTTTGTTATTAATCAGTAAATATACTACCATTCTTCTCGGTATGCCTAATTTTAGTCCGATAGGTAATCTGAAAGGATTTACAATATGTAACATTGTGTCTGGGTGTAATTATCTATATAAGTATGTATTTACAAAAAAAAAGTAGTATATGTAGTATATCAGTTATCTGGTTGTCCATAGTACAAGCTCTGCTTAGTTTGGGAACAATTAACCGTGTGTGAAGAATGTCCCAGGATATTTATTTATTGTATATAACATCTAATAAAACGCACTGACAAGTAATGCAAGTGCAAGCTATAATAATTATTTATATTCAACAAGCAATTAAACTGTCCTCTTCCTGTAAGTAAATCTTACTAATAATTATAAATGCGAAAGTTTGTGAGTATGGATGTATGGATGTTTGTTACTCTTTCACGGAAAAGCTAGCGAACGGATTTGGATGAAACTTGGCACATAGATAGATCATACCTTGGAATAACGCTATATGTGTTAATCTATATAATAGGTATTAGTAGAATATAGGCGCAAGTTCACAAAAGCTTTTCAAATGAACTGTACATTGAAATTGCCGGCATTGTTTGATATATCAACCGGTAGACACACTGAGCGATAGGTTACAGCAACCTTACACTGTTCTTTGAACAGTATTTTATATCTGACGGTTATTGCGTATCGCACTCTATTGATGTTGTTAGAGTTGCCTTTATACTCTTGTTAGGGTTTTGATGTTGTCTATAAGTGCTGTTTTCTTGCAGTTTATGGAATCGTGAGTTTGTAAACTCACTAGTCGATTAACAATGGTGCCGATTCTGTTGTTCACGAACTAAATAAATTTAATCTCACTATATCTCTTTCTAATCGTACATATAAGAAAGGGATGCAAGATATTTTAGTCCTGTCAGTTTACTCCGATCAGATATTTTAACGTGAATTTATTGGTCACGACTATTTACCCGTACATTACGACGGCATGGATTAAACAGACAGCATTAAAAATGTTCTATCTTTTTTCAATAAGGTTAACGTGAGAGGTGACTTGTCTAATATTAGTTAAGTTCGTAAACAACAGAATCGGCACCAGTGTTATAAGACGATTTTGGGCATGATTGGTCAACCAATATGTCAAGATCTTTTAGATTCAGTAAAAAAGAATTGCTAGTTTGCGAGATAGGAGCGGATTGATCTAAAACATTTTTTACTAACAATATTTTGGGACGAATCATATAAACATGTCACAACTTGATTTGTAGTGAGAACACTACTCTCGACAAATTGACTAGTCGGGCTAACTTGTCAATGGAGTGGCACAGCATAGCCCCACTAACATTGTTACAAGACTTGCTCTGTAACATCGTCGGTGCTTATTGTTAAGCATCGGAGTCAATTTTTGAGTGAAGTGGAAGTGGAAGGGTGAAGTTTGAAAGGAAACGTCAAGAAAAGGCTATATTTTTTTTTTTTTTTTACTATATATAGGCCTGTGTTTGACCACAATCTCATCGTGATCAGTGATGATGTGGCCAATGATGGTAAGCACACAAAGCCTAGATAGGAACTGGCTCTCAAGTGAAGCTGTCGGAACACACCGAAAGGTGCTTGGCGACAGATTTTCAACTTGAGGGTGGTAGCCAGCCAGGCGGGTACTACAAAGTACCCTACCACCGTGCTATGGTTTCCTCATGATGTTTTCCTTCACCGATATGACAAATTATGAAAAATAAATTATCAAATACAAACTAGTTTATATTTATGTAAACATCTAAAACACGCGAAAACATCAGATAATATGATGTAAAGGTAAACCGGCATTTTGTTCCGACCTGTGATCCAAAAACTTAATTTAAAATCATTCATCAATCATTTCTCGTATATCGTCGCCATAAAACACTGCAGGTGGTATATTATAAAACCTGTATTTATATGTAAGGGTCAAATCGGATTCTCACTTTCTCTACAATCATTTATCGAATTTTCCAGATTCTTTTAAAAAGCCACAGTCCCACGAAGCCTAGTGGGGTAGAAGGACAAACGTGCCGTGAAATGAACAAAACACGAGATCCTCCCCCTTCGCCCCGCGCCAATATACCGCAAATTGCACTGAGAATTACCCCACTCCCTCTCGCCCCACTCGGGCTCGTAGTGACCTACATTGGGGATTTTATCGTTATTATCAAAAATGAATTTCTGGACATGCTTTTGAGTCGTGCGGGTAGTGCTCTTTCAAGTCAGTATATCCTGTTATGTCGCGAGGGATTTTGTAGTTTTACCGTTTATATTATAGCTTTTAAATCTACTTCATTCCATTATAATATATATTTATTTGTTAGCAGTAAATTTATGTTACAATAACTAAAATTAAAAATTTCAAGAAACTACCACGACTCAGTAGAAAATTGGTCATCATTTTCAAACGGCAGAGCGGATTTTCTTGAAACATAAATTTAATAAGAACACTCTCGATAAAAAAAAAAACTTAATCAATATCGTTCTTCCGTTCAGGAGCTATGAGAACAGAAACACAGATAACACTCCTCTTTTTTCTCGACGATTAAAAAAAGGGTGTTACATAATAAAACTAGTGTGACAATGTGACAATTGTGTGCAAACAACTACGTCAATCTAGGAAAATTCTGTATTTCAGGCTGTAGCCTCTAGAGCTGAATATAGATAGAGGTGATAGTGATTTTCGCATTATAGTTTACTTACGTCATAATGACCGTCTGATTAGCGTGGTCGAGAGTTTTATTCCCATTCTGAATAGATATTTGTGTGCTTAACATGTCTGGTTTTAATGGATTTAAATACTTATATATTTTAATACTTATATATTTATTTTAAGGCGATGATAGCTCAGTAGTAGTGACATCGGATGCCGCGACGAAGGTCGTGGGTTCGAATCCTACAATGAGCTTGAGCTTTCGGTGAAGGAAAACATCGTGAGGAAACCATAGCACGGTGGTAGGGTACTTTGTAGTACCCGTCTGGCTGGCTACCACCCTCAAGTTGAAAATTTGTCGCCAAGGACCTACCGGTGTGTTCCGGCAATTGCACTTGAGAGCCTTGTAACAGGTCAGCAACATATTGGCAATATCTCTGGTATTGCAAATGGCGATAGGCGACGGTAACCACTTTCCATCAGGTGGGCCGTATGCTTGCGTGCTACCTTAGTAGTATAAAAAAAATGCATTGTATCTGTTATTTGGTTTCCTTTATATTACAATATTACACGCACTGCACTGTTCAGGATGTGTTGAGAAGGACTCAGAATAAATTATATAATACAGAGTATATTATATTTATAATATAATATGGTAGATATTAACCAACAAATCATATCATTTCAATACGATAAAAATATCAAGAATACCATAAAATGATGAGCATTACAATTAATAATAATTAAATATCCATAAGGTAAAATTCCCGAAATGAAATCTCAAATGAACGAACTTTTTATCTTCCATCAAATGAATATCTCTATAAAAACTCGGAACGTAATTAAGGCTCGTTTACAACACCAGCTGGAACTGCTGACAATAATTTATATAGGTACCATTAAGAGTTATAAAGGGCGCTTTATACCCTAAAATCACTTGACGATCTCCTTTAGGGTCCTTTAATTTTGTGGGCTCTGCAAGACACGTCTCAACATGATGAATGATTCTCGAGATATCTTCATTTTTTTGTCGGAACACGAACCAAATAAAGATTAACGAATTTTAAGGCTTACAGTGACAACACTTTTGTGTTTTATGAATTATTTGATAGATGGTTTGTTTTCTTTTAATGTTGTAAATATAAAACTTATAAAACCTATGAATGTTTGAATTCAAGTTGAAAATCTGTCGCCAAGCACCCTTCGGTGTGTTCCGACAGCTGCACTTGAGAGCCAGTTCCTTTCTAGGCTTTGTGTGCTTACCATCATCGGCCAAATCATCAATGACGACGGTGATTTAAAACTATAAATATAATGACAGTGTCGTCACAGTACATATATGAAAACTTAATTTATGTTCGGAAAAACATTCATAACTTTCCCAAAAATAGCGACACTCATAGTTTAAACACTAGAAATAGGGATAAACTTGCTGTACCTTTAACTCGTTTGAGCAAAGTTAGGGATTCTTTTAAGGGGCAATGTATACGCTTCTTTAACAAAGTACCCAAAGAAATTCAAGAATTGTCCGTCTTAAAATTTAAAAAGCTAATTAAAGATAAGTTGTACAAAAAAGGGTACTATAAAGTTTCTGATTTTATAGAGGACAAGAACGCATTTTTATGAGTTGCTCGCTTCACATGCTATTTACTATTATTATGAATTTTGTTATTATTATTATCATATTGTTATTTTTTATATTTTATTTTTTATAGTTTTTTTATATTTACATATTTGACGATTAAAAATACTTGCAATGAGTTCATTTAATAAAGACACTTTTGAATTTGAATTTGAATTTGAAATTGTGGTCAAACACAGGACTATACATAGAAAAAAAAATATATCTACCCTGGCTGTAATTTTCTTACAGTAAATAATTTAATGATGTGTTCCTAGGCTTGTGTTTACCGACTAATTACAAGCGGTTATCATAGTCGGTAAACATGAGGGGTAATTCGCGTTGTCGACGTTACAAAAATTTCTTCATATCCTTCTTTAAGAACCTCATGCTGCTGTTCTCGGGGAAATCAACGGTGGCCGTCACATATATCGTTTTTTTTTATTATTAGTATGGATGTAATATGTTCAGCTTGTATGGTGTTTTTTAACTAGCTATGAATAATGTATATAAAAAATCTATTTCCTAATGTATGTAAGCGATCACTTCAGAATGGCTCCACTGATTTGAATGATTTTTATTTTGTTGTATAACTAAGTGCTAGGACAAGGTTATATGAAAAAATTAGGAAATTCAATAGAAAAGTCAGAACTGGTGGTACTTTTTCGGGGGATGCCGGGCGCTAACAACTAGTCTAAAAAGGACGCTAACATTTATATTTATTTTAGACTAGTTGTTATTTCCCGGAGTCCCCCGAAAAAATACCACCAGATCTGACTTTTCTATTGAATTTCCTAATTTTGATACTAACCTTTATATAAATAGTTAATAAACTTTATCTTTCTAGGTATAAAACAAGACTCGTCATAAAGGCGAAATTGCCCTAACAACGTAACACCGATCGTTTTTTGTTATCTCACTCACTAATGTGGTAATGACGCGACATGTGCGCTTAGTCAGCGATGTTCGTTCATTTATTAGGGCCCATTTCACCAATGTCGTATACCACTAATCCACGGGGAATGTCTATGTAACAGAATTTGTATAGAGAATCTGTCAAATTGACATTGGTGCCGATTCTGTTGTTTACGAACTAAAATAAATTTAATCTCACTATATCTCTTTCTAATAGTAAATATAAGAAAGGGATGCAAGATATTTTAGTCCTGTCTATTTAATCCGATCACACATTTCAACGTGAATTTAAGCGCGATCTTTATTGGTCACGACTATTTACCCGTATATTACGATAGTATGGATTAAACTGATAGCATTAAAAATGTTCTATCTTTTTTCATTAAGGTTAAAATGAAAGAGAGGTGACTTGTCTAATATTAGTTAAGTTCGTAAACAACAGAATCGGCACCATTTACCCTGTGAATTAGTGCTATACGATGTTCGTCAAATAGGGTATATTCACATTTTTTTTTGCATTTCATAACAAAATATGAAAATAACGTAAATAATTAAATCATAAAAATGTATATTGAACCACCATGGCTATATCGAACCCAATCCAAAAAGAATTAAAATCGGTTAATATGCAAAAAAAGTTAAGAAGATGACCTAATTAGGCAGCGATTAGACAGAGAGATCCAACATGCCAGAGAGATAATAATAATATATTTAATCAAAGGAGAAAGAGGAAACTTTAAATTCTTCGGAAATGAAGGCAAAACTGCTGGCAAAAGCTATTTAGTATTTTTTAAGAAAAATATCAATAAATACAATGTAGAAGAGATCTGGGTCTCAGATACATCTGTCGGAACATACCGATAGGTGCTTGGTCACAAATTTTCAACTTGAGGCTAGTAGCCGCAGCCAGGTGGGTATTAAAAATTTGTGACATTTTTGGTCAAATTTAGCCAAATACAATAAAATAAACAGACACAATAATCATATACCTAATCAAATCCGTGTTGCCAACTTCCTAAAATTCTTACCTCTAAAGTTCAAGTCAAAAAATTGTCACATTGTCATCGTCAAATTGAATAGATACTGATTGATTATACTATTGATAGGTCCAAAGTGTACTTTAATAGAAAAAAAAGTTATTTTATATGATTATCTTGGGAACAAAACTGTACTATAATGAATCATTATACACGGGTGTGCATAAAGTGGGTCATTAAAGTACTGGTTTTGATTTCATAATTAGCACATTACGATATGAGAGTAGATAAAAGTATTGTTCATATAGTATCAAATTTGAAATTTCAAACCGAAAATGTAATAGAAATTTTATCAGCAGTTTTACACATAGGTACTTGGCTATCGTAGTAGGATGCATGAATGCGCTCATGCATCCACGTGGAATGAACTGGAGTTCCTACATTCTCGTAGCATGGCTCGTAGCGTATCGCTACGACATCAGCTACGATGCTACGAGCGCAGTTTGCTATGATTTATTGAGATACTATAATAATATAGTTCTGCAGTTTTCCTCGCGTTACTATGGGTTTTTATTTTTTCTGGGATAATAAGTATCCCATGAGATTTTCTAGGGTGTATATAATTTATAACTGTGCGAAATACCATACAAATCTGTTCAGTTGTTATTGAATTAATTGGTCGCAAAGATAGACAAACAAATTTAAATATTATTCATAGAATTTTTATAAAATTAAAATTGTATGACCTAGAACAAAAAAAATACTAAATTGTATTTTAGGTACCTATTTTGATACCCATAATTACAAACTATAACAAAATTAACATTAAAATTAATAATACACCATAAAGATATTACAAAGGATGTTTGCTTCACAAGCTGACTTCCTCGAAATAACGGACAGAATCTTCGGAAAAACAACCTTCCAACATAAAAAGTAAAAGAGTAAACAATTCCAACTTAAAAACAAATACGCCCACAAACGACACGAGTACCTACGCTGAAGTAATTAAGTTCATTGACTTTTAAAAGAACAGAGCAGGTAATTTCCCATCTTCCTGTCTTTGACATAAATAAATCAAAGCGACTGTTACTTAAGGTGTGCTCCCATTAGGTTGGCTTTAAGGGTATACCTTCGGTTGGAGCGCGAAATTCAAATTTTATCACGTTTTTTGCAAATTGCAGCTCAGTTATAGTCGTAAGTTATCAACATGTTATTTGCGACAAGAATGGTAGTATATTTAGTCGTTTAAGTCAGTAATATACCTTGGAGGAATGTGTTGATGATTTCTTTTTTTATTAATCAGTAAATATACTGCCATTCTTGTCACAAATAAAATGTTGATAACTAACGACCTATAACTGAGCTGCAATTAGCAAAAAACGTGATAAAATTTGAATTTCGCGCTCCAACCGAACGTTTCACCTTAAGTCAGCTCCGTGCCCTGATTTACTTATTGACATATTCAAGCTTGGGACTTGTTATTGCTTTAAAATAAACTGAGCTTATATAGACTAAGGGCTGATTTTTCAATGGCCCAGGTAACCAGTATTTGGAAATTATAATTTTAGCTTTGTTTGGAAACAGGTACTTGTGTGGCTGATATCCCAGTATTTTTTTGTATAAACATATCAGAGTTTTATTTGGCTTCATCAACTTTACCGGAACATTTGCGCGCAGAGGGCTCTCAACCGGCCAGCATATAGGTAACCACGCCTGAGCACCAGTTGAGGCTAGGAAAAAAAACATAAAAGATAAATTCAATTCATCGGAAAATTTAATTGATTTTTTGGTATGCCTTTTATGCGTTACTTTAAAATTATTATTATAATATTGAAACTAGTCCTATGGTTATTTAATGATTAACTTAAAAATACGTTTCGTAACGCTTATAAGCTTATAGTAATTAGTAGAATAAATTTAACATTATAGGTCCAAGTTTCATACTCAATTGTTTCAATTTATATTCTAGACTTGACTAACGTTCTGTTTTACGAACCTTAGACTAACTACGTCTATCTTTTAGTGTCTCTTAAAAAAACCTGTACGTAGGTAAACAGTTTTTAGTTAAATGAGTTTTATGTTCTACATGTGATTATAAAATTATGGCATAAGTAATGTATAACCACCTTAAAATAAAAAATAACGTTTGCCATGGGAAATTGAATTCTATACACAGTAATTTAGATGGAAAAATATTGCTACAGCGTTTGTATTTGAGACGTAGTCAATTTGCATGATGATCAAATAAACAGAGAGAACCTGCGGACGCAACTGCTCTTCTTTATGAAGGAAATTTTAAATAGCTTTTATATTTAGAAACGATCATAATTATAGACCTAATATAAAATATACAAAGCATCGTTTACTCTGAATTTTATTCTTTTATCAATGAAAATGTAACTTCGAAAATTGTAAATTGAATTAAGTCTGAAAGCTTTTTTGTGACGACGAGGCCAGTCAGCCTTGTCAAACACTGTCTGTTGTCATCGTCATAATTTCTATACTGAAATAATGTAAATTGACTGCGAAATAACATATTAAATATTCAAAGCTTCCTCCAAACAAAGTACATCGTGACTGTGCTTTTTCTTGTAAGATAATAAATATTATTTGAATAAAAAAATTATATAGTAAATAAAAAAATCTCAAAGTATTTGTCAAAAAAAAGGTTTGTTGATGAAAAGCGTTGAAAAATAATAAAATATTATTTAGCAATTGCCCCCCCCCCAGTTTCAAACGCATTCCCAGAAAAATAAGTAGCATAAAATATGTTCTTCTCCATATCATCTAAGTGCCAAATTTAGTTGTGATCAGTTCAGTGGTTTAAAACACAGAAATATTGTGCATTTTTGATGTTTTAAAAATAACTCTCTTTCGCTTTTATAATATTAAAATTGAATACAAATGTATGCTATAATCTATCGCTACATAAATAATTAATATAAATACAAAAGGAACTATCTGTCTGTCGGTATGTTACCTTATCACATCTGAACCAATGAAGCGATTGCGATGAAATTTAGCACGCATATACCCAATGATAAGGAGAAGGACACAAACTACTTTTGAAAGCAAAAACGTGGGTGACTCCGCGGAAAATAGCTAGTTATTGATATGAAGCATATAAGCGTCTTTGATATGCCTTTATAATTTATCTCTTTGAAGCACGCAAAATAATTGGCATACTATAAATAATTGGCATACTATTATTTATAGTTCTAGTTCTATTTGGAATTTGTGGAATTTAACCTGAATAATATAATTATTACAGTAAATCTACAAACTCTAAACTAACTTGGGATTAATAAGAGTTAAGGCACTTTGTTCAATACGTCTGACTTGCTACCAACCTAAAGAGTCAGTTTGTAACATTCATAAGTACATCAAACAGGATATATGTGTGTATTTTTCATCTCTTTCAAAAAGAAGTTGACAGTGTCAAAAATAAACGACCAAACACTAACCAATGCATAAAACATCTAAAAACACGTGGAAACATCAAATATGTTGTATATTTCATACATTTTATGATTTTTAATTACCAGTAGAACCAAAAAGTAGATCATTTGATGCTGTGAAACTATGACGTCGTAATGTAATATTTCGTACAAAATTCCATATAAACTATCGTTTTGAAATTTATTTAAAAGTAGCTGATTTGATAAGTCTATCAACTACCCTATTTGGTAGTTTTTTTAATGTTTGTTCAAGCATAACTTTTTTGGTCATGAATCGATTTCAATAATTATTTAATTTTTCTGTATAGCTGCTCCAAGATGGTCCCATATTAATTATATTTTCTTTGATGGTGGTTTTACTGTATTTTATAAGTTGATTATTAATGTTAAAATAGCAGCCAAGTGCGAGTCGGACTCGTACACAAAGGGTGCCGTACCATCGTAAATTATTTTATTTTCATTATTTGTTGTTATATAACAAAAATACACATTCTGTGAAAATTACCTATACGGTATTGAAATACAATGTATCATAATAAATGATGAGTGGACAGTTCATCACGAAACAAGATACGCTAAGTACATAAATTCATACTGAACTTAGCCCTCCCCATCCCCCGGTAACGCCCTGAGCCGAGGTTCGTATCCCATTCGGGGGTGCCCTCAGGCGTGGATACTTAAATGTTGTTCCCCGGCTGAGAGCCCTTTGCGCTCGCCGATTTGTCCGGTAAGGTTGATGCAGGCATCAGAGGCCCTGCCCTGTAGCTGGGGCTCAGAATAACAGCTACGGTGTTCCCCTGCCTGTCGTAAAAGGCGACTAATCGGGGACCTTTGGGGTCGTGGGCAATCGGGGCGGGGGCCCTGTGCCTCCAGAAGCGATCCCAAGGAGGACGATGGGTCGTCGTGGTCACGATCCATCGTGCGATAGCACAGCGAGGGTGCTGGGGGGAAGTATCACACTTCCCCCGGGACGGGCTATCTAGCGCCGCGCGTGGAGGGGGAGTGAGTATGCGTTCTGTACGAGAACCCGCCCCCCTCTACAGCGCAGATGGCGACCACCGTGGGGTTTTAGCCGGTACGAGTCCGGCATAACCTGGTTGCTCCCCCCGAGGCGGCTGGGTATCCTATGAGGATTTCCCCACGAAAAAAAAAAAAAAAAAAAAAAAAGGCATCAGAGGCTACTAACTATAGTATTTAAAAAAAAATACAGGCTACAAAATCACAAACAACTCAAATCAAAAACTCATTTATTCAATTTAGGCCCTGGTAAGGCACTTATGAACGTCAATAGTTACAAACATTACTTATTACATAGTTATAAACTCACACATAATAAATAGATCTGATCATATTTTACAGCGCTTAAGCGACTATTAAATGTCCAGACGACACTACTTCCCGTGAGTGCGCTTGATACATTAAAGCGAGTGCATCGCTGCTATTACACGTAATTGCACCTTACTTAGATTTTATCGCTGCTACACGCTGATTTGCTTTAAGCACTTTTAAGCTGCTTTTAAAACTTATGAGTATGTTAAAGCTCGCTTTTAATTTGAATAATATAAATTGTTAATAGTTTGTAGCTTGTAAATTATTGAACAAGCATAGGGCCCGCCTGATGGTAAGTGGTTACCGAATCCTATGGACGCCAGCGACATCCGGGGCTGAGCATAGACCATTAACTAATTGCGCTACTACTGCTAATACTACTCGCGCGTTCCTCCCTCCCGTATGAGCTTTGGCGACCTTACTTACTCTCTTAGATTTGGATTTATTCTAATGGTGCCGATTACGAACTAAACAAATTTAATCTCACTATATCTCTTTTCTAATAAGAAATATAGAAAAGGGATGCAAGATATTTTAGTCCTGTCAGTTTAGTCCGATCACTTATTTCAACGTGAATTTAAGTGCGACCATTATTGGTCACAACTATTTACCAGTATATTACGACGGCAAGGACTAAACTGACAGCAAAAAAAATGTTCTATCTGTTTTCAATAAGGTTAACATGAAAGAGAGGGGACTTGATTAATATTAGTTAAGTTCGTAAATAACAGAATCGGCACCATTATCTAATAATTTACGGTCTTATACATAAAAAAGTTACGAAACATTGTTTAGATAAAATTCCGAAGTCTTTATCCCACACGGGACGTATGGTGATCGAAAGAGAGAGACGACACTATAACACTTATTTAGAAAGCGTTTATGAACAAGAGGGTTAGTTATTATTCATAAAATTAGCTCTTATTTTAACGATAACTCAAACACCCAAATTTAATCAAGATAAAATTCTATAAAATACAAAATGGCGGTGGAATACAAAAATGTTCGTTAATATATTACAAGAGACGAAGCGCACTCGATCGCTCGAGCAAAAGTGCCCGACCCGTGGCTCGTCCCCACTCATAAAAACCACCCGTCAATGTTGCCAGTCATAGGTTCATAGACGGACGTAACCATAGAGTACACCAAACCAATAATCGGATAACTCCGAGTTGCTAACACTTAATAATTACTGAGATTAACTAATTATACTAGATTTGAATCTAAATGCAAAACCTATATTATAATAGAAGCCCTGATGATTATTCAATACTAGTTCAAACCAACGGGTTAGAGATATCTGAGGTATTCAGGTCATGAAGGCTATTCGTAACGAACAGTGACCCGGGTTTATATTATGTTTGATTGATCGATTGGATAGATAAGTTGCTACCGACAATGCAGTATGTACAATGACAGTTAATCAACTAAGTGCAATTTTTTAAACTGTCACGAAACTCTTATCGATGTGATTTTGAAGTAGCTGTATTATAAAAAAAATATGAATCAATACAAAACTTTATACAAATTATAAATTTATATAAATTAAAATAAATTTTAAAAATTAGGCTTCTTCGGTATTGTTCCGAAAATGCTGCTCCTAATTTTTTAAATATTTTTAGTGTTGTCATGATTGGCAGTCCGTAATATCTGGCCTTAGGGTAAATCCACCACTGCTAAGAACACTGTCCGTTGTACAAGCATAAGCAGTAGAACACATAAGGTCCTTATACAATTGGTACAAAGGTACTAATACAAATTTATTACGGACGCACCTAGTTTGACATTTTTTAAGTTGAGATTAAAACGCTGGCTCGCCGATAAGGCTTTCTATATCTATAATGACATTTTAACTATTGAATTTAATGATTTATAATTGGAATATTTTACATGTACATATCACAATTTCATATACCTACTTTGCAAATGCTTTGAAATGTTAATGTTATATTCTTTATTTATCCTTCTGACCTGTAGTAATCTTAAATATTACTAATAAATCTGTTTATCTGTTATCTGTTATCTGGTAAGATGTTTTTCATTACAACATGGTAGCACTCCGATCATTCCACAATCTGAGCGTAGGTACAGATTGTGGAATGATCTTTCCACCGTCGTTTTCCCAAGGATATGCAAACTTGCGAATAGGAAAGGCACTATGTGGTTCTTCCACAATAAGTTTTTTTTAATTTTTAAAAGCGTGGCTCATCTTAATATCCAAAATCTAAGCTGAGTAAAAATGCTATGTTGGCTTTAAAATTAAATAAAATACGAAAACATTTTTACGAAAACTGATAGAACATTTCCCTCTGGTAGGGTTTGAATTATGTATGTGATTTATATGATGTATTAGCAAGTTCACGGCCTTTAAGGTTTGAAGGGACAGAAATGTTTACGGTATTTTTTAAATTATTCACGCAGTATGAATCGAAGGTACATACTTTTCAATATTCTTTTGGTAAAATAAATTTCATAAACAGATCAAATTGGAAGTGTTTCGATTTAGGTAATCTTAGGAACTATTAACCGATTTTTTTTAACTAATAAGGTTCTACATTATTCTCTTTAAGCACTACGGCTACTTTTCATCCCAAGAATGCAGATGAAGCCGCGGGAAATGGCTAGTATAAAATATGTTACATTCTTTCCTTCCATCTTTTCAATGCCAAGCCAGTTGGCGCAGTTGGTTAAGACACTGGTCGTGGGTCGTGGGTCGATTCCCATCCAGGAATTTGTCCTGAGTCGGGGTGTGATTATCTATATACCTAAGTATGTATTTACAAAAATTTTGGTTCATAGTACAAGCTCTGCTTAGTTTGGGATCAGATAACCGTGTGTGAAGAGTGTCCCAGGAAATTCAGGATATTAAGATTTTCAAAAGTAATATTTCATGTTTAAGCTTTTTAGAACTTTTCAACGATATTCGATATTCTATAACCCGAGTAAACCAGGGATGAGAAGTTAGTTCCGCCCTTTGTGCTGGAAAATATAAATTGTATCGCAAATTTTCACGGCTTCAGTTGAAGTTTCATTAATTAATCTTGCATAAAGTTACGCGTTCATTAAAATAAGGTTTAATTTAAAATGTGAACAGATTAATAATTTAATTATTCTAGTTCGTTAGACCTGTTGCGATTAGGGTTGGCAGGAAATAAAAAAAATCCATTGTTCAGATACGAAAACATTAATTAATGTTTTTGTTCTCTGAATTAGATTGTAAATGGTATTTCTTTATACTGTATATTTTTCATTAATAACTAGCTGTTCCCCGCAGTTTCACTCGCTTTCCCGGGATAAAAAGTAGCCTATATCCTCCGGGGATAATGTAGTTATTAGTAAAAGAATTGTTCAAATCGGTTCAGTAGTTTCGGAGCCTATTCAATGCAACCAAACAAACAATCAAATCTTTCCTCTTTATAATATTAGTATAGAAGTATAGATACTACAAAACACATTACAAACCAACAATATTACAAAAAAATATATATACAAATAAATCATTACAATGTCTCTCGTTCAATACAGGAAGATTTTTTAACCAGTACAAAACACAAAATAAAATAAACATAAGCTAATTTTAATAAATATATTTTGAATTTTGATAATATTTTATTATAGTTTAAATTAATGTTTCTTAGTTGTTGTGGTTTGACCATTTGATTTTAATTGAAATTGCAAAATAAAATTACGACAAAAATAGTTAAGCATTCGTTTAGTAAATCCTTAACCTACACCTTAGTGTACCTAATTTTCAATTAACCTACAAATACCTTACCATATTCAATAAAAAAACACTTAAATATTTATCGGAATTCAAGTTCGTATGTAAGTTTAAATCTAACTAAGTAATTATGAATTCATGAACGCGCCAAATAGATTGTCATTCTATAAGGAAACTTTGTTCGCACTTCTAAACTTGGCAAAGTTATTCATTGAATTTTTTATGAAGCATATTCTATTTCTTTTTAAGTCTTTTAATTATTATAAGTACCTGGTTGACTGGTTTTTTCATTAGGGATGATGTTTAAAAAATCTAATAAGTCCTTTAGTTAGATTACCAAAAAATTTTGGAGAAATATTATTCCTTTAGTTCCGAAAAGAAATAATAATGAAGATATAGTCCGTTAAAATTTCTTTTCCACAACCCCCACTCCTGGACTCTTTGTAATCTTTTGTTGGTTTGATAAAATAAAAAATACGTATACAATATTTTTTTGATAACCTAACTGACCTACTAAACAGAATTAATTTTTTAACCAGTCATCATCCCTATTCTACTATATTTTTTAAGACATTTATAAGGTTCTATAAGATACTATACACTTATCTAAAACTAGTTATAACGAAATAAAAGAATTATTCACACTTAATTGCAACCAAATTTAATTTACAGTTAAATTGAATCTCGTAGCACATTCGTAGCTCGTCGTAGCAACAACAGTAATTCGTAGAGGCGCGAATCGTCGATTCCACTTAATTGGAAACCGACGCGACTGACGGTAAAACATTGTTATTACTGTGGGACTGGGAATACGTTCCAATGTACTGATTAATTTTCATACGAACACTTGGTTATTTTGTTGTTTTGAATTAATTAGGTCACGGTGTAAATCGAAAACAGAGTTTCACTGATCGCCTGTTATTTCAACTCAAAATTATGTTTATTAAGGCGATGCTATACGAGAAATGATGATTCCAAAATGCGTTTTTCTCTGTACTCTTTGTTCCGAGAGATCTGGAAAAAATATATGTGAAACTAGAGAATACATGAAGGGGAAAAGCTTTTTAAAAATTGGAATTTTTCATTAGTAACGTCAGAAAAAAGTCGTAAATATGCCCCTTCTTAAAACTAAGAATGCATTCTTCTCTTATTTGGGCCATCCAAATAACTTGAAAATTTTTCACATGCATTCTAAAATCCATTAGAAACAGAATAATTTTCTTTTTCAAAAAAGGCTTAGTTTCTTTTTAAATAACATAAAACCATATTTTTTACCAAAATTACGTTTCTCCTGTCTCGCTTGTTACCGCCACTTTAGTAAGGGACGGAGACATACACAGATAGCCTCCTCTTAATGTATTTGGTTACCTATTTCTGTGTTTTGTGTGTCGTGTTACGTGCGAAAAAATATCTCAAGTGATTTCTGTTGTACTGAAAAGTTACAGGCAAAAGTTATATTTTTCAGTCATGTTCAATTAAATATGTTTGAAATTGATCTCCCTAATATTAGTTCATAAGTTATAATGATCCATCTTTTCGATAGCAAGACGAATTATGCTTGGATAAATGTTTTTTTTTTTATAGTGAAGTTTTGTACCTTATACCTATCTCTGTGCTACTAGGTAATAATAATAAAACAATAAATACTAATTATTACATATTATTGCTAATAACTAGTTTTAATTGTTCCTAGTATCAAAATAATATATCTATGTATAGTATGACACAACTTAGATGAAGCATCGGCAAAATTTGTAAAATCGATCGTTCCCGAAAAGAGTGCACCTACAACCATTAACTCATGTGTTAAAAAATGATCGGCGAAAATGATCTTGTTGAACGTTGAATGGCGCGATTATGAATTATTTTTATTAGTTGTGTAAATCGGAAGTGAAGTGTACGAAAACGATTTGCCGATGCTACATCTAAGTTGTGTCATACTGTACCTCTCCATGCCGGGCCTAAGGCTGAAGAAACGGGGCGGAAAATGGTAATATAATTAAACTTAGTTCGATATTATTATGTTAATTTTATCGACAATCCAAAATAATAAAAAACCGGCCAAGTGCAAGTCAGACTCGCGCATGAAGGGTTCCGTACCATTACCTATAAAACAGCAAAAATCAAGTCTGTTGTATGGGAGCCACCTTAAATATATATTTTATTCAGTTTCTTAGTATTTATTGTTATAGCGATAACAGAAATACAACATCTGCGAAAATTTCAAGTGTCTAAATATCACGGTTCATGAAATACAGCCTAGCCTGGTGACAGTCAGACGGACAGACAGACAGCGGAGTCTTAGTAATTATTTCCCGTAACCCTCAAAAACTAAACCAAAAATCTCCAAAATAATTTAACTACCACAATATCGGCGTACACAGTGGCTACTGTGAAACCGAAAACAGAATCCAAGTTAATCTCTCTCGAGCCCCTAACTAAGCAAATCCAATAAAACCTGTATGGGTTAACTCGCATACACTCGGCGGTGGAGGTAATGCACAGCTTTCAATTATAGTGTGGCCATGGAAACAGCTTTTTTTAATTAAATTCTCCTTTTTTCATTGAATTCCAGTTGTTGACATTAGTTTTTATTATTACAGATGTTTATGTATGTGCATTGTACACACGACCACAGATCAAGCTACACATTTTTGTTGCAAAATAGCTCCTATAACAACCGCATAAGGTGCCGCAGTGTGGAGCTTGATCTGTGGCCGTGTGTACACACCATAGTAAACATTATAATTTTGAATGTAGTTTCTCTGTATTCTTTGTTCCAAGAAATTTCGAAAAAATATATGTTAAACTAGAGAATATGTGACGAGGAATAGTTTTTTTTAATATTGGGATTTTTCATTAGTGACGTCAGTAAAAAATCGTGAATATGCCCCTTTTTAAAACTAAGAATGCATTTTTCTCTTATTCGGGCCATCTAAATGACTTAAAAAATATTAACATACATTATGAAATCCATAAGAAAGGGAATAGTTTTCTCACTTTTTTTTTAAATCGGATTAAATTGCCTGTCTCCTCTCTCGCTTTTGTCCGTCAGTTTAGTAAGGGACGGAGACATTCATGAGCCTCCTCATAAGAGCCTAGTCTTAGTACATTGAGTGTTAGTCAAAAATCTGTCAGCAAGGACACTAACAGCTGCATTTGTGAGCTAGTACCTTCTAAGGGTTGTGTACTTACCTACTTCGGGCCCATATCCCATAATTTATAAAAAAAAACTCGATAGTATTTTTTCCATGAAGTCAAAAGTTAATTTAAAGGCCCACATATATAACGTAGTAAAACGCCAGCGTGTCAGAATGCAATTACGTATAGCGTGCAACATGTAATGCGCCGAGTGCTAGGTTCGCTTCTCGTCGAGATTTTAGTTTTGACTTTTATTTTTCCCTCTTTGTGCACGTTGCACAACTTGCTTATGAGCACTTTGTAAATTCTGTTTAGGTAATAAAGTTAAGTCTACTTTTGGTCCTAATAAAGTTCATTGTTGAAAACAGGCTTCTTGCCGGAGTCTTTTCAATTTAAGTGTATTACGAACCGGTGGTACAATTTGTAACTTTCGACGTTCATAAGTGCCTTAACAGGGTCTAAACTGAAGAGTTTAAATTTGTCATAGATTTCCATCATAGAAACTTGGTCCACTTGGTGGAAAACCATCTTGGCATACTTATGTGATTAGTTTTAACCCTTACTGTACCTTTATTGTGCTACATCACTGCCATGTATTTTATACTTATGGTTATGCCCTTAATCGTCACGCTCGTCCTGTCTGTCTAGCGGACGAGCCTAAGAAAACGAGCTTCTTGAACGCTAATTTCTCTATTATTTCATTTTCTCTGCTGAAATCGAGACTCAATGCCAATATGAGTATAAAAAGATAAACTAATTAACCTAACTAACTACCTGAAAGTCAAGTTGAAAGTTAGATGAATGGCTTTCTTCATTTTTACTTCAGCTAAGGTCGTGGATAAGGCATAAGCGGGTGCGAATTTTAATATTTATGTAATTATTAAAATTAACTAGATTAATATCAAGTTAATTAATTAATTTATTTATTTATATATATGTTAACGGAAAAGTATCTAATCCGTCATTGTATACATTTCCTAGGAAATCCATACATTTCCTAAATATCTATCGGAGTACTACATTCGGTTTATTTGTAAGAATAGCGGTATTTGGGGGGTTGTAAGTGAAAGGTACTTTTGTGCGAATACTTGCTATTCTATGCAAAATAAAAAAAATAACCCCAACCTATTTTTTTCAATAGTTTCTATATATTTCCAAGTATCATTATTGTTATAATTTCCTAGGGGAAATACACAGGAATTGTATACAATTCCTATATTTCATACATTTCCGGTAACATATATATTAATAATAAATTAAGTCGAGAAAGAGGTCAATAGTTGAATCTATTCGGCTGGGCAGCGTTCGGGAAGCTACGTAATATCTTCTCGTCCCAAATACCGCAGTGTCTCAAGTCGAAAGTCTTCGACCAGTGTGTGTTGCCAGTGATGATTTATGGAGCAGAGACGTGGTTGCTTACGATAGGCCTCATAAGAATTCGTGGTAACGTTTGTATAATTTATATAGATATATATTTATAGTTTATCTACTAATCCACAATTATGAAGGGCAAGGATAAATTGATTTGATTGCTATCAGGCAATTAATTGGATTTTGATGAATTAAATTCAATTTAATTGAAGTTCAACATTGTAAATAAATTTAATTCACATAGCTAACAATTAATTACTAAATGGATTTAATATACTAAATTCATATTGCTTTGTTTTTTTGTAGGACTATTTTAATTTGAGTTGCATAATGGCCTTAACTAGTTTTTCGACCGCGGCTTCTTCTAAAAATTTTGGAATATAGTGTTTTTGTTATAAATAAATAAATATCCGGGGACATTATTCACACACGGTTATCTGATCCCAAACTAAGCAGAGCTTGTACTATGGAAACCAGATAACTGATATACCTATACTACATAAACTACTTTTAATTTTTTTGTTAACACTGTACATACACATACAATACTTATATAGATCATGATAATGACACCCAGACAGGACAAACAGAATGTCTATTCATGCACACAAATGTTTGTACCGGATGGGAATCGAACCCACTACCTGCGGTGCGATGGGTGGTGTCTTAACCGAAAGCGTCAACTTGGCTGTCAATTATCTGTCTGTTATTTTTTCAATATCGCAACGATATCGCATCGCCGGCGATATGATCATTCTCGTATCCTTCAGCTGTTGTCCATTTAACGATTCACTGGGACTCTTTTACTGCGAATCAGTTAAGTTTTCCCTCAGCGCTACGATATGGGGTTCGTTAAGAAAGGCTCTTTAAGGTTGACAACACATCGGCAATCCCTTTTGGTTTCCAAATGTCCATAAATGGCGGAAACCACTCGTATCAGGTGGACCATCTACATGTTTGTCAACCTACGTATAAAATTAGACATGTTCCTACGCGCAGGTGCAGGTACACTCCCTAAGGGTTCCACATACTGCAAAGGAATATTTGTAATTGCTAAATAATGGCCCTGATTTTATTGATTACGAACGAAACAAATTTAATCTCACTATATCCTTTCTAAAAAAAAATAAGAAAGGGATGAAAGATATTTTAGTTCTGTCAGATTAATCCGGTTACTTATTTTAACGTGAATTTAAGCGCGATCTAAAAGGTCGTGACCATTTACCCGTAAATTACAATGGCATGGACTAATCTGACAGTCTGCTATCTTTTTCCAATAAGGTTTATAAGAAAAAGAGGTGACGTGACTAATATTAGTTTAATTTGTAAACAACAGAATCGGCACTTAACGATTTTTAGATGTATTCCTTTACTTCAGTAGTGATGCCTCGCTTCTTGCTAAACTTCATGATTTTAGGTCTATGAAATGTACTTGTACCATTAAGGTATACCTGTCTCAAAATATTGGTTACTTATAGGTATATCAATTTCATAATTTTAGGTCTATGAAAAGTACCTGTACCATAAAGATATCAATTTCTTTTTACTTTTTAACGCTCTATACTTAAACCGCTACATTATAAGACTTAACTGTCGTCGGTCGCCATCATAATATTAATTAAGAGAGAAAATCTTGTGAGCGACAACTTTTAATAACACTCTCGTTTACTTTAATAAGTTGCTCAAGTATATAAGACTATACTGCAAGCGATAGAATAAAAATTGCATACTTAACTTAACTAGTTTCGTTTGGAACAGTTTAGGTAAGTTCCAATAGAGTAAGGATATTATTATCTACTAGATGTTCTCCGCGGTTTCACTCGCGTTCCTGGGAAAAAAAGTTGCCTTACGACCTTTAAATGAGATGCAATTACCAAAAAACGTAATAAAATTTGAATTTCGCGGGCTACCGCGACTGTAGGATACTACCTATTTAGACCCTGTCCAGAAGGAGCGAATTTGCGGCGATTTTGTGCGCGATTTCACGTATAATGCCACTTAGTTTGTACACCTGAACAGGGCTATATATTGTCACAGTCTCGATAACAGGCGGTAAGTACAAACGGACACAACTTCTCTCGCCTGCAGTACTTTCTGCAGCTCTCGTACGTCTGTCAATCTTAGTCGTGTTGCTTCTGCCCCTCGCTTTCCCGAGACCGGTTATGTATAGACTAGCTCGCGTTCCCGGTATAAAAAGTAACCTATAACTTTCGGGGATAATGAGTTTCCTATTAGTGAAATGTTTTTTTTCAAATCTGTTCAGTAGTTTCGGAGCCTATTCAAAACAAACAAACAAACAATCAAATATTTCCTCTTTATAATATTAGTATAGATAACATAAACACTACAGCGTAGACATAGCACCTATATGCGATGATATTTTCACATAATGAGGAATAACAACAAAAAAATCTAATGAGTCCGTCAGTTAGATTATCAAAAAATATTGGATACGTATTTTTTATTTTGATCCGAAAACAAAAAATAACGAAGATACAGTGCGTTAAAATTTTCCGGTCTGCAAAAAATGTACTAAAAAGTAGTTGTACAATGACGTCACAAGCCCCAATCCTGCACTTTGATGGGACTTATCTTTGTAATTTCTTATTGATTTGATAAAATAAAAAATACGGATCCAATATTTTTTGATAATCTAACTGACGGACTAATTAGATTTTTTTGTTGTTATTCCTCATTACGCATACTTTTTTAAATAAGACTTAATTTCCAATAAGTTTACGTAAACATACTTTACTCCTAAGACTATTCCTCGAATAGTACAACGTCCAGACTTACGGAATGTTCAATAAATAACAAATTAATACTCGTCAGACATAGTCTCAAGTTTACAGTGTTCGTGGAAGTATGTCGAATGGAAGGGATAAAATGCCATCACGTACTTATCAACATCTTCAGTGGTCGGAGGAATGTAATTCTACGTGCCGTACCTAACGCCAGGAGAATGCGTCAAGCGCCAAGACTCAAGTCAGTCGATATATACACTTTTATAAAAGTTAGGAGAAAAATTGAAGCCATTTTATGCAATTGAGTCACATTTCTCTATCTACCGTAATTTTAGAGCGATGATAGCTCAGTTGTAGTGACGTTGAATGCCGAGACGAAGGTCCCGGGTTTGAATCATACAATGCGCTTGAGCTTTCGGTGAAGGAAACCATAGCACGGTGGTAGGATATATTGTAGTACCCGTTTAGCTACCACCTTCAAGTTGAAAATCGCCAAGCATCTTCCGGTGTGTTCCGACATCCTACACTTAAGAGCCAGTTTCCCTCTAGGCTTTATGTGCTTACCACCATCGGCCACATCATCACTGACCACGGTGAGATTATGGTCAACTCAAAACTCATTTGTTAAGTTTAGGCCCTATTAAGGCACTTAAATATGAATGTCGATAGTTACAGTTTGTACAATAGACTCTACCACACAATAAGCCACCAATAATGGTCAAATATAAGCCTATAAATAGTTTCAAAAATACCTACATGTGCAATTTTATTTTATTTAGCTACTATTATGGATTCATACTTCTTAATTCGAATCTAATTCGTTACCATTCCGATTAAAAAAAACGATCTTTTGTAATTAATTTTATGCTGAGGCAGTGTTAGGCGCAGTTTTCGGTTACCGCTGTCATATGTACCGTTTGAACACAGTTGTTTCCAATTTTAAAATATTTAAATATTCTAATAGAAATTTGAAATTGACAAATAACTGGCATTCAATTTAGTACTTAACTAATCTGGTACCTCATCCGAATCGGGACCACGACCGAGCAACTCTAAATAACTTCGCTTACCTTGTAACAGAGACTCTTAATCTTATCAAATAAATTATACCCTTATAAACCTTCAAATGAATATTAAAATAAAATTACTTATTCAAAGTAGTTAATTTTATAAAAACTTCTTCAAGACGTGGTATCAATCATACCTTACTTCAATTAATGAAACTTATCTTCAATTTATTTTAATCTATTAGAACTAAAACTCGTATTTCAAAACGTAATAAATCTGAAACTACATAGTTTAAGACATAGATTAAAAATGTTTAAAGCTGGATCCGTTCTGTGTCCATCTCAAAGGCATAGTAATTATTCTGTTTTTCTCACAGTAAAGTGGGAACTGCCGGCAGTGAGCCGAGGAATTTAATTTATTAAGCACTTCCACGCTCAAGTCACGCCATGATGGCAGCACTTGCTTGCGATAAAAATAATTCAGTTGATGGAATATTGTGAGGTTCTTAGGTAGACTTTAGTATTTTAGATGATGAAATAATTTATTTTTAGATGGAAAAGAATTGATTACGTTACAAAGTAGGGTTTTTAAATAACATAATTTTGTTGAATTTACCTTCAAGGTACGTAAAATGGGACATTCTTCAAACACGGTTATCTGATCCCAAACTAAGCAGAGCTTGTACTAAGGAAACCAGATAACTACATATACTACTTTTTTTTGTAAACATACTTAAATAGATAATTACACCCAGACACAAGACAAACATACGTGTTCATGCACACAAATGTTTGTCCTGGATGGGAATCGAACCCATGACCAGAGGCGTGCGTGACAGGTGGTGTCTTAACCAACTGCGCCAACTAGCTTGTCAAAAAAAAATCCTTACACTTGCGAAGAATCTTGGTAAACAATGGATGTGTTGGTTAACTTTGAACCTACATTAAAAGTTAGTAAACTAAACTGAGATAAAACTCCACTAAATAAATTAAACGTACTTACAGTAGTATTTTATACAAAAGGGAATTAAATGCATGCATTTTTAATCATAATATAATGGATGCAAAATATTCTACTTTTTATAAGTGCGAGTCGGATTCGCACACGATGGGTTCTGTATTATTGTTATTCGGTTTTATAGCGGTAATAAAAATATAAATTCTGTGACAATTTCAACTGTCTAGCAATTTTGGTTCATGAGATACAGAGATTGTTAATGTCTACATATTCGGTGAAAATGTCTGCTACCTATTTACCTCTTATGGTTCACGAGATACTATCCGCTGAAACGATCAGATGGATGGATGGACGGACAGTGGAGGCTTAGTTACAGGGTACCGTTGGTAGCCTTAGGGTACGAAACCCTAATGGTCGGTATTATTGGCAATTAACACAAAAAATATATTTTATAAGTGCGTCTATTATTTTATTATAGTTTTGATGTCTATTAAATTTAGATTGTAGCAATATTTGCAAGCAATTGCATATTTTTATGTAAGTTTCTGTTTTGGTCACAAAGTACCAACTTGCTATAGTTTCCTCAAGAAAGCAAATCTAATGTTTTCTTTCAGTAAAAGGTAAAACTTATTTTGGGATTCGAACCCAAAACTGTCACCACATTATTATTGTCAATAGTACATACCTAGATAAAGCTTACAGGTAGATTTTAGTTAGTCAAAAAAAAACTATGTTTATTTCTGATTTGCCAATATCAAATTAAATAACAGAGATTAACATTTAATTTTCACTATAATTAAATTATTTAATATACTAATTGACAGTATCAATAATCTGATAAATCAGTGGGACGTTTTGTGAATTTATAACGTAATTAATTAACTAATTAATATTGTCAATTTCATGAAAATGGGAAAACAATTTTAAAGTAAATTCTGTAGCATTTTCCCTTTAATCACTTAAAATTTTAAATCGCTTTCAAAGTGACACTTGAGATTCGGCTGTAATTATTAAAAGTGGGTATTACTGCCATTACATAATCATGATTAAAAGGGATATTTCCAAAATTTTACTACGATAAAACAGACTTTCTAAGTAACTTTCAATCACCAAAAACGACGCTGCCGGATTAGTCCCTAAGTGAGTTCTTAGTCACTGGTCCGATTCAGAGAATTCTTTCACTAATAGGAAGTAGTTACATTACCCTCAACTACTATAGACTACGTTTCATTCCAGGAACGCGAGAAACAGCTAGTTTCATTTAAAACATAATTTTTCAACTTCCTCTCATAAATCTCTAATCTATCAAATAATCTTCCTACATACAAGTAAATAAAATACGCGTGACTATTGCCTTCAAAGAGTTGTATTAAAATCGCTCTAATACAACGAAGGCATCGAGTAGGCACGTGAAAAGCTACAATCGACTTCAAAGGTCGTAAAAATCCATGAATTCCTTTGTACGTGTAGGTAGGTATGCTATAACCCAATTTGTTGTACCCACCAACTTCACAGATCAGGGTCATGACTTATTCATCGGGATAGAATAGTATTAAGGCAGTCGTACATGGTTGCAGATCCCATGGGATTATCAGAGCCCGGATATTTTTTCTAATGTCATAAAAGTCATTATGATAAATTAATATTAATAAATTGATTTTATGCATGCGATGAAATACTTAATTAAGGGTTTACTTATATGCATAGCTTATATAAAAACATACTTATGGAAAGATTAGATGTCCCACGAGGTTCCCGGTTACCGGGATATGAAGAAGAGCAGCTTACATTTTATTCCAGGGTATGATATAATATTATATGTGTCAAGTTTCAAAATATGTTCTTTTGGGTGAAATAATAATAAACATCTTCACATGCATCGTGAAATTTTAACATTTACAAAAAATTGCCTGATAACTTCTACAACAGCATGGCTATGTCGCTGGCCAAGCACCTTACGCACTCCACTATGTCATCTGAACCCTATGAAGGTTAGACCTACAAGAATAATGGGTATCGAAAAAAAAAACAAATTCAAACGGTCGAGCTTACTTGATCATGAACCAACCTTTATATAGGGACTTGCCAAATGTTTTTACATAAGTGAATCGGTGTCGGGTGAGACAGTGAAGACATTTGCCTCTTACTGTTATTGTAGGTGACCTTAATAAAATCCTCAGGCAATAACATTTCAACTTTTTTTTTATAATTTTTTTCGGACACTGAATGAATATGTAATGTGAAAAATTGGTTAATTGAAACACTCTAAATTGTAATCTGATACAATTTTAGTGATAAATTAGGTTCATTTATGATTTATTTTACTAATGCCGTAGCTCATTTGGCTTGCTCAGATAACATTTATTACTATTACAGTTGCCCCCAATTAGTCGTAACTCGTACAAAGTTCTCCCCTTCCCCCGGTAACGCCCTGAGCCGAGGTTCGTACTCCACTCGGGGGTGCCCTCAGGCGTGGCTACCTAAATGTCACCCGTCTGAGAGCCCTCTGCGCTCGCCAATTGTTCCGGTAAGGTTGGAGCAGCCATCATAGGCAACCAACTTTAGTCCTTTAAAAAAAAAAACTATTACTGTTGAAAAAAATAGTATTGTGATATAACCTGCTACAACTTATGCAGATTTTTTTGATTGGCACTTTTAATTTCACAATAATTACCTATGCTGGTATGCTATTATGCTATGGTATCTATTTAGGACAACGAATTAGCATTGCCATTCAACGTGGCAATGCCGCCAACCTTGCAGCGTAGAAAGTTTGCATATTGCAGCGATCCGGAACAACATTTTTGTAATTTATGATTATTAATATTATTTTTTGTAAAAATGATTTGTTTGTATTAAACACATTATTTGTAAAAATAATAATAATATTCCAAATAAAAAAAATAAAAAAGAAATCATAAAAGTACATACTACATAGGTATTAAAACATTATCGAGGCCGCTGCTGACGTTCATCAGCAAACTTTAATCTTCTATTCAATCTATTTGAGATATAATAGAGCTTATGAAAGATAAGTATAACATAAAAGTTTGCTCCTTACAAAGAGTAACTTTTTATTAAAAGATAAAGGAAGCATAAATCGTCAGAAAATAATTACTTTACGCCCGCGTCGTCTTCACAACATGCGCTTTATTTCTTGAAGATTTAATGTTTAAACATAATTAAAAAAGCTATTTTCGGAAGGAGTAGGCTTCTAGATTAAAGAAAATCGATTGTTGACTGATGTTTATATAAATGTTAGAATGTAATATCATGTCATTTTTAACCTCCGCAAAAACTTCGGGTGTTATAAGTTTGGCGTGTCTGTCTGTCTGTGTGTGTGTGTGTGTCTGTGGCCTCAAAGCTCCTGAACGGATGGACCGATTTTGATTTAAGTTTTTTTTGTTTGAAAGTTTATTCATTATTATTCGCTCAGCCATTTTGTTTTGAAATGGCTGAGCGGATCACCAATTTTCTAGTGAGTTTTGGAGGTATCTTAACTTTTTTAGTTATTCACAAATACGCTTAGTCGATGAGACAACTAGTGGCTAGGATCTTGACTTCTTCGATATTTCACATTTGCATGCATTACATCTCTATGATATCTACCTAACCTATAATATATTTTTCCTTTCTTTTTTAGTACCAAGTGTTTGTAAGAAGTTAATTGTCTTTTTGTCATCTATTTGTATATTTTTTATTAAATACGAGTAATTTTATTGATGAAAAGCTTTTGAACTGGCCTTATTTTAATAATTTTTGTAAAATATTATTATTAATCTATGGGTAAGTTTACGCTGAAACAATAAAAAAAATGTAGGAAGTAGGAGGTAATCTCCATAAGTACCTATCTGATATCTATCTAGCAAGTATTTATATTTTTTGGTCAGCTACGAAAACCAAAATAGAATATAATAGTTAATTTTACAACGAAAATTCAACCTTAACATCCAAATTTCAAACACAGTGAACCAGCAAAATCCTACATTGCATTTACAAGATAGGTACTAAACTAAATTCAAAAGCAAAGACCATTTTAAGGGAGACAGTTACTTAGGGATTTGACCAAATCCCAGATTTCATTTTACAAGTCAGCAAACTCAGCTATTTGAGTAGTGTCCAATGTCCAGACCAATCCCAAGGGTTCACAGTTGGGTTGTTAACATAACATTTACCGACGTAGGTTAAACAAAACATGGCTGTTAGAGGTATGCCGTTTTACATAGATAGTCTCTTGAGTGGAGTCATAAATAAATACATATCTGTTTTACTGCCATTATAAATGAAAAGTTTGTGAAGATGTTTATTACTCTTTCACGTGAAAACTACTGAAGGAATTTTGATGAAACTTGGCACATATTAAATCATATCCTTGAGATTACTCAAAATATGATATATGTATTTTATACAGGCTACTATTTATCTCGGGATATGTAATGATTGTAATTGAACAATATTCTCCTATACATCAATATTCAACACGGTAATTAATTTCTCCAACTATCTATGAAAATTTGTTACTGTAATTTTATGCTGTAAAACCATGAGCAGGAAGATTCAGCGCGGAAAGATCCGCAAATCACGCTCGCAGTGTTTTTTAAGTAACCTATTGCATATCAGCTGAACGTAACGCGCTCTATTACTACGACTGATAAGTTCCGCTCAGTTGCGGAAAATTCCGCGCCGAACCTTCCGCAAGTGTGGCGCTACGCTAGCCTAAATGATCTATGTCGTTTAAAAATAGAAAAGGATTCTGACTCCAGGGCGATTAGAGGCGTCACAAAATGTTAAATCAACTGCTCGCGGATAAGACGCGCATCCTTACCTTAATTAGCTACTGTAGTGCTGATAACTACCTACATCATTTCTTATAAATCCTTGAACCAAATATTTTCTTCATGACAAGGAAATCCAGTTGGAACACCTAAAAATAGAAATGCTGAGGCAAAATAAATTAGTTTTCTTGTCAAAGCGATTTCCTACTCAAAATATTTTGCTTCGGGAAATTAGAAATACTGCTGTTACATTATTGATGAGACGAAAATGTATTTCACGTGAAATGAATTATGATAATATTATATGAATAATTTGTTTTGATCCGTTAAAGGTTCAAAGGTATCAAAATGTTCTATCGAGGAAAAATAATATATTTTTGTATTGAGTTGACAAACTGACAGGGATAAAACTACCGATACTGTTGATGGGGTACTTTGATCGACTGAAATTCAGTTTAAGCGTTACTTTTTTTTTACCAATAGATCTATGGTAGTGACGTGGAATGCCGAGACGAAAGTGGTGGGCTAGAATCCTATAATGAGCTTGCTTGAGCTTTCAGTAAAGGAAAACTTAAGGAAATCATAGTACGGTGCGGTGGTAGCTGAAAGCTGAAAGACGTCCACTGCTGGACAAAAGCCCACAAGGATCTCCACGATCGGGTCTTGCGCTGCCCACATGCACCTTGTGAGGGGCCTGCCTACGCTGCGTCTTCCGGTTCGTGGTCGCCACTCGAGAACTCTTCTGCCCCAGCGGCCGTCGGTTCTACGAGCGATGTGCCATGTACGTGTGATGTGTCGTCATTACCGTATTTATATAAATAAAACTAAACACATTACGTGGGTTGTTTAGAGTAACATAAGCTTAACATAACATCCCATTAAGAAACAGCGTAGGTTGGTAATGTACTCTTAGCGTTTTTACACAGTAGGTTCATGTAAACATGCTCAATTTAGTAATTAAGTTACGTACAATTAACCTACTTCTGATTTTGCACGTGGATTCGAAGCATTATCATTAGTGCTTCTTGTTTATCTCCTACCGGAGGTCGGCTATCATTAGGGCTATTTTTATTTTGGACATAAAATATCTGCGTGGAATAACGATCTGGACTACGTTCAGAGATTTTTGAGCCACTATGTACACCATCTTCCAGGTGGTCGCTTTTTCATCATTGTCATCATGAGTAACTTTTTCTAATCTGTAATATCTTTTTATTTTAATCTGTAATAGCTATAAATTCATTAATAAATTACCTAGTTATATTCTAGAATTAACACAATTTGGTTTATTTACATAATTTTAACATTTAAGTAATATATTAGAAACAGAATTATTAAAATCTAAATTACTAATCTTACTTTATCTACTGCAATGTTTCATTGCAATATAAAATTGTCAAACGTTACCGCGCCATATTTTAATAACATGAAAATAATATTTTCAGTTCAAAACCTTTACAAATACAAACGAATAAAACCTTAAAAACAATGCACGTCGAAGATATATTTTTGGAATATTTTTGCATATTTCCATTGAATACATTCAGAAGGGTTTAGAATGTGAGGCTTATAAGGCCTTTCTCACATAGAGCTGCTATAAGAAAACCAATCACGAAAAACTTATGAGATACCAGTAATGTTACTAGTAGCAGTGCGTAGGTAGCTTTGGATTCGCTGGTGATTTGTGGCTTCAAAATCAAAACTCATTTATTCAGTTTAGGCCCTAATAAGGCACCTATGAATGTCAAAAGTTACAGTTTTACAATAGACTCTACTACCGGTTCGGAATACACTGGAACTGAGAAGACTCCGGCAAGAAACTCAACAAGGCTTCTTTTTTTTGGTGGATCTTTTTTTTTTTTTTTAATTTATGTAATTACAGTTTTAAATATACATAAACTTCATACAATTACCACTTGGCCAGGGGGCTGCAAGTGCAGAGAGAAGCTACTACAACCATGTATTCTTGTCTTCTATGTAATGAGCCACCTTATAGTAGGCCTTGTCGATCAATTAATGTTTTACATACTCTTCGACCAGAAATCGACAATAAATACCTTACTAGTTACTAGCATGTGCTGGCAGGAGTATTTCAATTGAGTTTCCTCATGCGACACAATTGGTTAGTAACGCGTACTAAATAGTTTCAAGTGATGCAGAGTGCAGCGAGACGTAGCTTTGCTGCAATCAGTTACAATGGTCAAACTGTTTCAGTATTAAGATTGTTACTACGGGACCAATTCTGAAAATGCTTTTGATTAACCGACTTCAAAAAAGGTGGAGGTTCTCAATTCAACTGTATGTTTTTTATATGTTTGTTACGCGATTACTCCACCATTATATGAATAGAATTTAAAAAAAAAATATTCTAAAGAGTATACTACAGAAACGATCCCATTATCACCAAGTCTCAGAATCTGTTTGATGGAAATGGCAAAAAACTTAAAAAAAAAAAACTTTTTGCAACAAGAGAACCGCCTTCAAAAACATTAAAAAGTATAAAGTAGTAACTATGTAGGAACTCTAATCTGACGGTTTTAATAGTAGCAAAAGAAATCTGCGGTAACATAATATTTTCCATCAAAATCAAAAACTCATTTATTCAGTTTAGGCCCTAATGAGGCACATATGAATGTCAACAGTTACAATTTTTAGACTCTACTACCTTTTAGACATAAAACGTTTCTTTTATGTAGCTACGTGTGAGTAGGGCCTAAATCATATCTAACAAATCCTCTCGACCAAACAAAACTCGAAACACAAAAGGCTTATACTTTAGAAAAGTAAAATATAACAAAACTGTGGTGTATTCAAAGCACGCCACGCGGGTTTGGTCCCTCTTTCGAGTGTTCATGTTACAGCTATGTTAGGAGAATTTGGTTTAGTGAGGAATGCCTATTTTTGCTTATTATCCTACTCATATTATAAATGCGACAGTTTGTGTGTATGTATGAATGTTTGTTGCTCTTTCACGCAAAAACTACTGAACGGATTTGGATGAAACTCGGCACATAGATAGATCATGACCCTGGAATAACATATAGCCTACTTTTTATCCCGTGAACGCGGGTGAAACCGTGGGGGACAGCTAGTCATTTATATATACTCAAAATGATATGGAGAAGTGATAAGATATCTTAAATCATCAATGATGTACAGTATGTTACATTTTTCATGTCACTCACTACGATTTTAGGTAAAACCCAATTTTAGCATTATTTGTTTCATAGAAAATCTCAAATACCACAAACAATTTGCAGATCTCATAATAGTATCTTCAATACACTCAAATTAGAGTATTTCTCGCTTATGTATATTGTTATTTTATGCGTTTTAGTGCAATCCTATTTTGAAGACTGTTTTATTTTTTATTAATATATTTTTTTGCCGTCGGAAAAATAAATACGTTTGGTACAAATATTTAATTGTCATTATAAAACAATCTATTTATTCACATTATTAACTAAGCAACTAGTATTATCAACTTAAAATTTGAAACATTTTTATTTTTCGATTCAACTCTATCAAAAATTCATAATGCTGACTGCAACATTCATACAGAAACTGAATTCACATGAGGGCATTAAAGTTTAAACCCTTTGCAACGAATGTCTCCATGTGAAAGTTCCAAAATGCATTTTTTTAAATAAATGATGCTACTGCTGAATATAATATTAAATATATCTTAGAACGACAAAATATTAAATATTACTATGGATATTTTGAGGTACCTAATGTATTCGAAACCTACTTTAAGCTACCTAATCTTTTACTCTTGAACCAAACGTAATTAGCATAATTTTATTCTTTCATGATTTCTGAGTTAATTAATCTATACGAGAGTTAATAAGATTATACGTCTGGAAACTATCAACATGAATAAATAAATAAATATCCTCGGACATTCTTCACACACGGTTATCTGATCCCAAATTAAGCAGAGCTTGTACTATGGAAACCAGATAACTGATATACTACATATATACATTTTTTTTGTAAATACATACTTATATAGATAAATTACACCCAGACACATGATAAACAGACATGTTCATGCACACAAATGTTTGTCCTGGATGGGTATCGAACCCATGACCAGCGGCGTGATAGGTGGTGTCTTAACCAACTGCGCCAACTGGTTTGTCAATGAGCATAATAATATCATTGACAAACCAGTATTGTTCATGCACAATTTGCTTTATTTGAAATTCCAATATTGAATTCCACTGATTGATTGGAAACATTCCGGAAGCAATTATAATTTTCAATATTTCGATAACTGGTTTTCCGCGCCACGATTTAACCCATTCTAGTTGAACTAGCTTCACCCACCATGACATATTTTCAAAAATCCTTTGTTTGTGAATGCATAGGTACGTCTTATCTATATCTATACAAATAATAAAGCTTTGTTTGTTTGAACGCGCTAATCTCCGGAGTTACTGGTCCGACCCGAAAAAATCTTTCACTTACAGGAAGCACCATTATCCCGGAAGGTTATAGGCTACTTTCTATCCCGGGAACGCGAGTGAAGCCGCGGGGGACAGCTAGTTAACTATATATACGTATGCCAAATTTCAGCCCGATCCGTTCAGTGGTTTGAACTGTGTGTTGATATATCAGTCTCAAAGCTAGCCTTTCTTTTTATATCTTCGTAATGGCATTACTCAGGCTCCTGAAAGTTTACGGTTTTATTTATAACTAGCTGTTCCGCGCGGTTTCACTCGCGTTCCCGGGAATACTGTAGCTTCCTATTAGTGAAAGAATTTTTCATATCGGACATGTTCATGCGCACAAATGTTTGCGCATGAACATGTTGTCTGTTTGTCCTGTGTCTGGGTGTAATATCTATATAAGTATGTATTAAAAAAAAGTAGTATTATATGTATTATATCAGTTATCTGGTTTCCATAGTACAAGCTCTGTTTAGTTTGGGATCAGATAACCGTGTGTGAAGAATGTCCAAGTAATTATTGCATGCAACGAAACTGCCAAAGCTCTTTTAGTCTCTTCAAAATGAAATACAAGACGTAAGATCTACTATACAGTTAACATAATTGGAGGGTTCATAGAGAGCTCTCCAAAGGGTATGAGAGCTGGGTTATTGGGTCGGGGGCTCGATCGGTCATTGACATTTGCTTATATCGGATAACAGCTGATCTAGGTCAACGAATGTTCGTGGCGTAGTGCAGTGATAACTGTGTATAGATACTTTTGTATTATAGGTACTGCCTACTAATTTTTATGATACTAGTTGTTCCCCGCGATTTCACTCGCGTTCTCGGGATAAAAAGTACCTTCAGGTATAATGTTTGAATATGAACTTTCTATTAGTGAAAAAATGTTTCGAATCGGACCAGTAACTCCGGAGATTAGCGCGTTCAAACAAACAAACTCTTCAGCTTTATTATTATTATAGATTACATCATCACTGACCACGGTAAAAAAAAAAAAAAGACATGGTGAAAATGGTGAAAAATTCAAACTAAGAAAGTTTGAAATTTTAATGAATATTTCGAGCGTTTTAATTTATGAAGTCAATTTCAAACACCAATGTGTCATAATAATATTATAATGATTAGTGACTCAGGATTACGCATCTAGATTTATCTATATAATTACATTATATATATATAAAATATAATAGAACCGTACGTTAGTTCCTTACTGACAATTAATTGATAAGGAACTAATGTAACGATTTAAATAGTTTCAAAATCATGATGAATATAATAATCAGTTGGGATATGTCTTATTTTTTTCTAAATTAAAACTAACGTCGGAGCGCAGTCGAGACTGGTCAGGCCCTCCTGCCCTGTAGCTGGGGTTTAGAACAGTTATGGTGTTCCCCTGCCAATCGAAAAAGGCGACTAAATGGGAACCTTTGGGTTCGTAGGCAATCGCCCTGTGCGTCCAGAAGCGCACACAGCACAGCGATGGTACAGGGGGTATATCACAAGATTTCAATTCTAAGCCCCATAGATTGAGGGATACATTTTTAATGTAAATATGAGCTTTTGTGACGTTTTTACGGGTTGATTTCACCTCCAATATGAAAGGCGTTAATTTTACGATATGCAGCTTCTTAAAGGTTGATTTACAACTAACTGTAACTCTGTCCCTGTAAATGCCATCCTGTAATTAAAGCCCGCGGCAAACTAATTGTGAGGGCCTGCTGGAAACCATGAAAACTATTTCAGCCTGCTACTAATTCGATTATATCTTAATTGCTTATTAATGACTATCTAATGCCCGGAGGATATCCGAATATCATCCGGATATAACCGTATATTACATAAATGTAATTGTATAATTGAGCATCAGTAATAAATGTAAAAATAAATGTTTTTAGGGTTCTATAACTCTAAAAATGGATAGGATTACTTGGTTGTCCGTCTGTCTGTCAGTACTTGTATCAAAGCCTTCTTCTTAGGAACGCGTGGAAGTAGGTATCTAGTTGAAATTGATATCAAGTTTATGGCTTCTAAGTCAACGCAATAATGAAATAAGGCCATTTATCAAATATTTTAATATCCCCATAAGATTAGATTTTTGGAAAATCCTTTATGTTCTCCATTCGATGGAATCTTTTTTATTTTTTTATGTACGTTCTAAAAGTACTAAGGTATATCTAATCCAGATACCTGCTTACATTTACTTTTTGCGTTCGTATTACTAAATCTCTGTCGTTCGTGTTATCTGTCAAAGGGATTGATGTATTGCCGAAGGATCTTCTGAGGTTATTTTTTAAGGATAAAAGGAAATTCAAGGACGCGAGGACCTTTAGATAAATGTAGGGACAATAACGAAGCCCGGAGACATTTTGTTGAGAAAAAAACAAATTTGATAATTTTTTTGTAGCCTCAGAACAAATGATAATAAAAGTAGGAAAATTACAAAATTCATTTACATCACTTAGGGCGCTGTCATATTTTAAAATTATCGCTATATAAATATATTGGAGGTGGAGATGGAATCAATATTAGTATGGTCTACAGATAGATAGGTAGGTAGTGTACATTTATAGGATCAGATCAGATGGGAGTGTGATTTTTTTTATTATTATGTATAGGCCTGTGTTTGACCACAATCTCACCGTGGTCGGTGATGATGTGGCCGATGGTGGTAAGCACACGAAACCTAGAAGGGAGCTGGCTCTCAAGTACAGCTTTGGCGATAGATTTTCATCTTGAGGGTGGTAGCCAGCCAGGCGGGTACTACAAATTACCTTACCACTTGCTATGGTTTCCTCACGATGTGTGAACAATGTCCCAGAATATTTATACATTTGCGTGGAGATATGATAAATGCTATCATGAATAATGATGATGTGTTATTGAATGTGACAGATGACAGCTGTTAGGGGAATTATGAATGAGTATGGAGGAGGTTTGATTTATGATACTCTCTTATGAGGATGCTCTCTGCGAATGACTCTGTCCCTTACTAAACTGACAGGGACAAGCGAGATAGGCGAGGCGCAATAATGATGTATTTTGTAAAAATTTAAATATCTAATTATTATCTTATTTAAAATCTGATTATTATCTTCTACTAACTTAACTAAAATCATTATCTCACTGCGTTATTGTTTTTGAATTGTTTTCACATCGTAATGGTAGCTTAGGAGCCTGAAATTTTCTAGAATTATTACTTTGCCCAACCACTTAGTATAGATAAATAAAAGTCAATAAGCTCAAAGAACTTTTTTCTCTTATCATCAATTTGACGAATGGCTCGTAACTACCCTACAAACCCGTAAAAGCCTACTTCGTGGATAATTACACCGCAGGGTTCGAGGAGTACTCCTTAAGCTACACATCAATCAAGTAGGTACCGATCGATGCGACCTGCTAAGACGAAGGGTTAGCAGAGCTGTGAAAATGTGGCGTATTTTCCGTTCAACGTGGAATGGATTTTTGTGTCATTTACTATGTTAAATTAACTATTCCTCGTCATATACGAGGAATAGTTCATCATAATAACTTTACAATATTAACATACATTCTAATACTTAGAAAGGGAACTTTTTCTTCATACTTTAAAAAAAAGCCATAGATTTTTTTAAATGACTATTTTTAAACTGTCTTTATAACTAAAAGTCGGCCTCGCCTGCCTCGCTTGTCTGGGCCTGCTTAATAAGGGACAGAGTTATCCTCTTAAGTCAACTTTTTTTTTTTACTATGTATATGACTGTGTTTGACCACAATCTCACCGTGATCAGTGATGATGTGACCGATGATCGTAAGCAAACAAAACCTAGAAATCAAACTAAAAACTAGATTAAAGATTTTAAGAAGATGCAAAATATTATTGATCAAGATAAGCGACTGCATTTAGCATAAATATGCACTTAATATTTTTTACAGTAAAAAATTAATTCATAAACAATTGTTGTATCCATCTAGTTGAAGGATTAATGAATTAATTGTAGTAACATTTTAGTAATGTAGTAATTCAGTTTAAGTTAATTTAAAACACTTTTCAAGCAGCTGCAACCAAAAACCTTTCACAAAATACACACGAGATAAATACGACGAAGAAGAACAATTTTCAAGTCACTTCCCAAATTATTTTTCAAAACGTGACTTGGCTTTATTTTTCCATGAGCTAGATTTTTTTAAACGGGATCATGAAATACGTGATTTATTATAAATATTAATTGCTGTCGCTTTTAGTATAAAGCTGCCGTAGAATTCACGCTCACGCTTTTTTTTTTACTATGTATAGACCTGTGTTTGACCACAATCTCACCGTGGTCAGCGATGATGGTAAGCACACAAAGTCTAGAAAGGAACTGGCTCTCAAGTGCAGCTGTCGAAACACACCGGAAGGTGCTTGGCGGCAGATTTTCAACTTGATGGTGGTAGCTAGTTAGACGGGTACTACAAAGTACCCTACCACCATGCTATGGTTTCCTCACGATGTTTTCCTTCACCGAAAGCTCAAGCTCATTGTAGGTTCGAGCCCGCTACCTTCGTCTCGACATTCGACGTCACTACCACTGAGCTATCATCGCCTTGAACGCTATAACATTTTTGAGAAGCCTATTTTTGAACACAATCTCACAATTACAGAAGGGATCTCTCTGCTTTTGTCTTTCTGTGCCTATTTATTTAGTGCTACAACTGCACGATTCCTTTTATTTAAACGTAACAAAGGCTGTGTGCAAGATACGCGAGTCACGTCTTGCTTGAGAACGCAATTAAACGAGCAAATTGTACTGAGACAGCTCAAGCTGGAGGATAACTTGACTGTTTTGGAGAAAATGCGAGTACAATACGGTATTATGAGTACGACACAAGAATTTAAATTAACGTTCTGAAAATCAAGTTCTGCCGTTATTTTTCTAGTTTGTGTTTGAGTACAGTATCACTATAGTATGTTATTATGTGGCCAACTGCTAAGCACACATTGTCACACTTGGTGACAGTCAGTCAGACGGGTACTACAAAGTACCCTTCCTTCTATGTTTCAAAATATTTTCCTTCGCTGAAAGCTCAAGCTTATTTTAGCCATCGTCGTATAATGTAGCTTTCATACCTTTCACCCTCGATCCCCTATTTGGCTATATGCCGGCCTATGGTTTTGTGTGCATAGATAGATACCAGACGACTGATATGCTACATATAATACTTTTATATGTAATATATATACATATTGCTATAAATAATAATTGGTGGGAATCAAATCGATCCTGCGGCAAGATACCCGCGTATAGTATGACACAACTTAGATGAAGCATCGGCAATATTCGCAAAATCGATCGTTCCCGAAAAGAGTGCGCCTACAACATTACTCATGAATTAAAAAATGATCGGCGAAAATGATCTTATTGAACGTTGAAAGGCGCGATAGTGAATGATTTTTATTAGTTTTGTAAATCGGAAGTGAAGTGTACGAAAACGACTTGCCGATGCTACATCTAAGTTGTGTCATACTGTAAATGTCTTATCAACTGTCTTGCTAACTGGCTTGTCGTAAAATACCTATTTATAGTTTATTTCCTAATTATCTATAGGTATGTGGGTGATTTTTTTATCACCGTCTAAATTTTTAGGGTAGCGCATGACCAGCCATTGTGGAGGCCAAATTGTGAATAGTAGGTATTTTTGCTTTTCTATCAACGCACAGAATGAAAAAAGGAAAACGCGATGATAGACTGCAGTCTGTCGCGTTTTCCTTTTATATAGGTACATAGATTTACGCCCACGCTCTTTCATTTGATATTTTAAATGTTTGTTTCAAGAAGGAGTTCATTAATGACTCAGATTGTTTTAAAATTATTATCAAAACACTGTTGCTGTGGCCATTAAACTCGTTAATGACTCAGTCATTATGACGGTCCATTTATAGCCTTATCGATCGTATCCATTACAGCCTAGATATAAATATATACACTGCTGGATGTATGCATTGGTAATTGAGATGGCTTGTGGATACGGAGTGCTGAAAATAATCCTTTTTTATGAGCTTTTTGGTTGTGTGAAATGTATTAAAATGAAAACACTTTTTTTTTATTATAAAATGATTCCGTGAGACATTTCCTTTGATTTACTATTATTTCCACGTTTCAATAATACATTATTTCACGTACTAAAAGTAATTAGTACGATTTACGTAGAGATTAACTACGATATCAAGGCGCGCCTCTTCAAATCTCAAAACATTTCAAATGTATGTGTGAAATATTTACAGAATCACAACGCATGTGTGCGTGTACAATATTGTTAAAAATGTTATAACATAAACAAGCAACCACATGAACGCGTTTGAATCAAAATTACACTAGAAATACACATTTAGGTCAAACAAATCATACCTGCACTGCATTAGTTACAAATAGGTACTACGGTTTATAATTGCTTGACCGCAATGGACATCTATCTATACGAATCTATAATATAGTACCTAATAATAAAAGAAAAGAGTTTGTTTGTTTACAACTAGATTGAGAGCCTTCGCCCTTTTTTTTTAAGGAAGGTAAATAACGCTTTTTTCAAGAATTGTCCCTTGCTAGGTTTTAAAATTGCACAGCTTTAATATTTCGATGAAGGAAATAAATTAAAGGAGAAGCAGCAAAATATGTAAATGTTGTTATTTTCAACTCCGCTAGTTTTATGAACACAAAGAGCCTGAAGCGTTGAGACAAACGATGTTTACGAAAGAGAGCGGATAAAACAAACAGTTGTACAATGAGGCGTATTCACATCTTTATTTTTATAAGAAGACTGGCTGTTCTCCGCAGTTTCACTCTCGTTTCTAGGATAAAAAGTAGCCTATATCCTATTCCATAACATAGGCTATCTGCGTGCCATATATACCTTATTTCGATTGGATAACTATTCAATTCAATTAATAACTTTAAAATTTTATAAGCCAGTTGGCGCAGTTGGTTAAGACACCACCTGTAGCGCCGCTGGTCGAGGGTTCGATTCCCATCCAGGACAAACATTTGTGTGCATGAACATGTCTGTTTGTCCTGAGTCTTGAGTGTAAGTATGTATTTACGAAAAAAAGAAAAGTATATGTAGTATATTAGTTATCTGGTTTCCATAGTAAAAGCTCTGCTTAGTTTGGGATCAGTTAACCATGTTTGAAAAATCAAAAATAAAATAATCCTCTGCTGTGCCGTCCGCCAATGTATGCCGCCCATAAAAGTACTGAATCCTCCTTCCTCTACGCCGCGCTATCTTATGGAACGTTTTATTTGAAATCCTTTACATGACAGCTCTTTTTACAATAAATCTTTCACCGTCCAATCAGTACGCTTATGGAATACGCAGCAGGTTTCGATAAAACAGAAACTATCCCTATTTTCAAAGATAAGTTGAAAAAATATTACCTCTCTGCTTGATTTTTGTACCACTATTGTATTATAAGTAGGTACCTGGATGTCAGAGATTTGCTCATTTTTTTTTGTTGGTAAATCGTGTTTTCCAAAAATGAAACCTAGCAAGATCATCTCTCATCATCTCATTTGTATGTAGTACGAGTATATGATTTGTTTTTATTTCTATTTCATTCAACGTGGCAATGCCGCCAGTCTTCTTGGCACGTTTCCACAGGGCAGTGATCTGGGACAACTTTTCTATTTGTAATTTTTTTTTTTTTTTTTTTTTTTTACTATATATAGGCCTGTGTTTGACCACAATCTCACCGTGGTCAGTGATGATGTGGCCGATGATGGTAAGCACACAAAGCCTAGAATGGAACTGGCTCTCAAGTGCAGCTGTCGGAACAAACCGAAAGGTGCTTGGCGACAGTTTATTTTTATTATTATTTTATGATTCATTTTATTTTTAAATAGCAAGTAGGTAGTTAGATTTAAGTTTAGTTTTAATTCATTTATATAAATTTATAAATATTAGATATATATATTATTTCTTGTTATTATTTTAGTTGTTAGTTTGACGAATTAAATAGGTTACTTTCTGGTATTGAATAAAGAGTCCATCTGCATGTTAGAGCACATCAGATTTTATACCCTTCTATATTTTCTTTTCTCAAAAGCTTTAATTTTCTTAATAGTAGGTACTAGTATCAAAACGTTTCTATTACAAGTTACTACCCCATTGTTTTATCCACTTAGATTTCATAATTTCAAGGGATATAAGTATCCAATTTATGGTATTCTAGACTGTCTATGAGTTAAGTTTCATCCAAAAGAAAAACTTCGAGGGCATTTTTGTTCAGAAATCTTTCGTTTTATTTTTGGATATTATAAGCCCCTGCTTAGTTTGGAATCAGGTGGCTGAATGTGGAGATATATCCCAGGATATTTATTTATTGTTATTATATTAATTATGTTTTTTTCTAACATAAATCATACATAGGGATTTACATCATGTACAAAAACCACAGGATAACACAGGATAGGAAACACAGGGATATAAAAGGAATGATTTATTCATTACATAATCCTAAAAGGTTTTACATAGTATAATATATGTTACAGTCGCCAGCACATCAGACTTTACCTTTTTGTTGCAAAATAGCTCCTATTACAACCGTATGCGTACCATTGCTGTCGTCCGTACCTATAGTATCTTTTATTTCTTTTTTTTCACTTAGTATAGGCCTGTGCTTGACCGCAATCTCAACGTGGTCAGGGATAATGTGGCCAGTATGAAAATATTTTTTAGGATCGGACCAGTAACACCGGAGATATAAAACTGCGTCAATAGTTTGAATTTTTATCATTTAAAGTATAATTTGGAGAAATAAAAAAAAAAGATTTAACCTCCTACATCCGAACAGACTTTACCACTTTATAATATTAGTGTGAAGTAGTTATCCAACCTGTTTGAAAATAGAGGAATCGATTCGTCTTTTCTCATTCAGTTTAGGTCATGTATCTCGTAGCAATATTATATAATTCAGTCGTATTAGTTGTAGATGTTGGACAGGCATTGTGTCCAACTTTAATACCGGCTGTCAAGTGTCCAAAAGTTGTATGTTTGCTTTAACTCCGGGAAAAGCGCCACAATCTACGTTGGTAAATTGACGGTTTCATTGGAAAATAGCTGTTATTGTTACTCCTTTAACCATTATTTTTGTTTGTAAAAATGAAAATAAATATTATTCTTTTATTTTAATAGCGCTAATTTTGTTAACAGCCATACTTGGCTAGTGGCATAGCCCATGTATGCTTGTAATGTCCTTTTTTTCCCTAACCGAAACCTTCTGTATGTTATGTAATCCACTTTTAAAATAAGTACACGCAGTTTAATTTTAGACTTTGTATCCTTACATCATAATATAGACCAATTTTCCATGTGAATTTGAATGTAAAACAGTTTTTATAAACTTGTTGCGACATAATTGTGATTTTGTGAGGATACTAACCAATACACAAGTTTATTCTTAGCTTGAGAGCTAATACTACGCTATATATATACTTGAGGCTAATGAACTTCGTGCTCACCATCATCATGTCAACCGAAAGACGTCCACTGTTGGACAAAGGCCTCTGCCAAGGATCTCCACGATGGCCCGACTTGCGCTACCCGCTAGCATCCTCACAATATTATCGGTCCACCTTGTGGAACAAAAACCTATTACGCAGAAATAGCTCCAAAAAAGACTAGTTTTATAAATAGCTTAATTTTGCTACCTCGTTACCTCGTCATTATTCAAAGGCCACACGTTAAAAAAGCATATATTAAGTGCGTAGTTAATAAATCTAGGAAGATTAATGACGAGAGACGCAAACGCGTGCTAATTTATGTGCAAAGTCGTTGGAAGTTAGACACGTGTCCTGGGAAATGTATATTCAAGGAAGCTTCGTTATTCATTCGCTTGCTGTCGTATATGTAGGCTCGTGAGGAGTTCATTAACCGCGAATATGAATTTTAATAAGGAAATCGTTTATTGGGTTATAATTTGAACATGAATTAGATTTTGTGTAATTCTGTCTTGCTGTTTTTTTCTGAAGTTGGGATTGATTTTTTTGACGAGGTGGAAATCTTCAAAAGATACCTGATTACAAAGAGGGGTCGCACTTTGCCTGACGGCTCATCCCTGTCGACCGGCTTTGCAGTCCCTTCCCAATCCAGCTTATCAACAGCACTGACCTGGCCACATTGTGGCCAAATCAGTATCGCGCCATTCAACGTTCAACAAGATCATTTTCGCCGATCATTTTTTAACACATGAGTAATGTTGTAGGCGCACTCTTTTCGAGAACGATAGATTTTACGAAGTTTGCCGATGCTTCATCTAAGTTGTGTCATACTATACAGAACTGTATAGTGACAAAGTATAAACATAACATAACATAAACTTTTGAATTCATTAACATTCGTAGGATTATCCTTTAACATACTGTAATGAAAGGGATTACATTTTCATTTACAAAATAAGGTAATGAAATATTGATTCTTTATTTAACCTTAGTTTTTTTTTCCTTTTTCCTATTTGAATAATAATTTCCATCTGAGCTGATTTGATTTTCCAATAAGACTTACGTTACAATAAAGTCAGGTAGATTACGTTTTTTTTATAAGATAATAGGGTAGTTGACTGACACATCAAATCAGCTACTTTTTAATAAATGTCAAAACGATAGTTTATAAGGAATTTTGTATGAAATATTACATTATGACGTCATAGTTTCACAGCATCAAATCATCTACTCTTAGTGGTTCCACTGGTAATTAAAAATCATAAAATGCATTAAATGTACAACGTATTTGATATTTCCACGTGTTTTTAGATGTTTTATGCATTGGTTAGTGTTTGGTCATTTATTTTTGACACTGTCAACTACCCTATTTATTACGCATACCTAAAATTTATTGACAAATAATTTGTCAAATTAATTAATAGATGAGATAAAAAATATATATCCTGGGGACATTCTTCATACACAGATATCACGGAAACTAGATAACTGATATGCTACTTATTTTTTTTTGTAAATAGCTTTTTTAGTTATATACTTATAATTACACTCAGAATCAGGACAAACAACATGTATAATCATGCGAGTTTTTTTGGAATCACGTGAGTGATACCCCTGGAGTTACAAGTAGTTTCTAGGCAGCGGTAACCGCTTACCATCAGGCGGGCATGACATGTTTGCTACCTTGTAGTATAAAAACTGTCAGCTCGTTTTTATGTACAAAAATACATTGTTTAATTATTACTATTATTGTTTGTTTTCCTAAAGCTTTCAATGTACCTATGTTTTTCAAACAATGATAAATTCTATACTAATCTATACTAATAATAAAGCTGAAGAGTTTGTTTGTTTGAACGCGCTAATCTCTGGTGTTACTGATCCTATTCCAAAAAATATTTCACTAATAGAATGCTACATTATCACTGAAGGTTATAGGCTACTTTCTATCCGGGAACCAGAGTGGAGCCGCGGGGAACAGCTAGTTTAAAATAAATATTTGTAATAAATTTTAGATACATCAACAGATCCTATATGTATGACATGTAACAAGGCATGTTGCACTTTAAATAATTGCCTACTTATTTTAGTGTAAACGTTTTCGGGTAATATTCCATTATATTTCAGTCTAACTAGACAGGCGGTATGAAAGCAAGAATTATACTTATTAGACTAGTACGAACCTATATATGTTGCAGTCAAAACTCTTAACTAGTACAAAGTATTTCTGACCGTAGGCTTTCGACAATAGTACCTACTTTTGATTGAAATAACAGTAAAAAGCAGATTTGCCCAATGGAGCTGGCTGAAAGTATTTATGACTAATTTCATCAAAAGTAGTCTAAGGAGGATAAAGACAACAAAGAAACGCATGTTTATAAAGTTTTATAATAATAATTACAATCTACATAATATAAAAAAAATATAAACTAAATATTATTAGAGTATGCAGATATTGGATAAAAAAAGCGATTACAGCGATAATAGATAGTTCAATATTATGATGACAAAAAGACGAATTTGAACACTTCCTAGATTTAACCAGTTAAAAATGATTTTGACTGATGCTCTAGCGGCTAAACAAGGAACGTCAGTTAAAACAACTTTTAACCGTAAATTTGCACTTAAAGACATTATTAACCAATGATTTTCAGACGAAACTACTTTTGACCAACATGTTACGTTAAAAATATTTTTACCTGTTTTTTCTGTTCAAAGTACTTTTGACTGGATAAGAGTTTTGACTGCAACATATATTATTAGCATTCTCATTATTAGATCGTCAGAAGCTCGTTTATCTAATATTACACATCTCGCAAAGAGGAGAACCGACGGATTTGATTACGCTATTAGACACACACGTCCATATACGAATAGTTAATTGGGTTTGTCATTGTTGATAGAACGAAATTATCGCTTCGTACCAAAATTGCGTCGTTGCGCCTGCCAAGTTCCATAAGTGATTTTTGTAAGGTTTTGGAAAAAAACTAAAAACATGTTATTGAATTGAAAATGAAAAACTCAGCATTATTAGCCCGCGAAATTATTATTTTTTTAAGTTTTTTTTAAATTACAGCTCAGTAATAGGTCATTTATTTGTCAAAATGTGATTTGCGCTTCATTAATATGCCAATTGATTACTGTATGTATGTATACATTATGCTTTTTAAACTATTTAAATCCATACATTGGTTCTTTTTCGATTAATAACGCGTAGGAACCAATGTACAGTTTTATAATATTTTGAATGCGAAATGAATACATAGATAGATCTATAGCCATATTTTAATGTCGCGAATCACATTTTGACTAATAAATGACCTATTACTGAGCTGCAATTTGAAAAACACCTTAAAAAAATGAATTTCGCGGGCTTTTTGTCACATCCTCCTTAAGAGGCTAGAATGTGATGTAATGTTTAGCGAAAAAAGCCGCATAAAAAATGCACAAATGGCATTTGGCAGGCGCAGCGACGTTGCCAAAATGCCGGCTAAAATTAGCAAGCAAAAATTTCTTAGCATATTGCGAACTGATGACAAGTTTAATTGTTGTAGGTATACGAACCATTTAGGTTTGACCCCTGACGAAAAAGACAGGTGTTATAAGTTTACGAACCATTTAAGTTTGTAGTTTGTATCGTGCGATTATAGCTCCTAAACGAATGTACCGACTTTAATTTTTTTTTTTTTATACCAAAGGTGACTGAATCGAAAGTGTTCTGAGCTATGTTTCAAGAAAATCCGCTCAGCCGTATGAAAATGATCACCAATTTTCTAGTGAGTTTCAGGGGCTTGTTTAAATAATTTAATTTTCTTATAAGAATGCTAAAGTCTTTTATATAAATCGTAATCTATCGCCAAATATTCTGCTAATTCACTCTACTTACCAGCTGTTTACCAACATTTTCTTTTTTAATAATATTTCGACATTGATTAAGCGGACTTCAGAAAACTAATTAGAATATTCGAACAAGACTTTTAATGCTGCTAAAAACAAGATTTTCATTAAAAAAGTACCCGATCAAGTAAAACTAAAGTATAATTCATATAATTCTTTATGCATTAATTTAATTAAAACTGAACCTTAATTTAGTTGTGATTAAACCTATTTTCCAATCTTCTGTCAATATCAAATAAGACAAAATAGAATCAGGCGGTCGGGGATAATTATGTAGGTATTACTAGCGACCCGCCCCGGCTTCGGACGGTTTTTCTCGGCTTTTCTGTACTATAATAATGTATGTTTTATACATATAAACCTTCCTCTATCACTCTATCTATTGCTGAACTGCATTAAACCGTTGAGTAGTTTAAAAAAAGCGCACAGACGGCGGTTTCAGTTTTATATTATGTAGAGATGTTATTAGTTCGAGGTATTCGATATAATAATAACAACTCAAAAATGATTGGCATCTCGTATCATCATGTTTTAATTTACCTTCATAATATGAATGTGTATGTCACAGAGTTAATTACTCCATCAATCATTGCGTAGGTACTTTAATTGGATTTTGTTGAAAACCAATATATTGGTGAAACAACGTCATTATCAATATGTTGGATGAATATGAACACTGAAGAAGCTTATTATACGAAAATAAAAATAAGGTATCATTATTTCAGTGAAATTAAATGCGACGTAGAATTCTGAATGAATATTTTTTTTGAAAGGCCTAAAGTTGGTAGCCTCTGATGGCTGCATCAACCTTATCGGACAATCGGCGAGCTCAGTGGGCTCTCAGCCGGGTAACATTTAGGTAACCACGCCTGAGGGCACCCCCGAATGGGGTAGTAGAGTCGGTAGTAGAGTCTATTGTAAAACTGTAACTGTTGACGTTCATAAGTGCCTTATTAGGGCCTAAACTGAATAAATGAGTTTTTGATTTGATTTGATTTTGGTACGAACCTCGGCTCAGGGCTTTACCGGGGGAGGGGGAGGACTTTGTACGAGTTACGACTAATTGGGGGCAGTCGGATTACTAATGGCAGCTCGGGCCGCTTGAACGGGACGAGACTGAGTGGGACGTCGGAACTCGCCGTCGAGGACGAATGAATAATTACTATTCTTAATTAATTATTATACATACGAAAGTGTGTTTGTTGGTTTGTCCTTCTTATAAAAAGCAACATAGCAACAGATCGTGATAGGATATCTATTCATGAATACTGTAAAGAAGAGGTCAAAAAGTGAAACTGAATTCAAATCGGTCAAGAAGATAATAGACAGCGATTCAAATCAAATCAAAACTCATTTATTCAGTTTAGGCCCTAATAAGGCACTTATGAATGTCAAAAGTTACAGTTTTACAATAGACTCTACTACCGGTTCGGAATACACTTGAACTGAGAAGACTCCGGCAAGAAACTCAGCAAGGCTTCTTTTTTTGGAGGTTTTTTTATTTTTTATTTATGTAATTATTAAACAGAGAGATCTGACAAGCTATGAAGTCATATAACACCACGGCCGTATAAACTCCATGCTAAATTCTGTTTTGCTAGTTATCATATCAAATAAGTATAATGCAGGTGTCTGCTTAGTGTTTCAGTTTCAAAAGGTACTAAGAGTCAACGACTTGATGAAAGAATAAATTTAAAAACTACGTGAAAGAAGAACAAAGAACATAAGACACTGCAAACGTGTCTATAGTATTAGTGAGATGATAAAATTAACCTTGCAAAGTTTCTTGCCGACTCTTTTCTGGTATAGTTTTGGGCCATAGAGTAACTGTTAACTTAAAAGCATTGGCCTTCTTCTTAAGTTCAAAACTGAATAACTAAAATTAAAAAAATTAAGATACCCCCGAAACTCACTAGAACATTAGTGATAATTTTCAAACGGCTGAGCGGATTTTCTTGAAACATAGCTTAGAACACTCTCGATTAAGTCACCTTTCAAACAAAAAAACTAAATCAAAATCAGTCCATCCGTTCAGGAGCTATGAGGCCACAGATAGACACACACACAGATAGACAGATACGTCAAACTATAACACCCCGTCGTTTTTGGTCGGGGGTTAATAAATAGTCATCATTAGCATCATGTATAATTTTATCAAGCTTAAGGGGGATGTGCCAAAAAGCCCGCGAAATTCAATTTTTTTAGGTTTTTTTTCAAATTGCAGCTAAGTAATAGGTCATTTATTTGTCAAAATGTGATTCGCGACACTGAAATATGGTTAGATAGATCAATGGATAGATCTATTTATGTATTCTTTTTGCATTCAAAATATTATAGAACTGTACATTGGTTCCTGCGCGTTATTTATCGAAAAGGAACAAATGTATGGATTTGAATAGTTTAAAAAGCATAATGTATACATACAGTAATCAATTGGCATATTTATGAGGCGCAAATCACATTTTGACAAATATACGACCTATTACTGAGCTGCAATTTGAAACAATCCTAAAAAAAATTGAAATTCGCGGGCTTTTCGGCCGATTCACTTTAAAATACTTTGATTATTTCTGTGTATAATTTAAATATTATTGTTTACTTACCCAATTTCTCTGAAAGCGTTAATTATTTCTATCGTTCTTGTACTAACATCATTAATATTCTGACAAATTTGCTGTTTAATCAAAACTTTCAATTTTAATCATAGTAGGTATCTAAGGGAGTCGGAAAGGGATCTTCACCTAACGTAAGCACGTAACAAAAACGTATCATCGACAGCGACTTCTGCTGGGGAGTAGCATAACAATATATGTCACATATACAGCGACATCTATCCTATTGTTCTAAAATCAGCCTAATATAGGGCAATAATATTATAATTACTTGAGAACCAGATCCCTTCAAGGCTTTGTTTGCTCAAACACAGACCTTGGATGAAACTTGGCATATAAATAGATCAAATCAATCTCCTTGGATTCTTAACCTTAATATAAGATCCCGCGGGATCTTATGATTCCTCTTAAATAAATCAAAAATAATAGAATATGTCCGAAAGTACTTACATTACTAAATGTGTGTAGATACTTTCCTAGTCGTCCGTCTTTCTAAAAAAAAAAGCAAACAAATACTATTATAAATCGCATTAAAGTTACAAAAAAGGCCCCAAAAAGGCCAACAAAAGTGGAATTATTTTGATTCCCTAAAAACGGGTAAACCACCCCAAAATCGGCTCGCGTCGCATTGTCTCGCCGTGTGTCACGTCGGACTATTATCCGATAATGAGATGTTCAGTGCGTCGGATAATGGAACTGTCACTCATACCGTTATAGTAATAAGCGAATTATTTAGCGATAATCATTATTATGAGCGGATTGACAAAAGTTGGATGTGTCGGAAATTGGTAAATCACGAGGCAGTTGCTTTTTGAAATAATCTTTCGATTAAATAATAATTTATTTTGTAGGTATCTATATATATTGTATATCTATACTAATAATAAAGGTGAAGAATTTGTTTTTTGTTTGAACGCGATAATCTGAGGAGTGACTGGTCCGTTTCGAAAAAATCTTTCACTATTTCATGAAAATGTTACTAATATACCTGGGAGGAATATGTTGATGATTTTTTTTGTTATTAATCAGTAAATATACTACCATTCTTCTCGCAAATAACATGTTGATAACTTACGACCTATAACTGAGCTGCAATTTGCAAAAAACGTGATAAAATTTGAATTTCGCGCTCCAACCGAAGGTATACTCTTAATAGGAAGCTACATTATAGTTGGAACGGAGTGAAACCGCCGGGAACAGCAAGTTTCGAATAAATATATACTAGCTGCCCCCCGCAGTGTCACCTGCGATTCTGGGATAAAAAGGAGCCTATGTCCAAATCAAATCAAATCAAAAATCATTTATTCAGTTTAGGCCCTAATAAGGCACTTTTGAATGTCAAAAGTTACAGTTTTAGAATAGACTCTACTACCGGTTCGGAATACACTTGAACTGAGAAGACTCCGGCAAGAAACTCAGCAAGGCTTCTTTTTTTTGGTGGATCTTTTTTTTTTTAATTTATGTAATTACAGTTTTAAATATAAATAATCCTTATCCATATCATAGGCTATCCGCGTGCCAAATTACATTGCGATTGATTCAGTGGCTTATACTTGAAAAGGAGACAAACAGACACCTTAACTAGAGTTCTTTATCTGCATTAGTGCGAACACATTAACAAAAGAATGTATACCTATGTACTTACTTTTTATATTACTTATTTGGTTTCTTTAGTACTATAATCTCTACGTATCTGACAGCTGTGTGTAAAGACAGTTCCAGATTATTTAATATTAGAAGCAATTGGGGTAGAAACTCTAGGGCCTTGGGGACCGGAGGCTCATCTTCTGTTCAAAGTGGTCTCCTATCGACTCATTCAGGCCCCTCATGACAAGAAGGCTGGCACGTATTTTGCACAAAGAATTAGCATTGCTATTCAGCGTGGCAATGCGGCCAGCCTTCTTGGCACGCTACCGCTAGGCAGCGATTTGGGACAATTTTTTTACTTATAAGTAGGTAGGTAGTAAGAAGTTTTTATTTTTTTATGTACATAGTTAATGTTAGTTTAGTTTAGATTATATAGTTTTAATTTGTATGTATATATATTTTATTTTAAGTAAGTTAATATATGTTAATATTAGAAAGTTTTATGTTTTCAGTTAAATATTACTAATTTGATCGAAAGAAGATTACTAAATTTGGCAATACTGCTTACTAATATATATTATGATGGTTCAATTCAAAACTTTAAAGTGCTGACATTCAATTAGTTTATATCAGAAAACCCAGCTGTTACAAAAATTTATGATAAAGTCTAAGCCTATATTACGTAATTTAAATTTTCATTTTGTCATTAATGTACAAAACTTTTGCCTGAATATTAACTTTAACCCTGGATCGTGGGTGAAACCGGGGAGGACAGTTAGTCCTACTTATATTATAAGCGAGTTTGTGAGTATGGATGTATGGATGTTTGTTACTCCTTCACTCAAAAACTACTGAACGGATTTGAATGAAATTTGGAACACAGATAGTTTATAACATAGATTAACACATAAAATACTTTTTATCCTGGAAAAACATAAGATCCCTCGGGAATTTGGGTGAAACCGCGGGGCGGAATCTAGTTAAATATAAAAAGGTCATGGGGTAATACAGGCTCAGAAGTGGCAGTTGTCTAAGGGCTGAGGTTCAAATAATGACGGCTATTCGTAACTGGCTGAGCGCTTTAGCCAAAGGTTTCCTGATTTATGAACGTTTCAGAAGGTTTCCTCACTAAAACGCTTATAACTCTTCAGGTTTAAGTAGCGTTACATTAAAGTGTTATAGGCAAGTTATAGCAGTCATTTTTGTAAAATAACTTTCTTTTTTTTTACTATGTATGGCCTTTGTTTGACCACAATCTCACCGTGGTCAATGCTGATGTGGCCGATGATGGTAAGCACACAAAGCCTAGAAAGGAAGCGGCTCTCAAGTGCAGCTGTCGGAACACACCGGAAGGTGCTTGGCGACAGATTTTCAACTTGAGGGTGGTAGCCAGCCAGGCGGGTATTACAAAGTACCCTACCACCGTGCTATGGTTTCCTCACGATGTTTTCCTTCACCGAAAGCTCAAGCTCATTGTAGGATTCGAACCTTCGTCTCGGCATCCGACGTCACTACCACTGAGCTATCATCAATTAATAAAGCATTATCATCAAAAGTTATAATATTACCGCTTATCTTACAATCTTAGCGCTTAGACGTTTAGTAAAACGTCTACCAACTGTTTCGTACAGTGCCTGCCCAAAGTTTGGAACTTCCACTTCTGAATATTGAGCGAACTTTACAGTTTGGAAGATCTGTTAACTGGAAAATGGAATATTATCTACGTGATATAGTTACACGAGGTATTGTAATTATTATTGAATTTTAATTAATTATTTGTAATTTAGTTCGTGCTTGAAATTATTAGTATGATTTTTTAATGTGGCCGACGATCGTAGGTGCAGGGAGGATTTGTAGATTGATTAAAACATCCTGGCTCGAAAAAAATAGTAATCTATTGAATAAATAAAAAACTGAAAATATCCTGGCTCGAAAAATGCCTATACACAGGCCTATACATAGTAAAAAAAAAAAAAATATTTTACGGCGTAATATATCACTACATAGTATAAAACAAAGTCGCCCGCTGTCTGTCTGTCCCCATGTATGCTTAGATCTTTAAAACTACGCAACGGATTTTGATGCGGTTTTTTTTAATAGATACAGTGATTTTATATGTACAATACATGCATAATATAGTAGAGAAAAGCTGAGAAAATCTGGACGAAGCCGGGACGGGTTTTCTTACATCAGTTGTAAATTTAAGGATATTTCTTTCATTCAAATGCAATCCTACTTTGTGGCAATGTCGCTTGTATTCTCGGAACGATGCCTTCGGACAGCGACTTTTATTTAGTTCAGTCCTTTTTATTTAAGTAGTTTTTGGTTTATATTTAGTACTTATAGACACCTCTATTAAAAAACTAAATCCTACTTTATTAATGCAAAAAAAAAATCAAACATGATTAAATTATCAGGAGTAGGTATGTTATAATTTGTATTCTTTTCTACAAGCTTCATCTAGAATAGTAGTTTATGATACTGTTGCATAATAGGGGTTATTAAATACGAGTGTGAGTTTAAGGAACCTCGCCTATCACACGAGTTTTTAATACCTAATTATGTGCAGTATCATACAGTACTTTATCTAAACTAAAAAATTGAAAAATTGATAGTATTTTTCTACCAACTTTTCAAAAAAAAGACAAGAAAATTGTGTCATATATGTAGGCAAAAACAATAAAATAAACAGACACAATAATCATATACATAATCAAATCCGTGTTGCCAACTCCCAAAAATTCTTACCTCTAAATTTCAAGTCAAAAATTTGTCACATTGTCATCGTCAAATTGAATTGATACTGATTGATTATACTATTGATAGGTCCAAAGTGTACTTTAATAGAAAAAAAGTTATTTTATAGCATTATCTTGGGAACACAACTGTACTATAATCATTATACACGGGTGTGCCTAAAGTGGGTCATTAAAGTACTGATTTTGATTTCATAATAAGAACATTACGATATGAGAGTAGATAAATTCACTTAATTACACTCACCTTAAGATATTGGCGTTAAAATGAAATGTTGATCACCGTAAGAAACACGGTGACATTTGAAGTAACAAACATTTACTCCCACAAAGAAATTGAAGTAAGAACATAGAACCAATTAGAATCGTCATAATATTAAATAATTCAGGCGTAATCAAGCAGAGAGCAAACAAACAAACCTTTTGCAAAGAGCGAAGCACTGACATTTATAATGTAACCATTAAAATTTGCTGGAAAGGTGAGCTACAAAAAAAATATGTACAGGATTTTTTTGCGGGTCCCAGAGATTCGCATCACGTCTGAGAGGGTTGGCAAAAAAGGCAATCCTTTACGTGTACACAATTAAGGAAACGAGCGGTAGGGTCAACAACAGCGTCTGTTTGAACAATTTGTTGATTACATTGATGGTTGGATAAAATCTCGATTGTTATTTTTGATGGGCTGTTTTATTTAAAGAAGTTTTTTTGTTTTTTTTTTAATACGCGATGTCTTCAATGTAATTCCACGATAATTTCGCCACACTTGCAGTTTCATATCTGAAGTGAATTCGTAATATGGACATTTATCAAATTTTTCAGATTTGTATGGAGTTTCCTAATATAGCCCAATTTTAAGCGAAATAAAATTGTTTCTGCAAATTCGTCAGAAGCTCCTGAAATTTTGTAGATACTAACCGCAGTATTCGGTCTAATATACTCAGCCAAAATCAGCTTGTTTATTATAAAACATGGCGGCGATGATAGCTCTATGGTAATGAAGTTTAATGCCACGTGAGCCACACTTTTGAATCCTACAAAAGTTTCGAGTTTTCGGTGAAGGAAAACATCGTGAGGAAACCATAGTACTTTGCAGGCTCGTTGGCTAACGCTTGTTAAAATGTCACGAAATAAGACAGTATATTTTGTGGCTAAAAAATAGATTTTGAAACGTCTTTTCATGTTCATTAGATAGAGATTAAAAAGAGCTATAAACCAACAATAAGAGTTATAATACTATTCGTAGTTTAATCCATATGTTTACAGAGCAATATTTCACTGTATTAACATTTTATAAAATACTTGTAATAATTCAAAGGATATTATATCGCTAATACAAACTTGGGGTCACAATTGAAATGTTCATTTTAAAATATGTGCCTCATAAAAACGTGAGGGGCTAGGAAAAAAGCGATTGCGATGTTATTTAATTGGTTGGCTTGCGGATAGGACGCGCATCAAAAACTACACACATTAATAATTTAAAAAATAAATATCTATTAGTGATTAATTTTCTTGTAAATTAGGTATTTATGAGGTTTAAATTGCAAATCAAAATATCATTAAATATGGTTTGCAGAAGGATTAGTTAGATTTTTACATTGAAGTCTTATACAATTAGCAAATACCTTTTTTATGTCTAGAGGTTGACAAGCAGTCAGACAATCTATGTGATGGAAAGTGGTCATCGCACGATCGATATTAATAATTTATTTCCGACCTTGAGCTCTTTTTATTAATTTTTTGGAGAATCTCATATCGTAGCCGTAAAGAGAAATCCATAATGGAGAGGATGCTCATTCCACATCTGAATGGTCGAATGGAAATTATTTTATTTGCGTAATACCTACAATAACTACCTATTTAGTTTAAAATTTAGCTTTGTCTAAAGTTTGTCTCATGATATTTTATTTCTTTAGAATAAATAAATATTTGTAGATACATACGTCACATACGGCCATCTATCCCTAACATAGATGAATATGAAAATCGCTCTCGCTTACTCTTATAAAAACGCTGATTTCAGGCATGTACACAAAAAATCCGTTCAAAATACTAGAGCAGTATTATCTGTGAGAACATTAAACAAAATTATGAATTGATTCGATCATAAATAGGGAGCGTTACATAAAATCGGGCGGATGTTTACACGTTTGTCTGTTGTTGCAATTTTTTTCTTTTTTCGCAGAGCAAGGATCATGCCCTTTGGCCAAGTTTTTACACTTATTGGCTTTGTAATAAAATTGCCTGCTCCTTTTGATTTATGGTTTCAACGCTAAAAGGTAGTGTCTTGTTCGTTTATTTTCAAAGAGCTATCGAATCAGATTTAAGAAGTAAACTAAATCTATCCGTTACTATCGAACGTCATATAACTAGACGCCTGGGTTTTACAAGACACATACCTACCTAATAAGGGTCTAATCTCAATAAATAGCTTTCACTTGACTACAAAAGCTCAGTACAATTGCAAGTTTCAACATTAAATTACCTTCTACAAATGCTTCTTTATCATTTATTTTCATTTATATTTCTAGAAAATTTTCAATCAAATTAAAATTAGATTGCCTCTGTTTAAACCTTGTCTATGAAAAAATGTTTAAATCAAACTTGAACTGAAATTAGATTTTATTAAAGAAAATAAGCAGCTGTTTGGAAATAGAAGATTTTGTGCTCAAAGCAATATTTCATCGTAGACTGTTGTCTAGACAATAACGACCAATAAATGGCATTAAACAGGGATTCAGTTGAACCAGGGCTTAAGGCACAAGGGTTCAGTGCGATGAACTTGTAATTATTAAATTAAGCAATGCTTTTATTTTTAATTTTAAAAGGTTAACAAACCAGCAAAAGGTCTCATAATTTTAAATCAAGCAAGCCATAATATTCAATCTTTTTGTCATTTTTTTTTTTCAATAAATTCTTCTACCAATAAGAAGCTATTTTAACCCCGAGTGTTTTGTGATTTTCTAGGGCTACTTTTCATCTTAGGAACGTGCGTGAAGCCGTGAAACTTAGAGCTACTTAATTTATAACAATGAAACACTTTTTCTGGCCACGTTTTTATATCAATACTTTCCAATGAGCAGCATAAACAACTTTTACTATGTAACCTAACCTGGAAACACAAAACAAAGTTAAGCTTTTCATTCATTTAGACCGAATAAAATTTATGATTTGTATGAAGTGTGATTTTTTTTAATTAATTCTTATTAAGTTAGGTAGGTACTGGGGACAGGTTATAAAGAAGAACGACTCACCAATATTTGAAAACAAAAAAAAAAAAATATTTAAACAACTATCAATTAGACTTTTTGGCGGGAACTTGCGAAGTGACGTTGCGTTTTCGTTTTATTTTCATAAAATCGTGTATTTTGAGTTTTATTGAATATTATCGGTGGTATTTTGTCCAATAAAGATCAATATAAGTGCATCAGTGAAGTGAAATGAAATGATTACGTGTATAGTGGCTTTTCAAGTTGTCTCAAGAAGTCCATGAAAAGTTTTTGTAGAACTGCCATTGTACTAAAACTTAACTAAACTGACTGCCTATGACTCGAAGAAGATTTAACATGACTTGAACTTTGAAACTTGACGATTGACGAGAATTTTCTACATGAAGAATATAAAAATACCTACATTGCTCAACTTGACACTGGCAAAATACAAGAAGAGTGATGCCAAAAAAAAAAAAAAAACTATCAATTATTAATTTTTTTTTACGACGATCGAGATTTTGCATTCTGTGCGCAAAATGATTTAGCTAGAAATGGCGAAGATAATGAAGTCAACCTGAAAATTGCGTCAGTATCAAAATTTACGGTACAATCTGCAATTTAGTTTCAAATTAAAATCCTATAGTATAAAATATATACTATATAGACCAAGTGAAGGCAAAAGTGGACGTCGTGTCGTATAGGGAGGTTCAGGAAGCAGCGGTCAACAGGGAGAAGTGGAGGCTACACTAGGCTACACCGACAAGAGCCAGGCTCTTAAATATAGAAGAAAAAGAAGTATAAAATATATCAGCAATAGGAATGAAATTACGTATGACCGCAAGGAGGAGTTACGACGAGGCCGAGGATGTAGCAGACTTGCCTAGAAAAAGCCTATTCACTCTGGCTTTGAAGACATATTTGACATATTCCTTTGGTACCTACGTAATACGAGTAAATGGCTACTTAGTCTATAAATAAAATAAATAAAAAAAAAAAATATCCTGGGACATTCTTCACACACGGTTATCTGATCCCAAACTAAGCAGAGCTTGTACTATGGAAACCAGATAACTGATATACTACATATACTACTTTTTTTTTGTAAATACATACTTATATAGATAATTACACCCAGACTCAGGACAAACAGACATGTTCATGCACACAAATGTTTGTCCTGGATGGGAATCGAACCCACGACCTGCGGCGCAATAGGCGGTGTCTTAACCAACTGCGCCAACTGGCCCGTCAATTAAAATAAATAAATGTATCGGTAATATAATTTCTAAAATTAAATAATTTATTCATCTACATACTCAACTGATCGACCCAGTAATAAATATAGCGTTTAATCACGCACATCCACTCATAGACACTTGCAGGCAAAAGTGGTTAACGTGCTGTCATGTCACTATTCAATTATTAATTATTCACAAGTACACTCGAGCACACAACGGCTAGTCATTGTAAATTCCATTTTGTATCTGTCCACTTGATGGCATTAGCGAATTGGGTTTCGATAATTTGAAGTATTCCAATAGGGTAGTTGACTGACTTATCAAATCAGCAACTTTTTAATAAATGTCAAAACGATAGTTTATATGGAATTTTGTATGAAATGTACACTATGACGTCATAGTTTCATAGCATCATACCTCTTAGTGGTTCCACTGGTAATTAAATATCATAAAAAGCATGAATTGTTACATATTTGTTTTTTCCACGTGTTTTAGATGTTTTATGCATTGGTTAGTGTTTGGTCATTTATTATTGACAGTGTCAACTACCCTATTGTATGTATTTTTTAATTACTGTAATTTGTGAGTGCATATAGGTTACCTTTTTTAGGGTTCCGTACCCACGTGGTAAATCGGGACCAGGTCACCTGGCTGTATCTCATGAACCGTGATAGTTAGACAGTCGAAATTTTCACAGATGATGTATTTCTGTTACCGCTTTAACAAAAAATACTAAAAAAAAGAATAAAATAAATATTTAAGGAGGCTCCCATACAACAAACTTACATAATATTTAATAACTAAACTAAAATCCGAAACTCTAGAAAATTGATTATAATTTTCAAACGGCTGAGCGGATTTTCTTGAAACATAAACTCTCGATTATGACACCTTTCAAACAAAACTCAAAATAACTCCATCCGTTCAGGAGCTATGATGTCTTATACAGATACACTCTTCAAACTTATAACTTCTAGCCCTGACAAAAAAGAGGGGTGCTTTTTCGTCGGGGGTTAAAAAAGTAAAACACAGTTCTCTCACAAAATAAACTGCCCAACTCAGTACAAAAGGAACAATTTACAGGTTTGATAAATGAGACCACGCATAATGGAAAGCGGCGCAAAAATCTATGACTCTTGACCTAAATGACGAGGTGGACGTGACTACCACGAAACCAGGAGCTTTTTGTGATATAAACTAGCAGTGCCCTGCGGTTTTGCATGCGATAACAAATATTTTTTTTTTAAATAATACTAATTTATGGTTAAAAAAATTTATTTTCTCAAAAAGAAATTACAAAAGAATTTCACTTGCTAGAGAACATTTTTGAACACACATATAGGTATGCTATAATAGGATAAACAACAATCAGACTTATAAATAAAATTTTGACAAACAGAACATATGCGATAATTTAATGGTTTAATGTTAAATCCTATAAATTTCAATCTCTTCTGAGTCGGACACTCGTCAGAGCGGTCGTGGTTGCGCTGAAGAGGCATTCTTTGAGTAATTCGTTTTCTCGAGTATTGACTTCTTGGCGATACGCTCTAATCCTGACGATCATGGAATACTTCAATACATAACCTTAATATAAAAAAAAAAACAAAACAAAACAATTACATGCAAAATGTGACCTTTCGATAACAATAACTTTTCTTTCGCAGGGTACTGTCGCGAACAGAAACTGTTGATGATGTGGGTGGGGTCAACGCGTGCAGCCATAGACTTGGTAAATATTAGAAGTACTTTACTATCCTTATAAATTATGAATGGATGTTTGATTAATCAACTACGCGCGTTAGACCTGAATGGGTTTGGATCATATTTGAAATTAAAAATAAAATACTTTTTCAAAGTAAAATAACTCGCGAATATGGGCAAATCTGTGGAATGCTAGATTTTGGATTTTTTCATTAAATTGCAGTTTACATTTAATTTACTGGAAGTTTCCATATTTGTGTGTGAAGTAAATACGTAATTAATTATTATTTACTAGTTAAAACAAACAATTAAATTAAACTATTGTTGAAAACCTTACATTTTCACTGTTCATATAGGTGATATTATTTTTTAAATTTAGATTTTGCTTGTTCCCTGTCTATTAAATTGTAAAGTCTACATTATAAGTTCTCAGTGAATAATGGCATAAAATTGCGTATAATATTCAGCAGTAGACACGCGCACGGAGTCTGTTCCAAATTTAAATCGAAATCAGATACAATTTCCTCATCATTTCATATTTGTATTTGATACAATATTAATAAATTTTGGATTCTGATACCATTATTATAAAGTTCTTTTTATATAGACTTGTATGTAGCGATGTGACAATAAGATCCTCTCAAGTACCTACAGTGCTTGGCGATAGATTTTCAACTTAGGGTAACTTAACTAGTCAGATAGATACTAAAACTTACCCTATTCCGTGGTATAATTTTCACGCTTTTATTATGTTTTCTACTCGCATGGTTGCATACAATAAAAATCTACAGTTAACAGTGTAATCAGTTGCTTTTAGCAGCTCCCAGTGATGTCTAATCGGGCCACGTATCAGACCACCGTGGTGGTCCGACTTCCCACTTCCATCTTTGGATTAAAAAAAGTCGTAGAACAAAGTTGTCAGTCTTGATGAACCAAAGATTCAAACATTAAGAGGTTTTGCGTTTGTTACCAGTGACCCTGTATTTTAGAAGAAAAAATAGTTTCACATACCTAGTTTTCTAAAAATCGTTGTTTTTAAATTGGCGCCAAAAGAACTCATAACTAATAGTTATAGAGCAATAGATTCTACAAAAGCTGACTGCAAAAAAATATATAAAAGACGTATGTGAATAAGGTGTAATAAATTATCCAAAGTCGATTTGCCACAAACAGGCCAGACAATTTAACAATGAATTGACCATTTGGAGAATGCAAAAGCATTTCTCAAATTTGTGACAAAAAATATATGAATGAACGTAAAAATGAATGAATGAATACACAAGTGAATGTAACAGACTCTCTGGCGTCGTTTATTTTGTAATTTGAAAGTTATTTTTTTCGTGTCTGGTGTGTTTTTTTTTTCGTTTACCTGCCAGTGCCAAGTGCATGAGATTTTTGTTTGATAAGCCGAAGGCTGCCTTTTGTATTTTCGCACAGCGAAAGTTCTAAATTCAAATAAAATTCTTAGTTTCAAATGTTTCACATGGCCAGCCTAGTTGGCTCTGAATATTAATTTAAAATTAGAATTGTTTTTGCCATTTTTTCATAAACTTATAAAAATAATGGTTTATTCTAGGTTTATTGCAAAATCAGAAATAATAGAATATAATTTTAATTAATATAATAAACTAAATAATCTACAGCCTCAGACGAAGTCCAAGATAAAAATAAAAACATGTTATTGCAAAGCTAAAAATTTATAAACAAAATAAAACAAATTATTAACACGTTACGATCTCTTTGTTTTTCCTTTTCCTTCACATTTGTTACACTCCTTTGAGGCAAAGCCGGGAAGGCAAATATTTATCGAGCCCTTTTTGAATCGTAGAAATGTGTTTACAACGGTTTTCCTCCAATTTCCTACAAACAGGTGTGGAAGTATTTTTTTGCAGTACTTATTTAGTATTTTGTTTCGTCGACAAATAAAGCTTTGAAGAGCTTTTTAGTCAGAATTTTGTTATTTTGATTTTTGTCAACATTTATCTTTTATTTCAGGTTCTGTTTTTTAATTTGGTAAATAAATATATAATATCTTGGGACATTTTTCACACACAGTTATTTGATTCCAAACTAAGTAGAGCTTGTACTATGGGTACTTTGGAAACCAGATATACTACATAATATACCTATATACTTACTACTTTTTTTTCTAAATACAAACTTCATACACCCAAACTAAGCTTATATTGTAATCTTGTCTATGACTACGATTTACCATGAAGACCAAATTATTTACCAATATTCCATTGGTCAATACATTTTAAATTAATAACGTCTAAATTGGTAGGTACCGGTGAAATTAAAAAAACCTAAGCTTTACGAACTGGTATTAGTAAAGTACCCCAGGGTTTAAATTCACAGACATATTTTACTGAAAATAATATAGTCATATTTTTTGGATATTTGTCACTTACCTTGCATTCTAATGTATTCTCTCCTAACTACCCTTTTCGATAATACATACCTACATACACGTAGTCAACTACATCCTGAAAAAAAATACAACATAAATCTTCAGAAACGGCTTTTGCAATGCCGACTGCCTCAAGAAGTACCGAAAAGGGTAATCGCTTAATCGATCACACTTGATGATCGATTCACTCGAGTAACGAGAAATATTTGAAGCATCCCTTTGTAGTGGCGGCGGATGGTAGAGTGAAAAAGTTATCTGGCAATATCGAAAATATTTTATTTATTTTTTATGCTATAAGTCGGCAAACAAGCAAGTCTATTTGATGGTAAGCGATTACCGTAGTCTATGAATAGGGTAGGGTACTTTCTAGTACCCGCCTAGCTGGCTACCACCCTCATGTTGAAAATTTGTAGCCAAGCACCTACCGGTGTGTTCCGGCAATTGCACTTGAGAGCCAATTTGCCTTCACGGCATTGTAACAGGTCAGCAACACATTGGCAATATCTCTGGTATTGCAAATGGCGATAGGCGACGGTAACCACTTACTATCAGGTGGGCCGTATGCTTGCTTGCTACCTTAGCAGTATATAAAAAAAATGCTTTGGTCGCTAGGGGTACGTATCATTCACGTGTTTAGCCTTCCCCCCCCCTCTTCGATGAGCTCTGGCGACCTTACTCAAGCCTTGAGACGTAGACTCAAGTCTACGACCAATAAAAATTACGGATTAATTTCATCACATCGTATTTATGTGATTTCATTGGCCAAAGAAGTCTTCTTTAGTTTACGCTGGCCATGTTACGGGGGCAGGAGTTATTTGGCCGTTATTCTGTAGGGTGGAGTTAGGTATATTGAACCCTACGCAAAAATAATTGAAAAAACATTTAAAAAAAAATACAACGGAATTGATAACCTCCTCCTTATTTTTGAAGGAGGTTAAAAAGAAATAATATTTTCTGCGGTCGCAAAAAATCCCTTTGAGAATATTTTAAAACGGTAAAAGTTGTGCAAAATACATAAAGTTATGGTAAAACATTTCAAGTGGAAATATTTTTATTGGAGTAGGCTTTAAGAACGACGTGACTTATGAATAGTCAAAATCTTGTAAACGATGAATAGTCAAGTGGGAATTCCGCCGCCAAGTATCGACCTGTGTTCCGCCTGTTTGACTTGAGAGGCAGATTCTTTATAGGATTAGGGTAGGTCTAAACTTCCTTTCACAACACTATTCAGCACTATTGTAAGATTTTGAATTAAAAAAAATACATCATAAAAACATATCGAAATGATAACATTCCTCTATCCTATTTCCTATTATCCCTACTCCCTAATGCGAGTTTGTGAGTATGTTTGTCACTTCTTCACGCTCAAATCGCTGGACCAATTTTGATGAAATTTGGTATGGAAGTAGCTAATACCATAGATTAACATAGGTGTACTTTTTATCGCTATCATCGCCCAAACTATAATAAAAAAAAACTAAAATGATAACATAAAGAATATTATCCCAAATGAGTTATTACACTCATTAATCTAAATCACAGTAAGTTCATACAAAACACATGAGCAATTATAATTGCAATTAGACAACTCAGCCAAATAAATAGCTTTATAATAATGAAATTTATTGCGTATACAATAAAGTTAAATTTCGTAATATGTATAAATCGCAACAAGACTATAAATTGCAATTACGCCAGGTACAGACAGCAAAGCAATTGGCTGTTACCCGTGACGTTGAATTATTCAAATTAGTTTGTGGGTGTGGTACAAGTATAAAGTTACAAGTGGTAGCGATAAGCGACTGCGAATAATCAAATATTTGTTGTAGAGTTGTGTTGTGTGTTCTCAGAATAAATGTTTTTCTTTCTTTCTTTGTAGAATTTTTATTGTTAGTTTTATAAATAGCCTACCAAAAATTAAATATAGGTACCGCGATGGGTGCCGTGAGCAACGATACCTAAGTTTTGATTAGTCAGATCAATAATTAATAATCACCAATTGAAGAAAACCCTACATTAATAATTATGTTTAAGTACTTAGGTCCAAGTTCACCGTCTAGATGCCTTTTTCCTACGAAAATTCATAGTCAGCGCCCGATTATAATTTTTCGGACCGGTTTCTTATCAGTGAACATCGACCTTTAAATCTTTTTTTTACACAGAGACAGATTAAATAATAAAAATATATCAAGCAATATTTTTTTGTATTAAGAAAGAAAGATACATTACTATTTATTATCCATAGCTAAAGTGATTTGATTTGTGTTATACTAACTGTTCCCCATAGTTTCGCCCGCGTTCCCGGGATGACCTTCTCCATATTATAGACTACATGCCAAATTCCTTCATGATCGGTTTAGGCGTCAAAAGGAAACAGACAGGGTTACTTTCGTTATTATAATATTGGTATGCATAGGTAAATACCTTATTTTATTGCGGTTAAAATGTTTATTTAAATCGCTGCAGCTCACGCTTATCACTCACACCACACCCGAATGAACAGTGGGTACATAATCAACCCAGTATTGTTTCGGATACATGTAACGAATTGTAATTTTATTCTTTTTAATTTCACGCATGACAAAGAAAAAAAAGTTTATGAAAATAGTCTTTTGATTTTATTGTGTTCGTGATTATGGTTACGAACACAATAAAAAAAAAATATTTACTTTAAATTGTTGATTGTAGGTAGGTATTCTACGATGCACGCATCCTATACTACTAATAATTATAAATGCAAAAGTTTGTGAGTTTGTATGTTTGTTACTTCTTCACGACTTCAAACGATTGGACTAATTTTGATTAAATTTGGTATGGAGATAGCTGGAACACCCTGGAATAACATAGGCTTCTTTTTATCCCTCCAAAACGTGGGTGAAACATCGGGGTCGAAGCTCCTAATAAATGGATGTTTGTACTCTTTCACGTAAAAACGATTGAACGGATTTGGATGAAACTTGCCACATAGATAGATCATACCCTGGAATAACATATAGGCTACTATATCCCGGAAAAATATAAGATACCTTGGGAACGCGGGTGAAACCGCGGGTTGGAAGCTAGTATAACATAATTTCTAAACCTATTAGGACCCGTCAGAATCGTTAATATCAAGACATTTTCTATTTTCTCGCACTGTAGCTGTGAAAGTGTGGACTGCAGACATGAAATTTCCCCCGAGGCTATTACAGACCTAGACTTAAGAAACTTTTGCCCTACATTGCCAAAGTTAGGTAATCTAGTATGTTAATAGTTATTTATGGTATGACAGCTATTCGAACTTTATTATTTACTGCGTGTAGTCGTAAATTAAAAACTAAGCCCGTGGACTTTAATACGATTTTCGAAATTCCCACTAAATGTTTTTTTTTAGATGTATTACGTTTTGGCAAGGAAACAAATATTGTTAGTCTTTATTTACCTAAGTCTTTACCAGTACTTTGAGATTAAAGAGGTTTTGATTTAGTTACCAGTAACCCTGTATAAAATAAAAAAAAAATGAGTTGAAGAAACATAGAAACTGGAACGAAAATCATATAAAAATTACGAAAGTCTTAGCTATAATCGTGAAAACCATAGGTCGTTGAAAAAAGGCACAACGCCATCTATCGACATTAGTTTGTACTATTGCTAGAGGGTCTACTTATAATTAACGTACGCTAATTTTGCTTTGTAGCATCGATCATCGACCAGTTAATGAGACCCTTCGCTTTCTGTACTACTGAACGAGCGCGAGTCCGACTCGCACTTGGCCGGTTTTTTTATTGTTTTATTTTGGATTAGCCCCTCAGCGTGCAAACGGTAACGTGCCTTAAGGAACTCCGTTCCAAAAATCAAAAGTTACTGATTCTTTCTCAAAACATCTTGACTGTAATACCGTAAACAAAACAAATTGGCATTGCCTTAATAAATAACAGTTAGAGCAATGTCTATCACGTGTACAGTCAGGGAGAGAAGCAAAGCTTTTTTATCTAATAGACTGTAGGTAACTGTACCGTCGCTTCAATAATCCCGCATTGCTATTCAGATCACAATCTGCTGTCGGTACGGAGAATAAGGTTGTTCGCACATGATACGTACGCCACAATGGCTGTCTCTACCCTATTTATGCTGAAGCTTGGTGCGGGCGTATCCAGAGAGATATAAGAATGAGCCTTATGTCTTTGCAATCAAGTTCTAGGTGTTCTACATAGAATTCAGAATCTAAATCTTTTATTACACAATAATATTCGATCAAAATATATGATGTTTTATACTACTAAGTTAACAATCAAGCAGATGACCCACTTGATGGTAAGCGGTAGTAGACTCATACAACACTTGAACTAAATCGCGTTGCCGAGCCTGTAAATATCTCTTCACACTCGTCTTGAAGTACCTCATACTCTCCTTGGAAAAAATCATTGAGTTGGCTCATGCCACAACCTGAGCCTTTTCTGACTAAAAATTTAAAAAATGCTAATATCGGAATTCGCTTAGCTACATATTATGCTTCTAATAGTTGTGTTGTGTAGCTCAGTTTACGGCAGGCTTATACACAAAGCTCCGCCGTGCACAGACTTGACTCGAAGTGATTAAAAACTTTACGGAGTGAGAAAACATTGTTATACTTAATTATTTCACAGGCTTACGTAGCGTCACACTTATAAAGTTTTTGGGTATTCCAAATATGGTATTATTAATAATATAAGTTTAAACTATAAAATTAGGAATATGTATCAACAAAGTTGAAGCATGATCAGTTTTGAGACCTTTTCGCTTGCAGCCAGTAATCATAGTTTGCCCTGACCATTGTTGACAATAAAACGGTCTCTTGTAAAATCTTTTGTTTAGACTATTTATTGACAATGACAATCTACTATTTTATGACAAGCGCATTGTCTGGTTATATTCTGTGAGATACAGGTAGCGGCTGGTCACTGCACACAAAATACACCCTTAAGGTGATCATGCTTCAACTTTGTCGATAATACATAAGATTAAGGTTGAAAGTAGTACCAGTGAATGATAAGTTGAGAGGGAACCGTTTATCGTGGTACGGACATGTTATGAGGAGGGCTAAAAGAGTCATGAATATTCATGTTGATGGATATACAGAAAAACAGATGGATGGATTGTGCGCAAGATGATATGAGTAAGAATGGAGTGAATGCCGATATGACGGATAGAAGGGCTGATTGCAAGAAGAGTACATATTGCTCCGACCTCAAATGAGATTGGGAATACAGCAGGGAGAAGATAACGATACATTTTGAAATATCATCATCATCATATCAGCCGAAAGACGTCCACTGCTGGACAAAGGCCTCCCCCAAGGATCTCCACGATGGCCGGTCTTGCGCTACCCGCATCCAGCGGTTTCCCGCGACCCTAACAAGATCGTCGGTCCACCTTGTGGGGGGCCTGCCCACGCTGCGTCTTCCGATTCGTGGTCGCCACTCGAGAACCTTTCTGCCCCAGCAGCCGTCGGTTCTACGAGCGATGTGCCCCGCCCACTGCCACTTAAGTTTGGCAATTCTTCGGGCTATGTCGGTAACTTTGGTTCGCCTGCGGATATCATCATTTCTGATCCGATCTCGCAGGGAAACTCCGAGCATAGCCCTCTCCATTGCTCTTTGGGTGACCTTGAGCCTTCTTATGAGGCCCATCGTAAGCGACCACGTCTCTGCTCCGTAAGTCATCACTGGCAACACACACTTTTGAAATATAATTTCTGATAAAATAAAACATAAAAAAGTTCCAACAGGTTGATAAGTTTAGTGAAAAGTCATATAATAGAATAGAAAAAGTTATTTTATCTCAAAATATAATTTACAATAACAATAACTTAGCCTAAGTCTAAAGGGTTTCCCACTAAGCATAATGTCGGAACACTGAGAAAGGCTTATGGGTACGACGCTGGTTTTCAGCGATCAAATAATCTTTGTAGTAACCTTATGCCTGGCTACGCCCTCTGAAAATGTATCGCTGAGCACATTCTAAGCTTTCGTAGAAGAACAAAACAAAACTTTTATTATAATATTTATAATAATTAATCAATTCGGTTGCATGATTTTTTTATGTTTGTCCACGCATAACTTTTTTGTTTATGAACCGTTTTTAATATTTTTTGCCTTGAGTTCAGTATAGCTCCAATTATTTAATAATATTATTTATTTGAGCTATTCTACAAATAGCGACCTAAAATCAGATACTAAGGACAAATAACTTGTTTAGATTAATATGCATGCAGTTGGGTGGGACTAACGGTTGCCATGACAACGGCCACGCCCCTTACAAGCGAAAGGGGTGCCGGCAGATGCGCGTGAGTCGACACAACATGAGTTTGTGTTGAAAGCTTTCTAGATGTGTCAACGATAAGAGGCACATATCGAGAAAAATGTTTTAATGTTTTTAATTTTATTGTGAACTAACTGTTGGCAACTTCTTAGCAATAAGACCGCACATTCCATAACTTATAAGTATTTTCTGGAGTCCAATATTTTTATCGTTTTTTAAGTGTTTTATCAGGAAATTTACAAAAAGACAAACAGCCGTTCAAAATACACCGATAATTTTATAATTACAGTGTATTTTAAGCATGATAAAATGGCTTTGAAATGAAAATGTTTACTAAAGAATACCTACTTTGAAATAATGAATCTGTGGGTCTAAGATTTCAAAAGGAAAGCTGATGGGAATCGGCTTGTATGGACCCTTCACCACTACTCTTACCTGAGATGTTTCATCAAATTAATTATTTCATAACATACAGGATCGTTTAGTACACCACCGTCTGGAATGTCAGGATTTTTCATACAAGTCTTTAAAAGCCGAAAGTAAGGTCTATAATAAAACCGACAGATAAAGATCGCACTATGAAAGCTATCTGCGATCGCTTAAATAGCTTTAAAGTGGCGATTACGGTTCGAACACAAAGCCCTGGCACAATGTAAAGGTAATATGATTCTCATACAATTTGGCCATAATTTCTAAATGTCGGCATAATATTTGTAACTTGAAACTGTTGGAGAGGTGTGAAACGTCACCATTTTGATGTGTGATGTAAATTGAGCAGTGAAAACGTATCGCTTGGAGTGAAAATATGCCGTGTTTAGACAGTTTGTTTGATAAATCCTTTCGTCTATTAGTCCTACGAATATTATGTTTTAGTTTAGTTCATCATGTTTCAATAAAATTATTATTTTTTTTTTTTTTTTTAAAGGACTAAGTTGGTAGCCTCAGATGGCTGCAACAACCTTACCGGACAAATCGGCGAGCGCAGAGGGCTCTCAGCCGGGTAGATAAAATTGTATTGATAAAAAATGAAGTAGGTAAACATCACTGAATATGGAAAAAAAATATCACATGCTATTTTAACCTAAATGGGAATTTTTTGACAAAACGGCTTATCCGGTTTAAATGAATCTTCCACCAAAAAAAAGAGATATATTGACATACCTACCTAGGTCACATTAGTAAAAGTAGTTGGTTTTTAATCTATTAGCAAATTGCTTTAATTTTGATCCCATTAGCATTATAGAAACTACCTGCTAAAAATTTAAGAGTATTTTATTATTAATAGAATTTTGCGCACAAAAACCATAATACCTATGTTTTATTTTTATTTTATTGAAAAAATGTAGACATCTACGTGATTTAAATTAACTAACCACGTTACATCAGTAAAAACTTTCAATGCAACACTAAATTATATAGGGTAGCAACATTTTATTGGTGGGTCGGTCTGTAACCTTATATTGTGCAATTGCTATCAAATTATGGTTCTTATTGTCCCTTTATCGGCAAGTAATCGAGTTCATTCAATAACATAATAAGATTTGTTTTTGACATTAAATTGTTATTCTTTGTTAACTCCAACAATGTCATTGAAATTAACAAGTTTAACACTCTGACACACAATTTTTAATGATCTGCTTCTGATTTAAATAATGCCTTTATGTTCAATGCTTCATTTTTATTAATACGATATAAAGCTTGTATTTAATCGTAACTTTTTGACCAGAATCATGTTTTTTCAAGTCTAGATAGAGTACCTATCTGCAATGAGTTTATCAGACAAAGAACCAAAGTAGCCGACATAACTCATCGAATTAGCAAGCTGTAGTGGCAATGGGCCAGTCAAGTCTGCCGAAGAACGGACGGTCGATGGAGCAGAGTGTTAGGTGGAGACCGCGTCTAGGCAAGCGTAGTGTGGGACGCCCTCCAGCACGATGTACCCGGATTGGGCTGCATGCGGGTGGCGAAAAATCGGAAGGAGTTGCGCGCATTGGGAGAGGCCTATGTACAACAGTGGATCCAAAATGGCTGATGATGATGATGATTCCTAGTCGCACTTCTTTTACATACATTTACAACTAGATAAGTAAGTTCTTTCTTATATTCTAACTTTACTTACTAGAAGAAAGATAAAGAGAACATATTTATTACGGGTAAATAGTCGAGCGCCCTAAAGGTGGCGAATAATTCCATATTGAAAATAAGCATTTGGTCTAATTTGACATGACTACAATTTCTTTTATCTCTTTCTTATGTTTAGAAAGATATATATTCAGATAAAATTTCTTCAGGCCAGTGTCCACCAATATTTTCTCTTCAACTGGCTAGGGATCGAAAGTTCACATAAGTATTTGAACGAGTTGTAAAAGTTTTCAAGAAAAATATGAACCAAGTAAAGTAACTTGACTAAAGTTACTGAAACATATTTCAACTGACAAAGAACGGTTTTGACCAAGACGTAATATTTTTTTTAGCTTTATTTAGGTACTGTATGTGCATACCTAAACAAGAGCTATGTTTAGGTACCTACCTACAGTGTATATTATTTTTTATCCTAGTTTTCTAATAACGAGATTTATAAAAAGCATTATTTAAGTAGGTATTGCGTGAAATTACACAAACCATTTTTGAATTTTTCATACAGTAAGTACCTAACGGTTTTTCGCATTAATTGTTACGTTATGGGTCGCAGACTAACAAAGGCTACTTTATATCCCAACCATTTATATTATTAAACTTAATTTAGCTAAATTCTCAATTATATAAATGAAGTAATTGAAAGATTATTGCAAAATTAAAATTATTCTCAACTAGCGACCCGCCTCGGCTTTTCTGTACTATAATATGCATGTATTATGCATACAACCGCAACCTTGCTCTTGAATCACTCTATCTATTAAAATAATCCGCATCAAAATCCGTTGCGTAGTTTTAATGATCTAAGCATACATATGGACAGACAGACGGGAAGCAACTTTGTTTTATACTATGTAGTGACTAGGCTAATATCCTATCCTCAGATGCAATCGCGCAATTTAAACTTATTATGAAACATGTCCTAACAGAGCTGTATAGGTAGGGATTGCACAAGTTTGATCACACTTATTGCGCTTGGGCCGCGGCGCGCCGCCGGCAATCTACGCCCGCAGGGGGGGTGGCCCACTTTATGATAACTCGATAACCCGTAGTGTTTGCAGAATAACACTAACTGATATTCGGTTGAAATTAACTATGTGACGCAGCGTGGGCAGGCCCACAAGGTGGACCGACGATCTTGTGAGGGTCGGAAGGAAAACGCTGGTTGCGGGTAGCGCAAGGCCGTCCATCGTGGAGATCCTTGGGGGAAGATGTCCAGTAGTGGACGTCTTACGGCTGACATGATGATGATGAAATAGAACCGCCTTCAAAGGCACTAAAACGTATAAAATACCTACCTTTTTTAGTCCGCGTGTCCGAATAGAAAAAAGCTAATTTTATTTTTCACTTTTCATTTTATTTTTTGACGTTTCTTTTTAATAATTAAGGACTTTCTTCGACAGCCGACCGTCTCCTGGATGCAATAACTCGGCTAAATTAAAAAGTTTTCATCACAACGAATGTAATAAGCCCAAACACGAGATAGCTGCCGTTTAAGAGTAGGTACCCTCGACTTTCTGTCGTCCTCATCATCAGATGAAATCAAAGAACGTGAAAAAACAATCTTCCTTATTTCTACTCTTAGAGGTTCAATTTTGTTTATGTTTTCAAAAAAAGGAACCAATTTTGAGGTATGAATAGTATTGTCGATTGAAATTTTGTATCAATGAAAAAAATTACCCGTTACAAAAATAATTTATTACCTTTCTATGCTATCCATCCTTCGCTAACTAACCACCAAAGAACTTATCAAGCGTGTTGGTTCATCCACGTGTGAGCCGTCTTATATCCCACCGGGATTCTTAGCAAAGCCTTCCTTTACGCTTCCTGTTACTTGTCCTATATACCATAATTTTATTTTCAAACGGGTCGGTAATAAAAACCTCTATAAATGAAAACCATAATTCATAAATTAAGCTTTTTAATATATTCACCAAAAATAAATAAAAAGGTTTTACTTCTTTTAGTTTCTAATTTAAAAGGATTGCTCAAATATTTTAAAAGTTATCGCACATTTTTAATAACCACAATTGCGGCCCAGTATTTATAGTAATATTATGGAGGTAAAGTAAGTTTATATATAAGTTTGTATGTAGAAGGTAATAATAATACCTATCAGGAGTTACATTACTGGTCAGATTCAAAAAATCTTTCACTAATACAAAGCTACATTGACCTCGAGTACTATAGGCTACGTATAACATAAACTGAATACACATTTAGGTAATCAGTTCAGGCCCTGATATGGTACTTATGAATGTCACAAAACTGATAACACCACTGACTCGGAAACACTTTAACTGAGAAAGCAACAATAAAAAACAATTTTACTTTTGCGTCTCAAAATGATTCTGAAGTATTTTCCGTCTATTTAAAGATAAAAAAATATCTCATCCGTCTGTTGACACAAGCATAGCCTAAATTGATATTTTTATAAAAAGAAACATTCTTCGTGTTATGTTTTTTTATTGACTCGTGTCTGCCACCTGGCTATTCTCGCAACAGAACGCTATTAATAAAAGTAAATTAACCTTAAAATGCCACTCCCACTTTGATAGTATAAAGGAAGTTCTGATTGAAAAAATATATAGAAAAGGTAAAACGAAAAGGGAAAAGGTACACGTGAGTTAAACGTCTGCTTCATCTATTTTTAGATAGAGATGCTGCTTTGGAAAGAAATCTATGTATTATCATAGATCTACATACAATACATCTAGTACACTAATATTATTGTGAAAAAAAATTTGTATTTTTATTGAATAAAATACTATCCAGACAGGAGAAAAAGGAGTGAGAGTATTTGTAAATACAATGAAAAAACAAAAGATTCAAGTAATCAAATAAATAACAGTATTAAATAGGTAAGGAGGTTATTTTCAACACCCACCCTACCTCATGACCTGGGATGAAGTTCAAATGCACTTCACAAGTGTATCAAACGATCCTTCACAACTGCCTTCGTAAACAAGTCCGCAAATTGATCAGAATTTGAATTATTATCTATATATATCTCTACGTCTTCGTCTTCCTTAGTAAAAGTTTTTTTTTATCTAGGATAATTTTCACGTACGACTATCTGATCCAAAACCAAGTAATTTGATAAAAAAACTGGTATGTCTGTGAAACTTTTAGGACTATACGAGACGCTACATTTGAATTTGAATTCTAAAATGTAGTTTAATAATTACAAAAGACTAACAGAGCTCTCTATTGAATATTAAGTGTTTGAAAACCTTCGTTTCTTCTACATTAGTATGGATCGAGGCAAAGTTAAGAATTGTTAATCCCACAAGCTTAGAGTAGACTAGATACGGTACGGTGGTCCCAGTGATCCCCGAGGCTATACCGGAGGGCCACCCATACCGGGCAGGCTTGGGGTGAGAGACCAGACGAAGAGCAACACGGACCCCTCGTTTTTTTCCCATTGCTAAAGGGTAGGTCTTCTCTCGGTACTTCTCTCATTAGGAGAGTTGACTGGTGATCAGACTACCCTACTCTCCTTCCCTTTCCTTCCCAGCTCCTCTATTGTTTCGGTGGAAGACAACCACTTACGTGGGCTCCCACATAATTTTTCGATGGGTCCGGAGTGCACTAATACTGCTTCTGGACGGACGCAACATTGGCAGGTCACTGATGCGGACCGGGAGGCCTGGCCTTAATCGGCTGGGTGTCTCGCTGCTGAGCGCAATTAACCTGCAGCCCGAGGTGTTACTGCTGAGTGCGACAAGAGGCCTTGACACCCCATATGAGTCCACGGGGGGCGGACTCGGAGGGGTCTGCTGCCTGTCACAGTTAGGACTCAGGTGGATTGCGAATGTACCCGTACGCTACTCGAGACGAGACGGTAAGGACAACAACAAAGAGGAGGACTTTCACCAGGCCAAAATTCCAAAACTGTAAAAACTTAAGGATAACCGAGTCAACGACAAGAATCTTTGAAAAGCCAGTTATCGCAGTTGGTTAAGACACCACCTATCACGCCACTGCTCATGGGTTCGATTCCCATCCAGGACAAACATTTGTGTGCATGAACATGTCTGTTTTCCTGTGTCTGGGTGTAGGTAATTATCTATATAAGTATGTATTTACAAAAAAAAAGTAGTATATCAGTTATCTGGTTTCCAAAGTACAAGTTCTGCTTAGTTTGGGATCAGATAACCGTGTGTGAGGAATGTCCCAGGATATTTAATGGGGATATTTCACATCATCGTAGATAGGAAAAAAATCACACTCAATTTCATACAGTTTATTTAACATGCAATATCTAGCTTATTCTATATCTGTGGTTAATCTAGTCAGGTACCGATGAGTTAAAGCGTCTTTGAATTTTCAGCATTTTATTTAAATAACTCTTTTTGATACAGATTGACCGTATTATTATTTTTTTTAAAGTTACCTTTTATGTCAGAAACATTCATCCAAGTAAGTCATCTCAATGTAGGTAGGTAAGTACATAGAATATTTCGTAAATGATGGAATTATGAATGTGATAACAAATGGCCTAACCATTCGTTGTGGTAATCAATGGAGGACCTACCCACACCGTAGAGATCTTGACACTGAATATGATGATAATCTTTGGAATCTTTTTCTCGAGCAGTATCTTTCACAAAAAACTAAAATACTTTCCACCAAGATTGAAATATTGGATCTTTAGATGTTTTTTGGATTTTGATAAAGATTTGCACATAAATAGATCATATTCTAGATTAAGAAAATTAACTATAATATATTAGACACCATAAGATCAAGCGGGAATACGGGTTAAACCGCAGGGCGGAAACTAGTTAGTAAACCAACTACTCAATGAATAATTGCGGCATAAAGCACATTTCAAAAACTGTTTCGCGTGCCTATACCCCATTATATACGTTTAAAAAAGTAAAGAACGCATATATGATAGATCGCTCCCACGTTTTATTAAACGCTTAGATGAGGTTCACACCTACTGATCATTTATTTGTAGTGAGCACGCGAATTGATAATAAGAGAATGAATCGTATTAAACACAGAGTATAAAAACATTGTAGAATCAATGTGAAAGATCAAGAGCTACACGAAAAAAACTAGGTTAGTTTAAAAAAACAGTACAGTGCGACAAGGATCTTTTGGCACGTGGGCGTGGGCAAAATCAGAACTACCGCCGCTATCTTATGAAGAGTCACTTTTTGAGAGTTTGCTCTGTCCGCTTATAATTGTTGTATGTTGTGTTGTTTTTGCTTTTTACCTTCTTCTGTAGGTATATATTCTATAGGCTGGTATATAAAAGAAGAAACTGACTGTCTGACTGGCTGACTCACTCACTCACTCACTCACTCATTCAATCATTGATCGATCAACGCGCAGCCCAAACCACTAGACAGATCAGGCTGAAATTTGGCATACAGATAGCTACTATGACGTAGGCATCCGTTAAGAAAGAATTTTCGAAAATTCAACCCTTAAGGGCGTAAAATAGGGGATCGAGATCTAATGCCGAAATTAATAAGAAGTGGTGTCAGCCCACGTCATTTAACTGCCAAAAGATCATTGTCGCACTTACACGTACATGAATGGAATACAGATAAATAAATATCCTCGGACATTCTTCACACACGGTTATCTGATCCCAAACTAAGCAGAGCTTGTACTATGGACAACCAGATAACTTATAACTACTTTTTTTGTAAATACATACTTATATAGATATTACACCCAGACTCAGGACAAACAGACATGTTCATGCACACAAATGTTTGTCCTTGATGGGAATCGAACCCACGACCAGCGGCGCGATAGGTGGCGTCTTAACCAACTGCGCCAACTGGCCTGTCAATACAGATACAATGAAATATCTTTCCTACATAAATAATTCCACAGACTATCCAGGGCAGTTCGTAAAAGTAAGAATAGACCAATAAATAAGGTAAAGTACCGCCAGTACATACATAGTTAAACTCAAGTGCAGAGATAGGGTAGTAAAGGGACAAGAAACCTTAGTGCGAGAACACTAAAACTGAAACAAAATTGCGCATTCATTTAAGAAAATTAAAATGGATGTGGTAATAAAAAAGCTAGATACATGACTTGTAGATGGAAACGCGCCATCATTATTGATGAAGTTTAAAAAAAAAAAAATCACTTAGGCACCGAGTAGATCTGTTTTTATACCGCAAAATCAGTAAACAAGCATTCAAGTCAACAGACACGTGCTTTTCACGATTGTTCTGAGGTGCAGAACAATCACAAAATCTAGTATTTACTATTCTGTTAAATGCTAAGCTCTATATCACACGATTAATTATCAGATTTGGAACATGTCTTTGAAAGTTTAGAGTGATTTTTGACAACTATTTATTTTTCTTTCACAAACTATACCATTTGATTTCGCCCTCCAGATCATAATAAACAAATCTTATTGAAAATCTGGTCGTCACTGGTATGATCTGGTAGCTGCACTTAACAGCCATGACCATGTTCTGAGTCTGAGTGGGATTATCTATATACAAAAAAGTTTAAGTATTTACAAAAAAAAAATAGTATAATATGTAGTATATCATTAACTGGTTTCCATAATACAAGCTCTGCTTAGTTTGGGATCAGATAACCGTGCGTGAAGAATGTCCCAGGATATTTAAGTTGTAACGACTGAGTCCCAACCTATGCCATATCCAAACGATTTTTCATTTTTTCCCACATCTCTATATCTAATCTTCAGTGCGTAGTTTACTTCGATCGTGGTTCGCTCTAATCAAGTGGTCCAATTGATAGCGTTGGTCTGCTTGCCCTGTAGGTACTATTATATAGGTAGGTAGTTACCTATTGTCAATGAAGTTTGTTACTTTAATATTATTTGGGATAGGAGGCTGTCAAGTCCATCCCATATGAAGTAACTAAGATGTCTTAAAATAAATTCAAAGAGTATGTTAAACTTAAATTGATCGATGAAGCCTTTAAGGTCATTACATCGAAGACCATACATGGTTGTAGTAGCTTCTTTCTGCACTTGCAGCCCCCTGGCCAAGTGATAATTGTATGAAGTTTATGTATATTTAAAACAAAAACTGTAATTGTATAAATTCAAATGAAAGATCCACATAAAAAGAAGCCGTGCCGAGTTTCTTGCCGGAGTCTTCTCAGTTTAAGTGTATGTGGAACCGGTGGTAGAGTCTATTGTAATGATTATAACCTAACGACATTCATAAGTGCCTTATCTGGGCCTAAACTGAATAAATGAGTTGTGAGTTTGAGTCTTCTCAAATAAAATTGTAGATTCACTACCAAGACCTTTTGGGAGTTTCCCCATGAGGACCTATTTATTACCTTAAGTCATAAGTGTCATAAATCCTGAGGGAACAGATATTTCAATCCACAGTGTAAATACGAACAAAGTAACTAAAAGATAATAAATCTGAGGTAAACTTTGTTAAAAGCCTTTTTGAGAGCCTTTGAGTGGTTCATTCCAGGGGCTTTATTTCAGGAATCGTAAGATGAGTACAAATATTTTTATAGGCTTGTAAGAATTATGATGAAGTCTATCTAGCAAACTTTCCTTGACCTTGAAGTCATTGACATATTCTACCGATAGACAAGAACGTTTATGAAAACATTGTTTCCAAATACTGGACAGTTTTCTCGCGACCAAAACGTTATAAGCGCCTCAAATTTTACGGCGCTTACGCGTTTCGTTCAAAACATGTCCCTTTAGAAGTAAGGTGTACGGAGTGCAGTACAGCTCACTCGAACACAGTGATGATCTACTAGGATCGCGGTATCTAGTGCGTAGTAGGTACATAATATATATCGATGCCAGAAGTTATTTCCACTCCTTCACAGTTCGTATAATGAACGAGGAAGAAATCAAATCAAAATCAAAAACTCATTTATTCAGTTTAGGCCCTAATAAGGCACTTATGAACGTCAACAGTTACAGTTTTACGATAGACTCTACTACCTGTTCGGAATACACTTGAACTGAGAAGACTCCGGCAAGCAACTCAGCAAGGCGTTTTTTTTTTGGTGGATCTTTTTTTTTTTATTTATGTAGGTAATTACAGTTTTTGTCTTAAATATACATAAACTTCATACAATTATCACTTGGCCAGGGGGCTGCAAGTGCAGAGAGAAGCTACTACAACCATGTATTCTTGTCTTCTATGTAATGAGCCACCTTATAGTAGGTCTTGTCGATCAACTTATGTTTAACATGCTCTTTGAATTTATTATAAGACATCTTAGTTACTTCATATGGGATTTTATTATAAAAGCGAATGCAGTTCCCGAGAAAAGACTTATTGACTTTCGCTAGCCTGAATCTAGGTGTAACAATTTTATCTTTGTTTCTAGTATTTAGGTCATGGCGGCTACTGTTTGTGTCAAATAGATTTAAATTTTTACGGACAAACATAATATTTTCAAAAAAGACAAGGGCTGAATCCGTTTATGCGAGATAGATAACACATTAATGTACACCAAAAGAAATTAACAAAATTTAAAAAAGAAAAGCTGTTTGTACAACGATCAGAGTTATCGCTTAGAAGCGATATCTTCCAGACAACCTTTAGGTATCGACATAATTTGGGTAGATATTCTCCTAGCGTCTTTTGATTTGATAAAATATCGTTTCGCGGACTTTTCAACGAGAGACTAGACTAGACTTAACTTGAGGAAGATTTAATTCAAACTTTTTGCTAAATGTATAATTTTCAATTTAATTTTATTTTCCAGTTTGACCAGTCTGAGTGGCTAGAATTTTAGCAACTACGAGTAGAGTCTAAATTGAGTTAGGCATAATTGAAATCCAACCCAAGAATTTGAACTAATAATAATGTTAAGCCTCGTAACCAGAAACCAAGAAGCTTTTTAGAAATACAAGTATTTTTCTACTTCTTAGTTACAAAAACGAATTATTATATAGCATTAAAACGTTGTCGTTATAACCGTTATTTTACATTTCAAAATAAATGCGCATTCATTATGACATTGCAACAATCGTAATATTTAGCAAAAGTTCCGCTAATTATAATAATGATGTTAGCACGTCGAATTGCAACTATTGTCACCATTCATAAACACTTAATAAATTCAAAACGATATAAAGAAAACAAATTAAATGTTTAATTCAAAAACACCAACTGGCTTCATTCGTCGCGCTTTGTCAAATTGTCGTTTTATTGTAATGATATTATTTACATCCAACTAAATGACGCATCGATTTTAATGACCTTGTAATAGAATCTAAATTCCAACAATTTTTAATCAAATGACAGTAATAAAATAAATTTGTGCAATGTTTGAGGGGCAAGTTTCTGAATTCAAACATGATCGAAAGCACTAAACGCTTATAGAAAACATAACCCTATTCTCATGAGCCCTAAAGTTTTAAATTATAATGACATCTATGGTTAACCAAGGGATATTCTTCATAGTTTCTAAAAGTAGTAAATCACCAGAATTTTTTTTTAGAAAATTAACGTTATTAAAATAGCAATAGAGAATAAAGTGACTTGAATGAATGCAACAAAAATTATGAATCCTAGAAACATATGTGTAATACTTACGGTGTAATGAAAAAGCTTTATGAAAATACACCCTTAAGTATTTTGTATTCGAGAATACAAATAATTGATTGTGATTGTGTGTACTTTCAATTTGTCCAAACCTTGAACAAATTACATTATGTATCTCATTGTCTAAGATGTATGAATATGGAAACCCTTTTCTGCTTTATTACGGGAAGTGGTTTAAAGCAAGTCCTGTAAATCCCAGGATTTAAGATATCCCTGGCTCTTTCTTTCATACGAGGTTAGAAAGTAATGGGTATATTTGAAACCTTGCAATAATTTGACAGAGCTCTGATTCTCGAGCTCTATATGAGATATTATGATATACCTACCCTTGATAAATAAAATAGGTACCATATTGATATATCGTATATAGGTTAAAACATATATATTTGACAAAATATTGAAATTCATAGACAGCCGCCATGTTGGCCCTAAATGTCTAACAGATCAGTGTCGAACATGTGAGATTCAGGGAGATAATTATAGTAAATCATCACTCATACAAATATGTACCAACTATTTTCTTTCTACACTCTCGTCATATACAGAACTAGCTATTCCGCGCGGTTTCACTCGCGTTCCCGGGTTAAAAAATAGCCTTTAACCTTCAGGAATAATGTAGCTTCCTATTAGTGAAAGAATTTTTCAAATCGGTTCAGTAGTTTCGGAGCCTATTCAATGCAAACAAACAATCAAATTTTTCCTCTTTATAATATTAGTATAGAAGTATAGATAACAGTACTTTTAATAGTATTGCTGCGAATATCGACTAATACTATCGGCCTTACCGCTGCTTGTGCGTGTGATCACAGCGCTGCAGCGTAAGTTGTATGAAATGTAAGTGCGTCGGGCCGACTATAATAATGCCTTTCTAATCTATAAAAATTACACAAAAATAATACTGTTCTAAAGTTCCCCGACTCTCTCATTAGATTTCATCATAATGAACAAAATTACATAAACAAACAAACATAATTAGTAGTAATCCATTTTGCAGACAAAGGCCACGTGTCGAACACAGTACGTCCATTAGCCTTCGAGCGTTGCTTCGAGCGCGGTAGGGTTTTAAAGTCAGCGGATAACAGTTTCTGAAATAATAATTCGTTAAAAATGAACGTTTTTTTTAATTTTTACTTCAATTTACTCGGGGGACCGGCGGGGGGGAGCTGTTTCCGCCAACAAGTTAGCTTGGCCATCCAAAGAGGAAAAGCTGCCAGCCTTATGTGGAGGTAGGTGAAACCCTGGATTAACACATAGGCTACTTTTTATACATGAGGGTGATACCGCGTGGCGGAATCTAGTTATATAAATAAGAACCTATGTATTTATTAAAAAAACTTTTACATGTCATAAGTCTGCTTTTTGATATACATAGTATAAACTACTCATTTAAGGATGTGTGATGAATATCCCAGGATATTAACGTGTGTTCAATTATTCTAATATTACATGAAATATAATGTGACATGCTGTATCTTAGTTTTTTGCTAAATCACAGCACTCATTATCTATTTAAAAAAAGCCATTTTTATTCCATCTCTCATCCTTTCACCACTCAAATAATAACAAAAACACACTACAAAACTATCAATTATATCAAGTACTCATCAACCACGTTGGTACTTAATGTCATACTAAAGTACACGTATCTAAAAAAATACCATTAAAACTACTCTTACCCCAGTATACCGCAAAACTAAATAAAACCGTACATTTACCACAATTTTATCACTAAAAGAACGTCCATTTATGTTGACAATAGGTTTACAACAATTTTACGCAAAGGGGGTCCGACTGCGAGCGTATTTTTTCACTCAAAATGTATCTTTTACTTATGGTTATTTATTGCAAAGAGGCGGGGCAAGGAATTTTATTTGGCATAAAATTTATTATAGAAATGATATAAAAATGGATAATAAGTGGAAAGCGTGACGCGTAGTTATTTAATGATGCGACAAATGGGAGCTGGCTTGATGTACAAAAAAGGACAGATGTTACACACGAGTCGTTTGGTGATTTTTATTTGATTACAGAGATATCATATTGTTGTGTGATTTGTTATTTATTATTGCATGTCTAATGAACACTTAATTAGATAATTTATTTTATATAATAAAAAAATAAAGTAATAAGCAAACAATATGTTACGGCTAAAAGCCAAAGTATGGTTACACCTAGTTCTAGCCGGCTACACCTAGGTAAGGCCGGTAGCAGTTAAACATAGGTAATTATGGTTTATGCAAAACTGTTTTGAGAACAAAAAAATAACCAAAACTTGTATAGGCCATACACTTCTAACCTAAAATATTATAACATATTTAAATTGTACAATTAGCTGGCTAGAACTAGATGTAATCGTATTTCGGCATTTAGCTGTAACATATACCTACCTACACTAAAAACTACATACAATATTATAGTTTTTTTACTTATTTATCTGGTGAAAAGCTCTATAGCTTGGTATAAGATGATCAGATCATGTTTGAAAAAAATCCTAAGCTATTTACTATTAGCATCAAATTCTCTAGGTTATGTGCTAAAAGTTACTATATGAAAAATAACTTATAATCCCCTAAATACTCATAACAAATAACCGACAATATAATTTATCGAAGTCATAAACGTATTATAAATTGTACACATCTCTCACAAACGATCAATAAAACTCTAAAGAATGTTTCCGTAAACTATTAAACATCTGTCCTTCAATACCTATCAGTTTTATGTCATGAAAATCGCTAAACGCCCAATATGAGTCGCTAACTCATTGATAATCGTTCACCATAACAAATTTTATTCCATTCATACCATAGAATCATAAGTAGCACTCACAGCGACAATATGGCTGACTTTACGGTCTAAAATTTGCAAAAAATTGAGGGCATGCATGAAATTCTTTTATATAATACATTCTAACTTTAATAAGATAACTGCGTATCCATTTTTAAAATACTACGATTTTATCGAAAATCAATCTTCATAACCAGATCATACGGTTTGAAATTCCAATGTATTGTTAAATCCTTCTGATTTTTCCCAAATCATCTTCAAAGACATAAAGGTACTTGAAAATAGACGCGTAAGGTCTAAAATCATAGTATGCCGAAATGACAAAAGTGTCTTGCGAGTCGATTTGTCGCCGCATGTCAAATGACTCCCGAATCGATGAATGAATGAATGTACGTTTGAATGAAAAGGTAAAGTCGGCAGTTATGCAATCAATTAGAGGGGGCGGTCCAGAAAGGGTCCTTTGAAATGGGATACAACTTGTATTTGGGTCCACGAAAAGCTTAAATTTGATGAAAAAAGTTTTGCTGTGCTTTATAATTTTGGTCATTTCAATATCTAATTACGAATTAACTTAACAGGCTTATTAACGATTGGGCGTATTCAGTTTTTTTTTGTTCAGTGTTTACTACACTGATGTCTATAACACCACTCTAGGCTTTGTGTGCTTACCACCATCGGCCACATCATCACTGATCACGGTGAGATTGTGGTCAAACACAGGTCTATACAAAGCAAAAAATAAAATAAAAAACTATTTTGACGTTGACAATACTTACAAATACGCTCTAACCAATCGCTCCCGCTTATAAGCTGCCGCTTCTCGCATGGCTCCACCATATGCGTACCAAAGCGTATCTCACACGAGTCAAAGAAGCCGCTACTTAAACAAGGTAACATTTCACACTGAAATAGTTCACATATTTTATGCATTGTACTTTACATTCATTCATACATAAGTTAAGAATAAGTAAGTGAAATTCTTGTCTTCTTTATGAATGAAACTCAGAATCTCAAGTGTCCGTAGAGAAAGGTATTATTACTTACTTGTATAGTTAAATTTATGATAATGATAATCGATTTGTATTTTGGTTATGTATTGTGAATTTATTATGTAACTGTTGAGTTTTTGCTAAAACTGTATAAATTTCCATTTTTAAAGTACCTAGACGTAGGTACTTTGATGTAGGATCTTTTCGAATTTATAGTATGATTTGTTATCGTATACAAGGGTCATTTTAATTAGGTATTAGGCCGAAAGGGCATTGATGTATACTTTATACATAAAAAAATTACAGTGGAACATAACACTAAAATATAAGCCTATTAGACCTATTAGTACCTTTTAAGATTACTCGAGTAATAGAATAACTATCTCGTCCCTTTACTATATTTCTGAGTGCAAGTAATAGTAGTTTATGATACTGTTGCATAATAGGGGTTATTAACTACGAGTGTGAGTTTAAGTACCGAGCCGTAGGCGAGGTTCTTAATAGTATCACACGAGTTTTTAATACCTAATTATGTGCAGTATCATACAGTACTTTATCTAAACTCATATAAATAATGTCATTTAAAAAAATTGAATTTATACCAACTTTGCAAAAAAAAAAAAAAAAAATTCTTACCTCTAAAGTTCAAGTTACAAAATTTGTGACATTGTCATTGATTATACCAATATACTATTGATAGGTCCAAAGTGTACTTTAATAGAAAAAAAGTTATTTTATAGCATTATCTTGGGAACAACAACTGTACTATAATGAATCTTTATACACGGGTGTGCCTAAAGTGGCTCATTAAAGTACTGATTTTGATTTCATAATAAGAACATTACGATATGAGAGTAGATAAAGATTATTACTAGATATTTATTTGTTTTAAACGTATGTTTTAAACATTTTTTAGTATTTGATCATTTATTTTTGATACCTTCTACTAGCCTATTATTCCTGGTAGGTATATCCCATGAACATATAATACAAGCTGACCCGGCAGACGTTGTCCTGCCCTGAGAACAAAAATAAAACTGGGACCTACCTACCTACCCCTACCTACCTTACCTACCTACCCTACCTAACTACCTACCCCTACCTAACTACCTACCCCTAACCTAACTACCTACCCCTACCTACCTTACCTACCTACCCTACCTAAATTCAAATTCAATTCAAATTCAAAAGTGTCTTTATTAAATGAACTCATTGCAAGTATTTTTAATCGTCAAATTTGTAAAAATAAAAAATATGTATATAAAAATAAACTATAGAAAATAAAATAAAATATTAAAATTAACAATATGACAATAATAATAACAAAAATTATAATAACAATAAATAGCATGTGAAGCGAACAACTCATTGAAATGCGTTCTTGTCCTCTATAAAATCAGAAACTTTATAGTACCCTTTTTTGTACAACTTATCTTTAATTAGCTTTTTAAATTTTAACACGGACAATTCTTGAATTTCTTTGGGTACTTTGTTAAAGAAGCGTATACATTGCCCCTTAAAAGAATCCCTAACTTTGCTCAAACGAGTTACAGGTATAGCAAGTTTATCCTTATTTCTAGTGTTTAAACTATGAGTGTCGCTATTTTTGGGAAAGTTATGAATGTTTTTTCGAACATAAATTAAGTTTTCATATATGTACTGTGACGACACTGTCATTATATTTATAGTTTTAAATTTATTTCGTAGGGAGTCTCTGGGACTTAAATTATATATAGCGCGAATAGCCCTCTTCTGCAGAATAAAAATTCTATTGATGTCGGCACCGCTACCCCAAAGGAGGATGCCGTAAGACATCAAACTATGAAAATAACTAAAGTATACTAATTTTGCCGTTAATTCATCAGTGAGAGAACGAATTTTCTTCACTGCATAAGCTGCAGAACTAAGTCTATTCACTAAATTATTAATGTGAGGACCCCATTGTAGCTTATCGTCTAATGTAATACCTAGAAATACAGTACTTTTAGCAAGCTCCAGTTTTTCGCCCTTAATAACAATATTGGCATCGGAGTGTTTTACATTCGGTAGACTGAATCTAATACATTTAGTCTTTTTCTCATTGAGCATCAAATTATTAGCTGTAAACCAATCAACAACTACTGAAAGAGCAATGTTCACATCGTCAGAATTAAAATCATGTCGTTTCACTTTGTAAAGAAGTGAAGTATCATCAGCAAACAATACTATTTCATTTTTCTTTTCTACAAGATAAGGTAAATCGTTGATGTAAACTAGAAAAAGAAAAGGTCCAAGAATAGAACCTTGTGGGACGCCCATAGTAACTAAGGACCCAGGGGAAACTTTGCCATTAACATCAATCTTCTGAATCCTATCACTCAAGTATGAATTCAAAAGACTGAGTGCAGTGTCTCTAATACCGTAGTGGTGTAATTTCTTGATGAGCAATTCATGATGGACACAGTCAAAGGCCTTGGATAAGTCACAAAAAACACCGAAAGTATCACGTGAATTTTCCCAGGCGTCAAAAATATGTTGAACAAGCTCAACACCAGCATCGGTTGTTGAGCGACCCCTTGTAAAACCGAATTGATTACTGTGAAGCAGTCTATTACTATTAAAATGTATCATTAATTGATTAAGAATGATTTTCTCAAAAACTTTACTAAGTGTCGGTAGTATAGAAATTGGTCGATAATTAGTGGGGTCCGCGGTACTACCGGCTTTAAATAAGGGAACTACTTTACTATACTTCATTAGATCAGGAAATAAACCACATTCAATACACTTATTAAAGGTAATAGCCAGATATGGCGCAATACAATCAATTATAGAGTTAACAAGTTTGACAGAAATTCCCCAGAGGTCAACAGTCTTTTTTAAGTCTAGAGATCTGAATGTTTTAATAATATCACTAGAGGTAACACTTGAAAACTTAAAGTCATCAGTACATTCTGTAACATTTTCCCTTAGTAAAGATACAGCGAGGGTGGGAGAGGTGTTAAGAGATTTAGTAATAGAAACTGGAATATCTGTAAAAAATGTTTCAAATGCGGCAGCAACTTCTAGGTCTGATTCAATAACTTTATCATTAATCTTGAGTTGAATATCATTATTATACGTTTTAACTTTTCCAGTTTCGCTGTTTATAATTTTCCAAGTCATTTTAATTTTATCTTGACTACTTTTAATTTTATTGCTAAGATATTTAGATTTCGCCGCGGCACAAATGCGTTTAAATAATCTAGAATAATTTCTTACATAATCCGCAAAAACAGGACTATGATTATACTGCCTTTCGCCATATAGGTCATACAATCTTTGTCTACTTTTATGAATTCCCACCGTCGCCCAATCATTAAATACACTGTGGGTTTTTTGTTTTACATTTTTTGATTTAAATATTGTATTAAACTCTGTTTTGGTTAGATTAAAAATTTCATTATAGAGGTCATTTGCATCATTATTATAAGGTAAATATGGTAATTTACTCAGGATATTATTCCTAAATTTTTCTAAGCGAATTTCACTCATAGGTACACATTTAATATCTTTTTTTATCACCTTAGTTCTAGGTATATTGAAAGTGACCATCTGACCACAATGGTCAGAAGTTATTTTACTAAAGATGGACTTAGTAACAGACTGCAAGTTTGTATATATATTATCAATGCAGGTTGCTGAAGTAGCAGTAACCCTAGTTGGTTCAAAAAAAAGATTTACAAGATTGTAACACAAAAATAACGATTTAATTCTATTACTCAAAGCATTATTATCCAAAATATTTATATTAAAATCACCACAAACTATAATATTCTTTTTAGCTTTACTTACTCTAAACAATGTTTCATCCATACATTTTTCAAACAAATCAAAACTCGCGGATGGGGGTCTGTATACGCTCATTATAATGAACTGCTCAAGCTCTACACAGGCTATTTCAAAAGTACATTCAATAGACAGGTTCACAATATCATTACGCTCTTTAAATTTTATATCATTCTGAATAACTATTAAAGAACCACCATGTATAGCATGTTTTCTACTGAATGAACTTGCAACCCGGTGGTTACTAAAACTGAACATGAACTGGTGGGCCTTAAGCCAATGTTCAGTAATACATAAAATTTTAATATTTTTACAGTTCATGAACAATTCGAGTTCAAGTTCCTTACCCATTATTCCTTGAATATTTTGGTGCACCAGGTTAATATTATTATAATTTTTACATGTATTTAGACTATTAGAAATATTATTAGTTAAATTTACTGGGCCAGATTTATGCAAATAGTAGTTATTATTATTCTCACAAATAGTGCTAGAGGATGCCTCTATTGTCTCTTGGTCTAATTTAAATTATTTGGAATATTTTCCAGTAATGACAAATTGCTTGGAAAAGTTTCCAAGGACTGTAAACAAATGTCAATATTAATTTGCTCAATAGAAGCAGCCGTTTGTGTAGCCATACATTTGGCTAGATTCCTAAAATAATATGATAGCGATTCTGCTATTAGTCTCTTATGATTATTGTAAAGATAAAAATTGTCTACAGTCAAAAAATAATTTTTACCAAGGAAGGTATTGGTATCAATGAAATGAAATTTGTCATTGTGACGACATGTCAATGTGTGTAATGTCAAATTCAAATTATGTCTAATTGTATTTTCCGTCTGTGGCAAACATTTAATAAAAGGAAATGCAAACATAACAATATGCTTTACATTTAATAATTCAATTGAATGGAAGTATTTTAGCAGTGCATTTTTGCTAACATTTCCTCTTCTTCCAATTAATATTATTAGGGTGGTATTTTTGTTAAATGTGGTTTTTATGATTTTATCTAAAATTTGGGAATAAGACGCGCCAGGCATACAAGTATTTGTTATGGCATGCCCTAAGTATTGGCTAAGTTGCAATCCCATGCCTCTGCCCATTTCATCACTAAACATTACATAATTATTTACATTTGGTGTATTAATTACCCACCCCTACCTATCTACCTAACCCTACCTATCTACCTACCCCTACCTATCTACCTACCCCTACCTAACTACCTACCCCTACCTAACTACCTACCCCTACCTACCTTACCTACCTACCCTATCTACCTCTACCTACCCCTATCTATCTACCTACCCCTACCTAACTACCTACACCTACCTAACTACCTACCCCTATCTACCTTACCTACCTACCCTACCTACCTCTACCTACCCCTACCTACCTTACCTACCTACCCTACCTACCCCTACCTACTTATCCTATGTCCTTCTCCTGGCTCTAAACTACCTCCCTGCCAATTTTCAGCTAAATCGGTTCAGCCGTTCTTGAGTTATAAGTGGAGTAACTAACACGACTATAGACAGATTTATAGACAGAGACAAATTACGATTATATATCTAGATTTGTCTCATATTTATTTTAAATGAAAACTGTCGTAACAAATTCGTGAGTTTAATAATTTAATTCTGCTTCTATTACAGATATGACCAACAAATAATTTCATTTAATAGCTAATAGTATCCCCGGTTCCTGTTATAAACAACCGGAAGTGACGTCAAACGTGTCCGCCACGCGGCCGCCGGATGTATCGTCACAGTTCAATTTGGCGCCATATTTAACTTTATTGCTTTTATTTAACAATCTATTTAACATTCTAATGTTTATTTTAATATTATTACGGTTTAAACACAGAGGTATTTTATAGTACAAAGTCCCCATAAAAACTATTCATTTAAATTTTTATCTTTCTGTTTGTTTGTTCCCGCTTATCTCGCTAATCGAAATGGCTTTGCAATATCTTCACTAGCAGATAGCTTATGTTATAAGAAATCTTTTAGGCTACTCATTTTTAGAAAATGCAATCAATTCAGCCTATCGCAGTCCACTGCTGGACATAGGCCTCTCCCAGGCTGCGCCACAACACCCTGTCCTCCGCTTTCCGCATCCAGTCTGTCCCAGCCGTCTTCTTTAGGTCGTCGGTCCACCTAGCTGGGAGAAAATGCAATAAAACGACTCAACCCCATAAGTTTGGGCTCGTTCGATTCGTATTGACGAGTACTTTGATCCCAAATGGTGACCAGGGTCTGGTGCTGGGGCTGGAAGGTGACCATAGGAACTCCGCAATAAAACGACACAACCCCACCGAGTTTGGGCTCATTGGTACCGTCTTAATGAGTAGTTGAAGACTGTGCAAAAAAAAAGTACAGTTGGCTGACAATAAAAGCTTGTACCAAAAATTAAATTTTTGACAGAAACTTTTTTATCTTGACACTTTGGAACAGATTATAAACGTCGCATTAGTTTCGAATATCACCAGTACTAGGGTGTCCACACGTGTTAACAGTATAAAAAGAAAGGGTAATTTTGACTACGAATTACCACTTGTTGCGATTCGTCTCGATCAAAGAATTATAGCATGACTAGGGCATGCTATCCGGATATTCGGATATCCGAATTATCCGGATATCCGTCGATTTTAATATTCGGATATTATTCGATTTACTATCCGGATAAAACGAATAAAATGAATAGTTACTTTATTAATATAGCATACTAATTTTTAATTGGATTACATCAAAATCACTCAAATATTACAACATTTTACATCGTCATCATGTCAGAGCTGAAAGACGTCCACTGCTGGACAAAAGCCTCCCCTAAGGATCTCCACGATGGCCGGTCTTGCGCTACCCGCATCCAGCGGGTATCGGTTCATCGGTCCATCTTGTGGGGGGCCTGCCCACGCTGAGTCTTCCGGTTCGTGGTCGCCACTCGAGAACCCTTCTACCCCAGCGGCCGTCGGTTCTACGAGCGATGTGCCCCGCCCACTGCCACTTAAGTTTGGCAATTTTTCGGGCTATATCGGTTACTTTGGTTCGCCTGCGGATCTCATCATTTCTGATTTGATCTCGCAGGGAAACTCCGAGCATAACCCTCTCCATTGCTCTTTGGGTGACCTTCAGCCTTCTGATAAGACCCATCGTAAGCGACCACGTCTCTGCTCCGTAAGCTATCACTGGCAACACACACTGGTCGAAGACTTTCGACTTGAGACACTGCGGTATTTGAGACGAGAAGATATTACGTAGCTTCCCGAACGCTGCTCAGCCGAGTTGGATTCGACGATTGACCTCTTTCTCGAAGTTGGACCTACCTAGTTGGATGGTCTGTCCTAGGTAAATATAGTCCTCTACAACTTCGAGTGCAGAATTCCCAACGTTTACTTGAGTGCAACATGGACGTTCGTCATGATTTTCGTCTTATCCATGTTCATTTTTAGACTCACTTGTTGAGAGACTCTGCTGAGGTCATCGAGCATTGTACTGAGGTCTTCCAAGGTCTCAACCATGACTACTATATCATCGGCAAATCGAAGGTGAGTGATGTACTCGCTATTGACATTGATGCCAAATCCATTCCAGTCCAGAAGTTTGAAGACGTCTTCCAGTGCAGCGGTGAACAGTTTCGGATATATCACGTCTCCCTGTCTCACGCCTCGCTGCAATTGGATAGGTTTCGAGTTCTGGTCCTGGAGACGGACCAAAATGGTGGCGATCTCATACAAACACTTTAACACCTCAATATACCGGTATTCGATTTGGCACCTTTGAAGAGACCTCAGCACGGCCTAGTAGGTTTCAATCGAATCAAAGGCTTTCTCATAGTCGACAAACGCTAAGCATAATGGCTGGTTATACTCCTCGGTCTTCTGTATAACTTGTCGCCGCATGTGTATGTGGTCTATGCTGGAAGTCGTCAAACCTGCATGCGAGACGGTTTGTAATGACTCTCGAGAACAATTTGTAAACATGGCTCAGCAGTGTGATGGGTCTGTAATTCTTGAATAGGGAATTATCTCCCTTTTTGAAGAAGAGCACCACCACACTTCTGTGCCATGCTTGCGGCGTCCGGCCTTTGAGTATGACGGAATTAAATAGTTTCTGAAGGGCCCTGAGGATCGGTGTACCTTCAGAAGTTCAGCTGTAATTCCATCATCACCTGGCGCCTTGTTGTTCTTGAGTTGTTTGAGAGCCATTCTAATCTCGTACAGGCTGACGTCCGGGATATCTTCAGTATAGTGTTGGGTTAGCCGACATGTTTGATGTGATGATTCTGCCACCCTCAGTCTTCAGCTTCGTCAGGTGGCTCTGCCCAACAGACAGATCTCTTGCGAACACTTTAGAGCCTTTATTCTGCTCAATGGCCTCTTTAATACTAACGGTTTTAAATTGGCGTGTGTCGCGACTTCGCGAGTTAAAGACTTTGAGATCTGTTGAGCATTTCGTTGGGCGGCGTGCGTGTTTAAAAATGTTAATTAAAGACATATTTTTAAGTTGACTGATTGATTTACCCATTTCTAAGGGGGTATCCGAATTATCCATATTATCCGGATTTATTCGGATAGTGAACTGGAAGTATCCGAAATATCCGGATCGTAAAATGAGGCGGATAATTGCATGCCCTAAGCATGACAAAGGAATGATGACAATAATATTGACCCTTTAATAACCCTAGTTGAATCACCTCTTTTGGCTGATAAAACTATATTTTAAAATTATTCTACCCTACTTATATTACACTAGCTGTTCCCCGCGGTTTTACACATTTTCTCTACATAGAAAGTAGCCTATAACGTTCGGAAATAATGTAGCTTCCTATTAGTGAAAGAATTTTTCGAATCGGACCAGTAACACCAGATATTAGCGCGCACAAACAAACTCTTCAGCTTTATTTTAAGTATAGATATAAATAGATAGATATACAATCAATGGCTATCATTTGTCTGTCAGACAAATCTAATGCCGTGACGAATGCAAGCTTGCATTGCATGTAACATATTGCTGGGGCGATAGACCCAAATGAAATTTTCGATGTGTTACGCCAAAACATAATTAGTTTCGCACACTCGTACCGACTGTTTAATACTGCAATGTCACTTCGCTCGTTATGACCTCCCTTTAGGGTGGCAATGATACATTCAAAACCATTGAAAAGCTGATTTAAATTTTTAATTTATTCGAAAAGCATGTCAGCATACTCCTTTACTCAGTTTAGTCTCTAATATGGCACTTATACTGCCGGTTCACCAAGACTTCGGGAAGAAGGTTTCGCACTATGGTAGGGTACTTTGTACCTGCCTAACTGTTGAAAATCACACCCTCAAGTTGAAAATATGTCACCAAGCACATTCTGGTATGTTGCGGTAGCGGTACTTGAGACCTAGTTCCCTTCTAGTCTTTGTGTGCTTACCATCATCGGCCACACCATCACTGATCACGGTAAAGAGAAAAGACAAAACAGAAACAAAGGCAAAACGGGACTGCTTATCATTAGTTATGATTAGTTGACCATTAAATCTGGTAATAAGTGAGATACCGAAGGCGGCCTGCTACTCAAGACGAATATCTTTCGTAAGGATGTGACTACACATATTGAAACAGTAATTTGGAGGGGCGCGTCATGTTATCGTAGTTTATCTCTATGGAGCTAATTCTGTCAGTTGATAAATTGACAAATCCAAAGACAAACATCCTTCATCTACACAAAATTTCGCTTGTACTTTTTGCCAAACAAACACAACCATGAAATGAAAAGCTGTTTACATGTTAGTAAGAATGTCCTCCAGCCATTTGCCATCCGGCATCTTTCGCCAAAGATCCGATATAAATATAAATAACGAAAGGGTTGTTCGTGGAAGGGTAGATATTGATGATGGCGATCCTTTCCGGCTTCACTTTTTTGACTTCCGAATTCCCAATCATTTGTTGCGTTTCATTTCTGTCACTACACATTTGTGTATATATATTTACATATCAACTGACATTTGTTAGGTAAACCGCTTCATTTATATCCATATATTTATGGGAAACTGACTGACATTGGATAGCTCAAACCACAGGGTATAAAACCTTGAAAATTTTGCACACTAGTTCTTTATCATAGGCACTAGAGATAGAGTTTTTCAATATCATGGAACTACATAATAGGGTAGTTGACACTATCAAAAATAAATGACCAAACACTAACTAATGCATAAAACATCTAAAACCACGAAACGGAAATATCAAATATGTTGTACATTTAATGCTTTTTTGATTTTTAATTACCAGTGGAACCACTAAGAGTAGATGATTTGATGCTGTGAAACTATGACGTCATAGTGTAATATTTCATACAAAATTCCATATAAACTATCGTTTTGACATTTATTAAAAAGTTGCTGATTTGATATGTCAGTCAACTACCCTATTATGTAGTATCATATAATTTTAGCTTGATATAAAAAGCCGCCAAGTAATATTAACGAGTATTAACTTTATTAAAATAGTTTATTAATTAGTTTAGCTTTGTGTAAAATTTACACCTGTTTCGCGCGTTGAATGTTACAATTTTATAAAACTTTTTTGGAAAGGACTAAAGTTGATAGCCTCTGATGGCTGCATCAACCTAACCGGACAAATCCATTATAATAGTTTCTACTGATCACGTAGAAAGAAGAATATATTAATATGTAGTCAAGTATGAAAATATATACTTATAGTGGAGTAATTCAGAGGGTATCTCCTTATAAAGAAAACGGCACTCAAAGAAGGTAAGTAATATACTAGGATGTATACCAAACACAAAATTATGCGTAAGTTAAACCAATATAAATAAAAAAAAATATTTTTTTCCTGCGATATCAGTAACAATACCTTTTTAGGCATCAAGTATTTCCATAATAAATAAGTATGGTATTATAGTTAAAATAAAAGTAATTTGTCGAGTCAAAAGTATTAACTTTTTAATCAAAAGTGTTATTTATAAAGCGAACCAATGAAACACAGAACTCAAATAGCCATTCTTTCAAACAAACGGCACTCAATCAAAGAATAGTAACAAAGAGCTAAAAGGGAATGACGACAAAGCATAAGAATGTATAGGAAAAAAACAATGGACAAGTGTGTATTGCATTCGTGACACAAACGGTTCCGTAGTAAATAAAAGCTTTTTTATATCTAAAGATTTACAAAGTTAAAGTAGGTGAATTATAATTTTAAGCTCATTATTTTGCGAGTTATTAGTTTTCATTTGATAAAAAAACAAAAACAATGTATACAAATTAAACCATTTTTTCTGGTAAATGTTGTTATATAAAAAATTTATGCCATTAATAAATTGAGGTATTTTATTGAAAACAAGAACGTAATATATTATTATCTATGTATAAAAAAGTATTGTGTACCAAACGGTATAACAAGGTAAAATCCTTTGAAGTGAAGTCTGAAAGTGAATTTCCTAACTCCAGTTAAGTTTCTTTTGATTAAGTTTGTTGTGGGGATCAAAACAATGTAGCTTTTCCGGGACGCTTCGACCCTTTTTCTTGATATACCTAAACTTTGCGGTCGCCACGTCAATGAGATGGCAGATCTTAACTTTCAGAATGATGAAAAAGTGACAGGACGTTTCAAAAAATAAATGTTTAATTCTGTAAATAACGTTATTGTTATCATAAAAGACTCAAAATATTTCTAGGTACGGAAATAAATAACATTCTACTTTCTCCAGATTTAAAATTTTATCTCTTTTTTATGCTTACTTTATAGAAAAAATACTATATTCGACATTCAATATTTTTATATTTGTGTTGTGTTTTTTGAGCTACGGGACCCCAAAAAATAAATAAAAAACTAAGCCGGTATCACAAAGCGGCGGTAAAAGCGATTCATGTATTTTATTGGTAAAAAGTACAATGGCAAATAGTATTTGTGATTGCATTTTGTGGTAAGGGTGACGTTGTGCAAAATTGGACTGTGGTGCAAGATATAGGAGGTACGAGTCACTTGAATTTTAGGGAATATTTGAATTTGAACAAAATTGGTTTCAAGTAATAAAAAATCATTGAAAATTCAAAATTATTTGATGTTAGTTTTAGTGTTTGATCATTATCTACATTTAAATATTGACTTGTCTTTTTATATTTTCATGACATCAAATTTTACTTAAAAATTGTTCACCAATTAAAAAGGTTGTTTCTTGCACATTTGATTTAACCTGAATAACCACTACACATTATTTCTTATTTATTACAAGCTTTAATTTAACTTGTTGTATAGTATTAGATGGTTAGGCCGAATCTTATAAATCAATTTTGACTCACTTTCACTTCCTTTGGTATTTAAAGATCTAATTGTACTCATATGTACCTATGTCCGATGAAAATACAATAATATGGTGTCATTGACCTATTGTGTCAAAGCAGAATAAAAAAAAGATTGTACTTTTTTTTTCTTTTTTTTTTTGGGACATTCTTCACACACGGATAACTGATCCCAAACTAAGCAGAGCTTGTACTATGGAAACCAGATAACTGATATACTACATATACTACTTTTTTTTTGTAAATACATACTTATATAGATAATTACACCCAGACACAAGACAAACAGACATGTTCATGCACACAAATGTTTGTCCTGGATGGGAATCGAACCCACGACCAGCAGCGCGATAGGTGGCGTCTTAACCAACTACGCCAACTGGACTGTCTCATCACATCAAATTTTAAAGAATTTAGAGAAAAACGAACATCATGTAACGTCAACCTAGCTTACCTAACATGATGCTATGCGAGTTTAACGCTACACGCTCAACACTAACACTTAGACCGCACCCTATTCTTTTCCCAACGATTTGTCAATCTCTCAAGAGCTACTTGGTGCCAAAGGATCTGAGATTGTACATTGTAGAGCTATTAATATGGTACTTGAACCTTTAAATGACATGGGAATGTTCTGATTTCGGTCTGGAAACAGTCCTCAACATGGAGTTGAAGTTTTAAATAAAACAGGTCTTGAATACCGGAGATTTTTCAGCTTTGTATAGTTCTATTAATCGTAATTTTATAAAGCGACTAGCTGTCCCCCGCGGTTCCACCCGCGTTTCCAAATAAAAAGAAGCCTATGCAACCTGATCTAGATAAGGCAACATAATAATTGTCCATGGGAAAAACAGTTTTCTCTTAAATATATTCCAACATGCTTAAAAGTTTGTCCTTGTGCTTTATTTATATTGACTTCAGACGATAGGTAGGTAATTTCACAGGAAATGGTACCTATTCGTTTAAATCTATATGGTAAATCTGTGGGTATCATCGGAATGCGAGGTATCAGTACTGTTTGCCCAACTGCTGGCTCAGTCAAAACCAATCGCTACTATGACAGAAATCTAGAAATTTTACTTGAAGTCTGGTACCATTACATAAATTTGGTGGTCTAATATCTATTTAACATGCATTGTCCTGAATGACTGTCTGACGCATCAACGCATAGCCTAAACCGCTGATCGTAGAGACCTGAAATTTAGAGGGTGTGTTCTTCGTATGAAGTAGGCATCCTATAAGAAAGGATCTTCCGAAATCCTTAGGGGTTGAAAAACTGGGACAAAGTTTGTATGGAACAACGTGATTCCTTGGTCCAATCTACTTCAAATTTTGCATAAACATTCTTTAAGATAATTGATGGAAGACGTGTTTTGTATTTTATTGAAACTCATCGCCTATCGGGGTTAAAAAAGGGTAGAAAGTTATTTTGGGGGTGATTTGCATCGAAGTTGATATCAATACTGCTTTTGAACTCACATAAAAGCTTGGTGCAATGCATATGACGAACAATTGGGATGAATTTGCTGTTATGTCTCATGACCGTCTTGGCAACAATCATGGGACAAAAGAAAAGTATAAATTAGATGTTACAACACTCTACATTTCTGCGAGTTAGTTGCAGCCGGTCAAATATATCCATTTGTATTTGAAGTATATCGAAATGGAAACCAGTATGCCAAATTTGGTACAGAAGACCAACCCATCAAAAGGTTACGTTTTTCCCAAGATCTTTCTTATGGTCACTTTGATGCCTACGCTGATGCCGATGGTGATAATAACACTGATCAGCGTCCAATAGCCAATCTAAATATATAAAACTTTTAACAAAAATTTGAACCGATATCATGGTACCGCAGATTTATTTCGCTTACTTCAAAACTATCATATTAGAGTTCTGCTTTTTAGTGCCTTTGAAGGCGGTTCTATTTTTTGTTAAAAGTTTTTTATTTTTCAATTTTGAATCTCTTATGTGTAATCAATGACTCTCAAGGTCACTGACCTAGGATAAGCATATTAGCGTTGTAGTTTCCATCATCGTTCCTATATCATTTAAAGAATTATCCCCTAACTCCTAACCTAAGGAGTTGTACCTTCCATCATCAGCTCAGCAACATAAGATGAGACGCAAATATCTGAATAGCTTTAGAAAGTATGATGAAAAACATTGTAAGTGCCTATAAAATTTAAAGAGTTCCCTCGATTTGTCCAGGATCCTATCATCAGATCCTGACTTGGTGATCATGGGACCACTTGTGAAGTATATCCTTTCAAACAAAAAATAATTTTCCTAATCGGTCCAGGCCTTCGAGTATTCGGGGAACATACAAAAAAAAAGATTTCAACGAATTGATAACCTCCGCTTGAAGTTGGTTAATTGACTGACTGATCGCGGGTGGCATCGCGGGTGGAAAGCTATTTAGCATTAAATAATAAAGCTGAAAAGTTTGTTTGTTTGTTTGAACGCGCGAATCTCCGGAGTTACTGGTCCGATTCGAAAACTACGCTGTCGGCTGGTAGTTTAGCCATTATTTTGTCGTTGATGGCGTCAACGCTTATATTTCTGGCAGCTAATTAAATTAAATTGCCCTCTCACACATCCATTAATGTTTTTTTTGGTCGATATTGGCTATATCCGGATATACTCTACAGATCAGGTCTTCAATGTTGGTCACGATTTTACCAAGGTCTTTGTCAATTGCTATTTTTTTATCTGATTCAGGTACTTTCCCATCCCCGATTAAATGGAGCTTTATTGGGAAATCTGTGCTTCCTCTACCCAAGTGACTCCTCATTTTGGTATACAGTTTCAATAATTCAACAGACTTTCATAATGAGGAAGATTTTAAGTAAGATTTAATAATATATGCTTTAGTTTCCCTAACAGGCAACGTTTATCTGAAATCACCAGAAAACATCAAAGTTATTCCACCCATGGCTATTTGTGCATTTTATAATTCTGAGAGTTCTATCTAAAGCCTCTAGATGAGCTCTATGAGTCATGTGCACTCATCCCATATTATTAGGTTTGCATCTTGTAAAACCTTGCCCAATGCTCCATTTTTACGTATAGAGCGTACGCTGTCTTTTTCAAGAAATACCGTAAGGGTCTGTTTAGAAGTGAAATGAGCCGTCCTTCTACCTGTCAATAGTGTAGCAGCAATAAATATCTGATGATGCGACAGCAATGGCTAATTTCGTTGACTTCAAAACTATCAGATTAGAGTTCTTACATAGTTATTTTATACTTATTAGTGCCTCTGTGGTTTTTTTTTTGTTAAAATTTATTTTATTTTTCATTTTTTAGTTTCTTATGTGTAATCAATGACTCTCAAGGTCACTGACCTAGGATAAGCATATTAGCGTTGTACTTTCCATCATCGTTCCTATAATATTTAAAGATTTATCCCCTAACTCCTACCCGTTAAGGAGTTGTACCTTCCATCATCAGCTCAGCAACATGTGACGACTACCAGACGCAAATATCTGAATAGTTTTAGAAAATATATGAAAAACATTGTTAGTGCCTATAAAATTTGAAGAGTTCCCTCGATTTCTTCAAGATCCCATCATCAGACCCTGACTTGGTGACCATGTGACCACCTGTATGTATAGTTTCCAAATCGGGTCAGGCATCTTCGAGTAATCGAGGAACATACATAAAAAAAGATTCCGACGAATTGATAACCTAGTCTTGATGACAGTTAAAAATAACAAAAAACTGTTACCTAGGCGACCGCTGTCATCCATTGACAACCGCGTCGCATCGCTCACCCATGCTATACATGCTCCCGCTTAACGTTCTATTTATCATTGCTCAGCTCCTGAGGGTCGTAGCGTGATGTTCTATAGCCTATAACCTCCCTTAATAAATGGGCTTTCAATTGCAAAAAGGTTTTTCCATATCCCACTGGCACATCCAGAGATTAGCGCGTTCAAACAAACAAACAAACAAACAAACAAACAAACAAACTCTTCAGCTTTATTATTAGTATAGATAGATAGCTCAGTGGTAGTGACGTGGAAAAGGTCCCAATAAGCTTGAGCTTTCGGTGAAGGAAAACATCATGAGGAAACCATAGCACGGTGGTAAGTAACTTCGCAGTAGGTACCTGGCTCCAGCACCACCCTCATATTAAAAATCTGTCGCCAAGCTCCTACCGGTGTATTTTGGCAGCTGCATTTGAGAGCCAGTTCCTTTCTAGGCTTTAGGTGCTTACCACCATCGGGCACATCATCACTGACCACGGTGAAATTGGTCAAACACAGGTTCATTATATAACAAAAAGAAGATTGAAGACAGTAGTATGAACCCAAACAGCTCAAATATTTTGCTTGTACCTATTTGCCTTTTAAAGTCCCCGAACACATTTTTTCCCTAATACGTAAATAAATTATCAAGCAATGTAACCATTACTTAACGATACATTAACTAAAAATCTTCATTAATAAATACTAAACTAAAAATTCACCCTTGTTTTGTTGGTAATTTCGCGCCAATAAAAATACCCCTCTGACTCGATAGTTAGCTAAAAAACACGTGCACCCTGTCTCAGGTTCGACGCAGCTTTAAAAGCATTCCTAACATGCTCCTTTATTAACTTTAAAATTATGAGCTGAGTTGTTGAATAGTTTAAGTTTATTTTTGGAAATTTTTACTGGTAATGTTTTTCTTGGGAAAAGTGTTTATTTTAATTTATCAGATAGATATACCTAATAGCCATGATATGATAATGATTATTTATTTTATTTATAAAAACTAAGTCACACATATAAGTGAATGTAATTCTCTGTCCCAGTTTAGAAAAAACCAGCTTATTCAGTTAATTAATAAACAATAATGTTAATTTTGTCGTACTGAATATCTTTTACTAAATTACACTTAAACCAAAAAAAATAAAAATACCTAAATTTTTATAAATTTTTTCATGAATTTCATACATCGAGAATCTTAAGTAGTAAGTAGGTATGTTTATAACTGAATCCATAAAATAAATTTACGTTGTATCTTGTTTCCTTCATTAGAACCAAATTACTCGGTATTCAAAAGTTCACAATGAAACAAAATGAACATTTCTAAAGCTGTACTTTATAATTAATATATCTTTGTCGGATAAATTAAATTATTCATGAAGATCTCAATTAGGCAAATGCTGAGACGAGATTTTGCAAGAGGTAATCTGCGCTTCCTTTTCCTTACCCCTTACCCGTGTTAATGAAGTTGAGCCAAATAAAATTAAAAGGTTCTTCTAAATGTAAAGCTCCATTGAAAAGTAGATAGAAAAATAAGTTTTATATTGTTGATGATAAGAAATATAATTGAATCTATCAACGATTTTGGTTACGCGGGTTTTAAATGAATTAACAGATTTTTTTATGAATATGACGTGTTGACGATTTTAAATAAACTTTTTTTTATAAAACTAATTTTGCGGTAAGCGGTTACCATAGCCTAAAGACGATTGTTACAACCTAGGCACAGATAATGCCCGGCCGTTACATGCTACACAAAAAATAAAAAGTATAATTCTCGCGTAGAATTTGATTTTACACAAAAATTTACTTATACAGTTTCACGACTCAGTTCCCACGGAGTTGCCCACTCGCGTCCATTAATTTGATGCTTTGATGTTACTGAAAGTTAACACTCGTTGGGTGACTTTCATTTTTTTTTAATGTTACATGTTACCCCTCTTATTATACAGTCAAAAAGTAAATTACCTACGCATCGCAGTTATATTGATTAAAAGGTATTTTTTTAATTATTTTTTACTTTAATATATTTCTAATTTTGATAACCTTTATGAAATGTATACAAATAAATATTTAGTTTTACTTTGATTTATTAAAATCATTATGAAAGTGAAAGTGTTTGTTTTTATATTAAGCTCAAATTTATCTCTATAAAAATCCACATATTACCAGAGTCAGTCAGGACTTTGAATTTTATATACATACAGATACAGATTATAAATATACTGTCAAAGAAAAGTTACCGCTCAGTAATAATGTGCAGTAGTTCACACGCTGATTTTCACCCACAACGCGACAACCTTATTTTAGATTCTGGAAAAACAGACAAGCTCCTCTACACAAATGTCTGTCGTGGGTGAGAAACGAACACGATACGACAAGCGGACTGTCCTATAATCATAATAAATCATATAAAAAAAGGACAAGTAAGTATAACTAGGACAAAACTTACAATAGGCAATAGAATAGAATACCTACACTTTATTGTTTACACCATTGAATAGAAAAATAAACAAAAATGTATACAAACAAGTTATAACAACATAGGTGGCCTTATTGATATAGCGATATCTTCCAAGCAACCTTTGAGTAATAGTAAAGTAACCAGTGTAGACTAATATAAATAATTAAATGAACATGTAGTTAATCTGCGTATATCCGTAATCTACTTTACGTAAATAGCATTAACTTAACCTGCATTGTAACTTAAATGAATTTAAAATATTCACAATAGTGCGAAAAATGAACTAGACCATCGCCACGCTTTTGAAATACAATCTTGACTACCACAAACTTAATCTCAACATCAAATCAACTCAAATCGAACAAAAATAACTTTTATAACGTTGCAATAAGGATATCTATACGTTCTACGACAAATTAAAATAAAATTGCACTAAACACGTACCTGCACCACAAACAAGCCTCTCAAGAAAATACAATAGAATCAATACTTCATTCTTGAACACAACCGTAGCTAAGCTATGAATGAACGTAAAAATGTATGAATGATTCTAACAAGTGGACCCCGTGTCGTCCAGCCTCAGACAAGCAGGCGTCAGCATTGTTACATCATTTAAAAGTAATACCCATTCTCAGAAACTATCCATTCTTGACTAAGTGGACAATACGCAGGTGGTCATTAAATGACTTTTCTGGAGTCATTTCCGTTCTGCTTTTGATTACATTTGAATGATGAATTTTTATTTTAGAATATCCTTTTTTTAAAACTCGATATAATGACACAATATGGTAAATTATAGTACCTACATTATTGATATTAATTTTATTCGATTTATAAAATACCTATGTACAGCTGTCCCCCGCGGAATCACCCACGCCTTGGCATATAAAGTAGCCTATAACTTTCGGGGATAATGTAGCTTTATTGAAAGATTTTTCCGAATCGGAACAGTAAATCCGGAGATTAGCGTGTTCAAACAAACATGAATAGATAAAGATGAAAATTCATTACAAATCTAGCAACTCTATTTTGTAACTCGTGCAATTTCTGCTACGTAAGTACTATCGACAAAGTTGAAGCATGATCACCTTAAGGGTGTATTTTGCGTGCAGTGACCAGCCGCTACCTGTGTCTCACACAATATAACCAGACAATGCGCTTGTCATAAAGTAGTAGATTGTCATTGTCAGTAAATAGTCTAAACAAAAGATTTTACAAGAGACCGTTTTATTGTCAACAATGGACAGGACAAACTATGATTACTGGCTGCAAGCGAAAAGGTCTCAAAACTGATCATGCTTTAACTTTGTTGATGGTACATAATTATACGCAAAAAAAAAATTGAGATTGAAATACTTCTAGTAACTTAACAGAATGTATTGAAGTATGCCACACCTTCTAGCTAAAAAATCTATAATCATTCCACTTAAAATATGATCTACTACATGATTGCAATTTTTATTTCTTTTTATATCATTTTCAGTTAGTCCAACAAAAAGTAAAGTAACAAAATCATTACCTCCGGATAATTTTTAAGAATTATCATTACTATCTCACATCCCACCTGGTATACCATGACACGTATACAATTATCTGTATATTCCCTCGATGCCATCGATAATAACCCTTTATCATCCATTTGTTTGTCCATGGTTTGCGAGGGTGGATCAACACAATCTACAAAGAAATCTAGTTCTTCAGACTTCGCGTTAAGAGTTACCCGGAAAGCAAAGTTTTGACTATAATCAGATATGATACCCGTATGTACCCAAGCGGCAATATTTGCTGTAACATTGTTATTTTCGCTTTGTTTGCGCTTCTGTGCGTACGTTGTGATTTCGTGATCATTTTCGGGTTTGTCAGATTTTACAACAATGGCAAAAAGAATTGGCAAAAAATTGTTCGCGATAGCAAAATTGGATTGACAGAAACCCTTTAACTTATTCATTTGTGAGATGGTAGATAAACATTAGAAGACATTCTTCTGTTCCTTTAAGGTATTCGGTGACAAAAAAAGATGATGCTTTGAACTTACCATTTTAGAATTTATGTAAACAAATTAGCTAAAGGTACCATACAACCTTCTGACAGCCTAGCATGGCAAGACAAACTAGAGAAGACTCGAATCTTCGGCTAATGAAATCAGATAAATATGTCGTGATGAAACCAATCGGCAATAATTATTGGTCGAAGACTCGAGACTACTCTATTCTACGCTTGCCATGCTACGGAGATGGTGTAGGTTGAGAAACTGCAAAAATGAAATGTAATGTCACATTCGGAGGCGCTGCAGTACTATCGAAGAACCAAAAAAATATTGAGACTGATAAAAATAAAACAGAGGAGGAATAAAACTTACTAGAAACAATCATAATTTTTCCATATCAACATTTTTCGTCACAACAATCTCTGCGCTTAGGTTTCTGGCTTTTAGGCGAATTTTAATACTCTGTGACCAGGTAGGTCACTAGGGGGCGTCCGTCCTCGTCCTTTTCTTCCTTCGTTTATACATACTTTTTTAGTTATTAAAGCCATGTGACAGGATCACCAAGTAGATATTTAACCTTATCTTTAGATATGTAATAGGTCTTCGCAAAATCTTTGAAACATTCAAATAGCTGAATTATATTTCACAAAAAACAATAATTATTAATTTTCTCACCACAACACCTAAAATCTCAACCAAAATATTAATGCAAAATAAAATTACAATATCCCATAAGACCTAAATAGACATAAAAGGGTTGTTAACATTCACATAGCTTTTATATCAAGAATCCCATTTCAAACCACTTACGATGAAAGGCCGGTAAGGTTACTATAAAATTAGTACTGACATGATAATAACATGAATTGATTCACAATTATTATGCTACCAAACAATATTAGCAATCCCTTTTAATATTTCATAAACTAGTTTTGTAGCTAAGGGTTCGGATTTGAAAGGGCGGGGCTAATGTATGCCCACCCTTGCAAGGGCTTCTTTTTGCAAGGATCACGCGTGTACCATACGGCTTGTATTATAGGGTATTCATACTTAATTAATATGGTGTATTATGTGAGGATGGAAATGTTTTGGTAGTTGGTGATATCTTGAAAAAGTAAGATGTAGATAAACATTTTTTTTTGCTAGTTCATTTGAAAATTTATAGTTTTTTAATCTATTTTTATTACTAACTATCATACAATATTGATAATAATCATTTGATATCTTATAAACTAAACTTTTCTACATTCAATACCAAGACTATGTTACTATTATACGAGTAGCACATAACCCTTTTTTTAATAAATAAAAAACGTTAAAAAGATTAAAATTATAATGCATTGAAAACAGTAACCAAATTGGATTTAATGAGATAGATATTAGGGATGTTAGCATCCTATACAAAATTATTCATTGCTACTAAAACGCTTCCATTCATAACAATACAGTTTTTTTTTTCGATAGCATTGGGGTTGACGGCTCACCGACAAAAGGGTGGGACGGGCCAAATAATTACCAAAACGCTTCGAGTGAGACCTTTTGTGTTTATTTACAATGGGGTGCCCTAAGTGGGGGTAGTTTTTATAATTGTTACTCAGGAGAGCTCACCCCATGAGATCAGTTGTGAAGTAAACGTCGAAGCGATAACTAGAGCCAAACAAACAAAATGTCTCGGTCGTTTTTAGTCGATACTCTTATTAGTGACAGTAAAGATTGTAAGAAAACAGAAATGTCTAGTGACCCGTTACATCCCTACACAATAATGGGACATCATCTGGACGCGCGTCCTAAGTTTCTGCCGTACCCTTATCCAGGAAACTTGAATAATCTGCTATCTCTTGGATTGCAACATCCTCAAAGATCACCGGAACTATTCAGACCATTTCTGGAGCATCTGAATTTTCGTCATTCTTTGTTTCATCAGCTGCCTCGTCAGCCAGATATTTTTGAGCAAACGCAAGAACCGAGAGCTTTCGAAACCTACGTGAAGACGGAAGAAGAGCCAATTAACTTTGTGAATAGAAGAAAGAAGTCGATTTCTCCATACTTGCACCATCCATACAAATCAACTGCTACGTCTCCATCGAAAAGTCAAGGCCAACGTTCACCATCTTTATCTAGCGAAAGCAGAAATGGAACACCAAGCCCGCCTCTAGCTCACCCTGAAGAATTACTACCAGGATATTCCAAGGAACTGAAACGCCTTCCTCTTAAAGAGGATTCAAGCAAGCGTATTAGAACTGCATTCACTGGTACTCAGCTATTAGAACTCGAAAGGGAATTCTCAATGAACATGTATCTGTCGAGATTGAGAAGAATCGAAATCGCATCGAGATTGAAGCTTTCGGAGAAGCAAGTGAAAATTTGGTTCCAGAATCGCCGCGTAAAGCTGAAGAAGGAGGAATCACCGATGAGCTCAAACGAGGGTCGGGCCAAGAAATGCTGCTGCTCAAAAACGTCGTGTTCTTCTAAAAACCAATCGGAGTCTTCGTGTGATAATGATCAGGAACAAATTGATGTGGTCAGTGACAATGACATTTACGAACCTCAAAACCTTTCTCAGTACCCTTGACCTTTCGAAATTTGTGTTTTCTTGGACATTTAACATTGTGATGAGTTATGAACGTAATTTATTAAATGAGTAAGTAAGGAGTTGTTATCTTACGTCTAAAATAGAGTATGTATAAATATTTGTATAGGTATTGTTAATAATGTAAATAATAATTTATGAAAGCGCCTCCAGCGTATTGTAGTAGTTATAGAACAAATGGATTATATTTTCTTACAAATTTACAATTTGTTAGCTACGAGTATAATAAAACTTTGAAAATTGATTGGTATATATTTGTTTCATTTGTTTTGAGGAGTTTAATTGTTATACATGAAATTAAATTACTATTTAAATATGTTACGTAATAAGGCATCAGCAAAGAATAAGCTCCTCTTCATACCTAGCCTCCAATAGCTTTGTGGAGCAAAAGATTCTTCGAGATCGGAAACACGGCAGTCGCATAATAATAATGTTTATGGCAATGGCATAAAACATTGTAATTAGCACATATTTTTAATGAATCTAAATATAATTTCATAAAAAATATAAATATTAAGAACCATATTATTTGTTTAAGTGCGCAAACGCAATCTTTGATATCTTCAGGAGGTCCTGAAGATATCAAACGTCTATCAGATATATTCAAAGAATACCTATAGGTACTTACCTACCTAGCCAGTAAAGTCTTCAGCTTTATTATAGACTATTTATTACCCGCGACTTCACTCGCGTTCACCTTCGGGGCTTCGGCTTTAGGAAACTCTAGAGATTAGCTCGTTCAAAAAAACAATTCTTCTGATTTATTATTAGTATAGATTATTAATAATGTAGATACCTATAGATTGTTATTGATAGTTTCTTTTATGCTAAACTAGCTGTTACCCGTGGTTTTACTCGGCGTTCCCGGAATAAAAAGCCTATAAAACCTTCGGGAATTATGTAGCTTCCTACAAAGTGAAAGCATATTTCAAATCGGACCAGTAACTCTGGAGATTAGCGCGTTCAAACAAACAAACTCTTCAGCTTTATTATTAGAACTAGCTGTCCCCCGCGGTTCCACCCGCGTTTCCAAATAAAAAGAAGCCTATGCAACCTGATCTAGATAAGGCAACATAATAATTGTCCATGGGAAAAACAGTTTTCTCTTAAATATATTCCAACATGCTTAAAAGTTTGTCCTTGTGCTTTATTTATATTGACTTCAGACGATAGGTAGGTAATTTCACAGGAAATGGTACCTATTCGTTTAAATCTATATGGTAAATCTGTGGGTATCATCGGAATGCGAGGTATCAGTACTGTTTGCCCAACTGCTGGCTCAGTCAAAACCAATCGCTACTATGACAGAAATCTAGAAATTTTACTTGAAGTCTGGTACCATTACATAAATTTGGTGGTCTAATATCTATTTAACATGCATTGTCCTGAATGACTGTCTGACGCATCAACGCATAGCCTAAACCGCTGATCGTAGAGACCTGAAATTTAGAGGGTGTGTTCTTCGTATGAAGTAGGCATCCTATAAGAAAGGATCTTCCGAAATCCTTAGGGGTTGAAAAACTGGGACAAAGTTTGTATGGAACAACGTGATTCCTTGGTCCAATCTACTTCAAATTTTGCATAAACATTCTTTAAGATAATTGATGGAAGACGTGTTTTGTATTTTATTGAAACTCATCGCCTATCGGGGTTAAAAAAGGGTAGAAAGTTATTTTGGGGGTGATTTGCATCGAAGTTGATATCAATACTGCTTTTGAACTCACATAAAAGCTTGGTGCAATGCATATGACGAACAATTGGGATGAATTTGCTGTTATGTCTCATGACCGTCTTGGCAACAATCATGGGACAAAAGAAAAGTATAAATTAGATGTTACAACACTCTACATTTCTGCGAGTTAGTTGCAGCCGGTCAAATATATCCATTTGTATTTGAAGTATATCGAAATGGAAACCAGTATGCCAAATTTGGTACAGAAGACCAACCCATCAAAAGGTTACGTTTTTCCCAAGATCTTTCTTATGGTCACTTTGATGCCTACGCTGATGCCGATGGTGATAATAACACTGATCAGCGTCCAATAGCCAATCTAAATATATAAAACTTTTAACAAAAATTTGAACCGATATCATGGTACCGCAGATTTATTTCGCTTACTTCAAAACTATCATATTAGAGTTCTGCTTTTTAGTGCCTTTGAAGGCGGTTCTATTTTTTGTTAAAAGTTTTTTATTTTTCAATTTTGAATCTCTTATGTGTAATCAATGACTCTCAAGGTCACTGACCTAGGATAAGCATATTAGCGTTGTAGTTTCCATCATCGTTCCTATATCATTTAAAGAATTATCCCCTAACTCCTAACCTAAGGAGTTGTACCTTCCATCATCAGCTCAGCAACATAAGATGAGACGCAAATATCTGAATAGCTTTAGAAAGTATGATGAAAAACATTGTAAGTGCCTATAAAATTTAAAGAGTTCCCTCGATTTGTCCAGGATCCTATCATCAGATCCTGACTTGGTGATCATGGGACCACTTGTGAAGTATATCCTTTCAAACAAAAAATAATTTTCCTAATCGGTCCAGGCCTTCGAGTATTCGGGGAACATACAAAAAAAAAGATTTCAACGAATTGATAACCTCCGCTTGAAGTTGGTTAATTGACTGACTGATCGCGGGTGGCATCGCGGGTGGAAAGCTATTTAGCATTAAATAATAAAGCTGAAAAGTTTGTTTGTTTGTTTGAACGCGCGAATCTCCGGAGTTACTGGTCCGATTCGAAAACTACGCTGTCGGCTGGTAGTTTAGCCATTATTTTGTCGTTGATGGCGTCAACGCTTATATTTCTGGCAGCTAATTAAATTAAATTGCCCTCTCACACATCCATTAATGTTTTTTTTGGTCGATATTGGCTATATCCGGATATACTCTACAGATCAGGTCTTCAATGTTGGTCACGATTTTACCAAGGTCTTTGTCAATTGCTATTTTTTTATCTGATTCAGGTACTTTCCCATCCCCGATTAAATGGAGCTTTATTGGGAAATCTGTGCTTCCTCTACCCAAGTGACTCCTCATTTTGGTATACAGTTTCAATAATTCAACAGACTTTCATAATGAGGAAGATTTTAAGTAAGATTTAATAATATATGCTTTAGTTTCCCTAACAGGCAACGTTTATCTGAAATCACCAGAAAACATCAAAGTTATTCCACCCATGGCTATTTGTGCATTTTATAATTCTGAGAGTTCTATCTAAAGCCTCTAGATGAGCTCTATGAGTCATGTGCACTCATCCCATATTATTAGGTTTGCATCTTGTAAAACCTTGCCCAATGCTCCATTTTTACGTATAGAGCGTACGCTGTCTTTTTCAAGAAATACCGTAAGGGTCTGTTTAGAAGTGAAATGAGCCGTCCTTCTACCTGTCAATAGTGTAGCAGCAATAAATATCTGATGATGCGACAGCAATGGCTAATTTCGTTGACTTCAAAACTATCAGATTAGAGTTCTTACATAGTTATTTTATACTTATTAGTGCCTCTGTGGTTTTTTTTTTGTTAAAATTTATTTTATTTTTCATTTTTTAGTTTCTTATGTGTAATCAATGACTCTCAAGGTCACTGACCTAGGATAAGCATATTAGCGTTGTACTTTCCATCATCGTTCCTATAATATTTAAAGATTTATCCCCTAACTCCTACCCGTTAAGGAGTTGTACCTTCCATCATCAGCTCAGCAACATGTGACGACTACCAGACGCAAATATCTGAATAGTTTTAGAAAATATATGAAAAACATTGTTAGTGCCTATAAAATTTGAAGAGTTCCCTCGATTTCTTCAAGATCCCATCATCAGACCCTGACTTGGTGACCATGTGACCACCTGTATGTATAGTTTCCAAATCGGGTCAGGCATCTTCGAGTAATCGAGGAACATACATAAAAAAAGATTCCGACGAATTGATAACCTAGTCTTGATGACAGTTAAAAATAACAAAAAACTGTTACCTAGGCGACCGCTGTCATCCATTGACAACCGCGTCGCATCGCTCACCCATGCTATACATGCTCCCGCTTAACGTTCTATTTATCATTGCTCAGCTCCTGAGGGTCGTAGCGTGATGTTCTATAGCCTATAACCTTCCTTAATAAATGGGCTTTCAATTGCAAAAAGGTTTTTCCATATCCCACTGGCACATCCAGAGATTAGCGCGTTCAAACAAACAAACAAACAAACAAACAAACAAACAAACTCTTCAGCTTTATTATTAGTATAGATAATATAGATTACAAATTTAATGAATATAAAAGAAAAATATATAATACTACTAAAAACGAGCTTTTCAAGGTCTGCAACGTGGTCACAATCCCCCTGGTATAGCAAAATATCCATAAACGTTGACCACCATCAACTGGACCGACTTTCTTAATTTGTTAACATAATCATAGAATAAATAATATCACTACATAGTATAAAACAAAGTCGCGTCCTGTCTGTCTGTTCCTTTGTATGCTTAGATCTTTAAAACTACGCAACGGATTTTGATGCGGTTTTTTTTAATAGATAGAGTGATTCAAGAGGAAGGTGTATATGAATAATACATGCATAATATAGTACAGAAAAGCTGAGAAAAGCCGGGCGAAGCCGGGGCGGGTCCCTAGTACATAATAAAAGAATATTACTATCGCTGTACTTTCACAAGTTTCCGTAGGGGTACTTAATAAAATGTCGTCTAGTTATTTCATTAAAGGTTAAAGAATTTCAAGTGCCTTTTAGAAATTTGAGGGACACAAGCGATGATGCGTGCTATCCAGTAATATTGTTTGATAATTGAAACTTGTGAATGTATAGATAATGAAGGTACGGAACCCTAAAAAACTATTGTAAAATTCTTATCATTCACAAGTTCAAATTGTCAAATACCGTAGATATAATAGCAAATCTATACTGATAATAAAGCTGAAGAGTTTGTTTGTTTGAACGCGCTAATCTCTGGAGTTACTGTCCCGGTTCGAAAAAATATTTCACTAATAGGAAGCTACATTATTTTCGAAGCTACATTTTTTTATCCCGGGAATGCCAGTGAAGGGGAACAGCTAGTATTTAATAATTATGATGATTCAAATTTAGTAACAATATACGTCAACAATTCAGAATTAATTACGGAGCATTCGCAAAACCCAGCAACTGCATTAAGCCGCGTCCAAAACCATGTTTAGTATATTCGTTTATATTTCACGTTTGGTTTGTACTGTACTGAACTAATTTGGCATGTTCAAATTGCATATTACCACAAAACGAGAAATAATTACACAGTTAGGTATAAACACAATTTATTTAGATAACAACGTTACTTAGATACATAATTTTATGATGAATACTAACTAGAAATAAAAATGAATATTTTACTAAAAAAAAAGTTGGAATTGGTTGTGGAATAAATTCAATTCTCATGAGTTGTCATTGTATTCAAAATAATACTAAATTATTTGCATGTTTTTAATATGAAAAAATTAAGTTATTAAGAATATTATTTACTAAACTTTGACAAACGTTGTCTACTACAACAAGCTTTATTTCAAAAGGCATTTTTAAATTAGGGTCGTAAAGGAATATCAAAGGGAAAATGCATTTTTACGCCCTAATTAGGTACATAAAATATTAATTAATTCAATATATAATGTTAATCCAATTTAAGCGGATGACTGTGACCTAATAAATAAGTGCCTTAGGCTCACTGATGAAAAAACTCTTGCATAAAGTTAGAAAAGAATCGATAGAGGTCGCGTGCGACGCGCGTGATTCCATGGCATAATATCTCTTACGAACGACAATTGAAAATTCCGGTATCGATATTATATATCCTACAAACTAACAGACCATTATTTCTCATTACTAAATAATTCTAGAATTTGTCAGAATCAGAATTTGTCTCTGTATTTCAACAGTCAAAGTTTCTTACTCGCTCTACCGAGCCACAGACTGGCATACCATTACTTACTCAAATAGTGCCGCCAAGTGTTCCGTATTTCGGAGAACCAAGTTTCAATTTACAACAAGTTTTAATAATTATTTATGAGAAGAGAATATTCATGGAAAAAACCATATTATTATTATATTTATTTATTTACTGGATATATATTTCTCGATAAATTATTATTTATTTACTTCAAGCGTTTCAAATTATTATTTTTATAATAATTGCTTTTTGGAACATTACATGAATTTATGAACATTAAGATTTTATTGATTGTGGAATGCTGAATTTGGTTTATTAGAATAAACGTCACTCTAGATTTACACTAGCGTAAGTACATTACCTATTAGCTAATCAAAGGCAAATTAAAATTCAGTACCTAAAGTAACTATTAATGTGAAATCAATAGGTGGAGTGTAGATAAATCAATGTTCTATACAAAATCTATTAATTACTTGTCCTGACTGACCTATCAATCGATGCATAGCTTAAACCACTGGACGGAACGGCAATCAATTTGGATTAGAAAGAAAGAAAGAAAGATAGAAAGAAAGAAAATATATTTATTTGACGAACACAAAAAAGTACAAGAAAACAATAATAGGCTAGTTGACAGTGACAAAAATAAATGACCAAACACTAACCAATGCATAAAACATCTGAAAAACACGTGGAAACATCAAATATGTTGTACATTTAATGCTTTTAATGATTTTAATTACCAATAGAACCACTAAGAGTAGATCATTTTGATGCTGTGAAACTATGATGTCATTGTGTAGCAAGTATTTCATACAAAATTCCTTAAACTTCGTTTTGACATTTATTAAAAAGTAGCTGATTTGATATGTCAGGAAACTAGCCTATTACAAACAACAAAGTGCCACCAATTTATCTGTGAACTGGAGGGTGGCGCTGATGGACACTGAATTATGAGACAGATTACAGATAGTTTTTATGACTTACCTACCTAAAAGTAAATGTTTTTGAAAATTCCCCCTAAGGAGGTGAAATAGGGGACCGCGGGTAAAACCACGGGGTGGAAAGGTAGTGATTAATATTTTCTCAACAGCTCGTCTCGGTTGATTGACCAGAAATCTGAACCAATAACAATATCTTCTATTTTCAAAAGTATTAAACTTCGTCTTTTAAAATCCCGTAATTTACAGCCCGGGAATCGCAACACTACTTACAAACTGAAATAAGCAAAGTTGTCCGTAGTTCCGGATCGGTAGTATATCTAGGGATCTAAAGGAATCCCGGATTGAGTGTCACCGATTTGTCGTATAGCACCGGTTTCATCGGACTTGGGTATTTTCAGGATCAGAGATTGCTCTGGAAATTTGTTTGGAACTTTGTAATTAAATGTACTTAGTTATGTTTTATTTTCTAATTAGAATATATTTTATATTGACTACTTAATGGAAAAAACAGTCAAAGGCTCAGAGCCATACAGCCTTTGTTCTTGCTAATTATTTATGTCTTTGAGATTGTTTCTTTCAAGCTATATGCGTCATATGGGTCATACGCGCCAAGATTATCTTTTTCTTTCTTTTCTTCATATACTACACATAGTCATGAAGTAATTTATGGATGTGAGTTATCAGTGCCTCGGGATACCGGCGGGCTGGGAGCTTTTTCCGAAAATGCAATATCTTGGCCATCTAAGGAGGAAACCCTGCCATCCTGCTGGGAACCTACGGCAATAGCACAAGCCTAGAGGTTTTTTTTATACTCATCATCATGTCAGCCGAAAGACGTCCACTGCTGGACAAAGGCCTCTCCAAGGATCTCCACGATGGCCGGTCTTGCGCTGCCCGCATCTAGCGGTTTCTCGCGACCCTCACAAGATCATCGGTCCACCTTGTGGGCAGACCCCCCGGTCTGCCCACGCTGCGTCTTCCGGTTCGTAGTCGGCTCTCGATAACCTTTCTGCCCCAGCGGCCGTCGGTATCTAACGTTTATAAGTTCGGATATCATTTACGAAAGTGGGAAATAGCTAGTTGTTAATCGGTAAGAAACAACAGGAATATTTTTTATAAAACCTTTTCATTTTTGTATGCTTACCAAGTTCCACTATTCCATGTAGATTCAAAAATATTACAAATCTTGAAAGATGATAGAGATGTCAAATGTTTTGATATCAATATGATTTATTCCCAGATCCAAAATTTTCACATTGACTTATCTGATAGTTTACAGCTCTTTGTTAATACTAATTTGCCGTAAACAAGATATGCAATGTAAAGCCACTCCATAAATCTCTCCCACGAATGGCTTCCAGACCGAATATTTGCCCAGCGACCATCATCCATCTAAAATCAAATAAAGTAATTATTTGCCAAAAGCATTTATTATCTATGGAGGGACGCGCTGCCGCGTGGCAGCCATACTAGTGCAAGCCTCGCGTTCCTGTTAACCATCAGATTCTTGCAACTTAGCTACATAGATATAAAGTTCAATACCGCTTGCCATTAATTTGCAGGGGTGTAAGTTTAATTGTGTAGGTGTATAGAACGCCACGCGTCATCTTTTCATTGGTATCTATTTGAATTTGGAACCCATCCAGATTTGGAATTTGTTTTTCATCAGCCTGTTCTTATTTACGATTGGACTGTCATTAAAGTGTGTTCTCTATTGTCGCTTTTGATTTATTTGCTGATGTGATTTTTTCGGTCATCAATTAGTGGGGTGGGAAGTCGTTGAGTTTTTATCGATCATTATTTTGGTTTACTGATTTGCTACCCTAATCATCAACGATATTTTTTTATGTTTTATGTGTTTAAAAATTGCCAGTATAATAAAAAGCTTTAATTATTTCAAAGAAATCAGAAAGCTACATGTCATGTCACATTTCAAATATAACAACAAACAAAATCACTATCGAGTGTCTCGTTACGCTTCCTAATTATTTCATATACCAACAAAGCAATTTAAATCTTACTCCCTTATAATACAGCTGATTAATAAACAAAGTCTCCCTACAATAAATTTAATTTGTTGCTGACAAGCGTATGTTGTGTCACTGCTAATAGGTCACGGCTATTAAAAACTTTAGTTACTGGTTTTTCAACTTACTGTAAATGTATTTATAACTTGTTTTACAATGTAGCCAAAAATGGCTGTTACAACTATTCTAAATTGAAATTGTTTTCAATTAGCTCCTTCAAATGAATTTGAACCTTCATTGGTAGCCTGTAAATTGATATTTCTACTTTTGATTTACAGTTTTTGGCTTCTACGTCGTTATAATTTTATAGTATTCAAAATTTGCGTTTTATTTGATACTAGCTGTCTCCCGCGGTATCCCCAACGTTCCCGGGATAAAAAGTAGCCTATAACTTCAGTCTCTCAACTCAGAAAACTCTTCTTTTTTTGAAGGAGGTTAAAAATATTTATATCTATGGAATAAGATTAGGGTTTTTTTTGTTAATAGGTATAAGTAGGTGAGTCCTTATCGGTTATTGATTACTCATATACCAACCCCATATTAAAAACCGTAACAGCCCACATTAACAAAGGCGACGAATTTGTCACACCTTGACATAAATTACCCATCGTTTCACACCAGATCTATGTATCGATCAATACTGATCTATAGATCGTTGGATCTATGAATGAAGTGTACTCACAATTGGTGATTCGTCATAGCACACTAGAATTCTATTGTACTTTTGTATTTCAAGTAGAATGTATTATTTTCATTATTTTTGTAGTTTACGTCGGCCATTGAAGCGCATGCGTTGATTTATAAGAAGTTCTAGAAAGCCTGACATTTTGTATTTCTAAATGCCATTTACCACGTTATCTGTTATGTTACATAACCCTTTCCGGAGAGCCGGAGAGTAGCTAAATTCAAATCCGTTAAAAAAAATTGGTAAAGAGCCGTGCGATTTACTACATTAAAAAAGAATTGTCAACAAGTTTATAATTTCTCTAACCTACTTTCATGAGAGTAACCAGCCTCTCCTCCATAATTTTCCTTCCTTATATTTCTCGTTTTTCACGTAGCATCCATCTACAACCTAATTTCCACTCTATATTAATATCTTCAATGTAAATAATGGCGTGATAATCCTGTTATTTAAGACCAGCAAATTGTCTGAAAATTACGAATATTCGTTTGAATTAAATCCACTCATTCTGGTGATTTTTTATATAAAATACGAAATCCATAAGTATATCCATCATAGTCATTTATGTAAATCCTAGGATAAACTAGGTTATCCATGGAGGGACTACTCTCAAACTATACAATTATCTGAGAGGTATATATAGGCCTCTTTTTATTCCGAAATGTATTTTATGTGTGTGTAGTGTAGTTTTTATGTATCTTTGTTGCTCATTCACGTAAAAACTAATGAACGGAATTGGATGAAACTTAGCACATAGATAGATCATACCCTGGAATAAAATATAAGATACTTTTTATCCCGAATAAACATGAGATACCTCGAGAACGCGGGGCAGAAGCTAGTAATTAATAAATAAATGGCCATCGAGTGCTTGAAATCTCCCATAAATGTATATGACAACCAACTCGATATTTTTCAATTTTTATAACAACCATAATCGAATAGAAAACAAGAGAGCGCACACGAGCTTGAATATTTAACTCTCGAGAGATTCATAAATACGATTGGCCTCAGCAATCCCCACAATCCCTACATATTTATGAAGTTAAATCGAAAACTAGGTGCATTTGATTGTAAAATCGGCAGCGCCATTGAATTAATCGTTGAATCGATTGTGCAATACCTACGAAAGAATTGGATTTATACGAACACGGGAGGGAAATTTAAATAAAAACATTTGCTTTTCAAATCCAGCAAGATGTTTCGAATATTTTATTTAAAAAATATTAAATTTTGAAGCATTATTTTTTTTATTCAAGCAGCAGTTTGTA